>VZRR01013087.1:305177-623839 GCA_013398015.1 Oreocharis arfaki
CTCCTGGACCAGGGGTTTCTGGCATCTCGGCTTCTACCGTTGCCAGCTCACCCACCCCAACAGGTGGGACCACAAAAATTCCCTTGCACACCGCATCCTAACTCCAAACAGTTGTCCTTCACAAGTAGGAAGCAGAGGAATAAAGAGGGAAAGGTCAAAAGCACAGAAGAAGCCAGCCTCTCCTTTCCCTACCTGCGAGCACCCTTGCATTTTAATCACGCATTTTGAGATAAACTTTCTGCCGGTGTCCTCAAGGAAGGAGTGTTTCTCAGTATAGGCATGATGTAATGCTCCTTTTTTCACTTCAGAAAGAAAACAGGCATTGCAGTCTGTGCCTCAGTAATGTCTGTGCAGTTAAATAGCTCACTCTGGAGCTGTGTGTGGGAGCACACTGCAGTGTCAGTCTCAGAGTAACTCATTCTCCAGGCACAGCAGCACCGAGCAGGAAACTCCCTGGCACGGGGCTGACCAGGATGGGGGGAGCACCCAGGAGAAAATGTCATGCCAGAGGCTACTTTGCCTGCTGTTTGCCATCTGGGAGCGATGGTGGATCCAGGCAAATCTTCCCTGCAAGGCGTATTGTGAGTGATGCAGATGTGCTCACTCTGTGGAATTGGCTCCCTGCGATGGACCTGTCCCATATGGCTCATCCACCTCACCTCTGGTTCCATGGCTCCCTCCTGAGCCAGAAGCTGCAGCAGAAGGGAGCTGTTGTACCCTCCAGTTTGTGCCCTCTGTGGGAGATTTCAGACATTTCCTAGGAATGAAAGATGGTCCTTTCCACCTTGCATGCCTGAGGTACATGAGGCATGGAATGAAAATGTCACTGTCTCCCTGGGCAATGGGAAAAGTTTCCCTCGATGTTCAGCAGCTTGAAACACTCTCATTGGCATCAGTGGCACATTTTCCATAGACTAGCACAAGGGTGAGCTACCCAAGCACCCTGATGATTCCAAGCAGCTTGGACATGCCCCTTGGAATGCTGCTCACCCACCTCTTTGGGATTATGTGCCTCCTCTGTTTATGCCTGGATTGCCCCAGGAGCCTGATGTTGCCACAGGCCATGCCCATCACTTGTACGCCAGCTTTCCTGGCTGCAAGCTCTTCTGTATTCCCACAGGCTAAACATCTGATTTTTATGCTGTTCAAAAGTTTTCAGTTACTCAGAAACTTCTGTCAGCTCCTGCTGCTCAGCCTTGGTTTTCATGTCCTTCTCTGAGCCTGAGCCTTGGGCATAAAAGCCTATTGTACTGCCACAAAGCAAGCCCAGAATTTATTAGTATTTTTACTGTTTCACTGGCACAAAGTGACTGCTGTGAAAGTACATCACTATAAACTCCTCTGGGATGAGATGGCCTGAAACTGATCAAAGACGTTCAGGAAGCAGAGCGGTGAGTGAGCATTTCCAGCTGCTGCACGTGTGCCAGGCATGCTGGAGTCCCTGAGGACTGAAGCAGAGGAGAATAAGAGGTGCCCAGCAGTGCCCTGATGGCAGCCAGCACATGGGCATTACTATGAAAAAAGGATGGTGGTTTGTTTTTCCTAAATGCCTCACCTAAAAGCCTTGCAAGGTCAGGAGTTCTCTGATATAATGAGCACGTTTTCCTGGGGTGTGAAAGCATGGGATTTGCTAATCCACAATACTTTTACCAACTGAATTAGTTAGTAAACAAAAACCTCTCAGCAACTCTATGGAACCTTACTTTCTAAGAAGGAAAAGCAAATCGGAGGTCACAACAGACCTCTGACCTGAGCAGCTGTACAATTCAGTTCATTTTACCTTGCAACATCTCGAATCTGTCAGGACCTTAAGTCTCTGCAGAAAAATTTATACCATTTGTCCAAAATGGCTCAGAGGTCAATGGAAGCTTGACTGAATTTATAGAGTGTATGTTGCAATGTGAAGACTGTTGGTCTCTAACCTCAAAGCAACAAGCCAGGCCTGGCTTTTCTTGTAGTACCATGTGAACATTTTCATTAGGCTACACTAAAACATCACATCCTTCTTCTAGATAAAATAGAAAAAGCTCCAGGAGGAATAATTTTGGTCTAAGAGAAGTTTGGAGGAAGAGTGTAGCAGCTTCTTCTCCCTCAGTGATGGGGAGAAAAAAGGTTAAATGAGCTGTCTGGAAAAAATTGGTGAGGCTGAGGCATGAGAAAGGAGAAGGAAATACTCACTGCTCCTGGAAAGCCTGAAGTCCAGTCCTGGCAGATGTATGGGTGGAGTCTAGATGGGCAAACAGCTATTGAGCAGCAGGGCAGCTAATGTCATCCCATTCATATGCTAAACACTGGGTCCTCTAGAAATCCAGGGCAGCTGCGTTCTACTTTAGGCGGAAAGGGAAGCTTCTGAATTGTTAATATGGATGGGTTGAGACTGGGTATTTTATGCAACTGTGAGTTAATCCCATTAAGGGAATGGATAAGAAACCATGATGAAACTTCCCAAGTACAAAAATAGCAGGTGGTCACAAAGCCTCGGTGCTGGGAGGGCTCCGGTGTGTTGCACAGGCTTGCCCTGTCCTCTGGCCCCACCACACCCAGCTGGTGGGGACAGCCTATCCCCAGGCCCCCACCTGCCTTGCTGTGCCCTTGCTCTCCGCCCGCGGGGCTCACCAGGCAGAAAGAAAATGTGCTAAGAGATAGGAATGTGAAGAGGGGGAAATTTCACAGCAATTTCCCAGCAATTGGCATTTCCGCTTTCTGGAGCAGCTTCTCAATCCTACGAGCTTGGCTGGGCCACCTGTGGAGTGTGGGGTTTATATATCCAGTCAGCCTGATTTTGTGGCTGGAGGCTGCTGAGCAGTGCTTTTTTTTTTTTTTTTTTTTTTTTTTTGAAATTAATGAANATATCCGGTGTCCTGGTTTGTGGGGTGGAGGTGTGTGGGAAGGGGTTTTTTTTTTTTTTTTTTTTTTTTCCTTTTTTTTTTAGAATCTGGCAGTGCTTTCAAAGCACAGCAGCTTTCTTTACTATTGCTCTTATTAGCTGGAAAATGCCAGCCACTGTCCTGTAAATAATGTGACAATGTTTTCATAACTGCTAGCATCTCTACCTCTCCATCACAATGTACATAAACCTAGCCCTTTCGAAGGGTTCAGTTTTTGGTTTCAAAAGTCTGCCCCCAAATCAGGGCAGTTCCTTTGGGCTAGGCCAAGGTTTATCCTTCCTCTTCTTCCTCTAAAGCTCTCAGAAAAAATTGTCCCACCCATCAGTCTCTTGATCAAGCTCAGGCTTTCTGCCTTCAGCCTCTCTAGTCTCCCCTCTCAGGTGCTTGAGGAGCACAGGATATTCCCATCAGGAGTGAAACATCCAGGCTGGTTCAAAGAAATGTGACAGAGAGAGAAAGGGCAGAAACAGAAAGCACTTGAGCAAAAAAGAGGGAAAGAGGACACGTATGCCTTGGGAGGCGGTGGAGGAAAACACAGAAGGGGATTGATTGCAGGAGAGAAATGTGGTGCAACTTGGTGAATAGTGAAGGAGACAAGAAGGAGCTGTAATTGTAACAGAGCTGCAAGTGCCTCCTGCTCCTTGTAACCAGACTGACTGTGTGCTTTCTCCTGCTCTGCACAAGTGGATGCTCTAGCTTTTAAAATGCTACGCACAAAGAAGATGTAGACCTGGGGGGCAAGCTCTCCCTGCACCCATAGCCAGGGCCCTTGAGTAGCTGTCGAGCTCAGCTTGCTCTCACGGCAACATCATGCCCTTGAGTAGTTAATGGTGTTCAAGCACCACCTTATTTTGGTGTCCTGGCTCTTAGCAAGGGGCAAGGAGAGTGCACTAGCAAAGCACAACGAGCACGAGCAAAGCTCGTTTCCCAAGCTCTAATCCTGCTCTATTTTTCATCATATGCGCCTGTACAAAAAAATTCTGCACTAGAACAAAGGACCGGTGTGAAACAGAGGGGAGGGCAGGGACTCTCCAGCCCCCCTGCTGCCTGCTCTCCTCCACGCAGCCCCCACTGTCTGTTTGGCTTCAGTGCCCACACAGCAGGTGGGACAGTATGCGCTCACTTATCTCACACACTTTTCTCTCCAAGATGCTCTGATGCAACTCGTGAACAAAAGCAATTCTGCAAAAGCACCGAGGCCTTGCTCTCATTTTGCAGCACCTACCACGCTGTCTGGGGAGAGCACGCCTTGCATACACATTTTTGGGTTTGCCAGGCTGCACGGCTCTGGTGACCTCTGAGGCGTGAAGTAGAGGCTTGAGTCAGCCTGCAGATCCTGCTGTGATGGCTGATTTTTGACATTATTGCCCAGGAAGCAGGGAGGGATGGGGTCCTGGACTGCCTATCCTGTGCAGACACAAGGCAGAGAGAGAGAGTTTACTCTGCCACTAGTGGAGATATCAGTACCCTGAGCAGACATGGGAGGATTGCAGGAGTGGTTTATCGCAGACAGGCTTCCTGGCACTAGGAAGGGCTTAATTAGGAAAAGACTTTTTTCAAGAAAAGTGTAAGTAAATATGGAGATAAAGCCCGGAGTGATGAGGCAGTGAGAGAATTTGATTCAGTAATGGTGAAAGTGATGCTTGGTGGTGAAACATGGGGGTATTTTTTGTGTTGTGTGTCAGTTTGGCTGTAATTCAACAGAGGAGTTAATTTGGTTTGTTTCTAAGTAAGAACAGGTACAAATCCCTGTCAGAAGCAATGACAAGCCCACAAGACAGAAGATTTGGCGGGGTGTCATGGTCTTCCAGCCCTTTAACCACCCTCTTGCAGATGGAAGGGTGTTGGCTTGAAGAGTCTGACAGCTGAGACACCTAAATCCAGTGTTCCTTCCCCTTGCCCAGGCTTTCTTCCCTCTGTATATTTTAATTTTTTTTTCACACAGTTAGCACAGACAGGAGCTCAGGTGCTCCCGTAGTCTGTCTGCCTCCTTTCTGTGATTTTTCAGCTCAAAAAAAGACTGCCCCGATCCCAGACAGTAGGTAGGAGTCACCTGTCTCTTGGGGGAGAATTTTACCACACATTTTACTTTGAAATAGCGTGTTGCTCTGGTGCCATTCCATGATGCAGAGCCTTGCAGCCCAAAGTGCACATAAACAAATGTGTGCTAGGAGTGGCTGGGGGCCACGGGGCAGGCGTGGGCCATTTTTTATGGGCGAAAGACAAGCACTCCCTCCTCAACATGCAATTTGCTGCAGTGCAGAGGGCCAGCACAAAACTTACACGTCATGCCAGCCCCACTTTAAAAGGTCATTTATTTTGGAAATAGTCGTTTTGCTGGTTCTCTGAACAGGGATGAATATTGGTCTCTGTGCAGAGCTTTTGCTTGCTCTAGAAGGGCCAGCTTGAAAAATTAAACTTTTTTTTATGAGCCATCTCGGTGCAAACCTTTTCACTCCCCTCACACAAATTATTTGTGTAGTTTTATTTTAAGTAAGAGAAATTTCATTCTCCTTGTCATGCTCTTCCCTCCTTCCCCAACGCTTTTTCCTCAGAGTTTGCCAGCATTGAAAAGAAGTATAAAGCCTTTGAAAGCCTCACTAATACTCTCTCCTCAGACAGCCATGTTCTCTTTGCCGGCTGAAGAGCGCACGACACGGAAGATTTTGCTTCAATACCACCTGGTTTTTGGTAGCAGCCTTAAGAAAATCATTCTACTTCTGAAATACGGCAGAAACTCCTGTTAAGTGCACCTTTTTTCCTGGATACTATCCATCCATCCATCCATCCATCCATCCATCCATCCATCCATCCATCCATCCATCCATCCATCTATCCATCCATCCATCCATCAATCCATCCATTTATCCATCTCCCTCGCTCCCTCTCTCCCTCTTACCCTTCCTCCCTCCCTTATTTGCAATTCTCCTCGCTCTAGTAGCAGTAAGTGCTTCTCCAGTCTTACCCTTCAAAAGCCTTTTTATTCTGTTGGTCTTTTGGGAGGGGAAGAAAACCATGAGGGTAAGAAGGGCACTGCTGGGGACCAGCCTTGTGTCAGCAAGTATTAATTAAAATAGGGCACATCATCATCTTGTCTCATGTAAAACCACAAGCCCTTCCCTCAAACAGTTTTACAAAACTAAAGGGATGCTAAAACCCCCAGCCTTCAAAGGAGTTCTCCCCATGAATGTCCACGAATCCTGGACACCTGAGGTCCCTCTGGAGCTCTCCGCTTACATTGTTCACGGATGTGTACATGCAAGTGTTAACTGGAGCTTTGCAAAAGTGGGGGAAGCATGGAGATTGCATTATGCAAACAGCCTCAGCTCCTTGCTCACAGCCTCAGGCATCGCCATCTGTGCCTGGTTGGCAAAGGGATGCCAGACACAGCACTGGTGGTGTTTCTCACCTTTTGAAAAAAGTGACAAAGGGTCTTTAATTATGAAAGAAGTAACCAGAAGCCACTTGGGCTACAACTCACATGGGACTCTTCACAGAAAGGAGATAAATGTATTTGCTGATGAATTATTCCGAGAGAGGAAACAAACCAAAGGATTCCTGGGTGGTTATTTTCCAGAAATTAGGTCAGACCTAATTAGCTGCATAATTAATTGTCCGATTGCTTAACTAGTTAACTCTTAGTGACCTTTATTGACTCGTGGTGACAAATGAATGCACGCATGTTTTACAGGAGAGGTCCCACTGTGCTTTACAAACTGCAGCACCAGGACTGTGAGTCCTGGGACAGCACTGGTGGTGCTGTATGATGCACCAAGGTTTCTCTACAAGGACAGGGAGAGAGGCAGAATTGTAACTACACATGTTTACACATGAGATCTGGCTGCCCTTCGAGGTATCTGAGCAATGGTGAGGCTGTTCTGAACACAGGTCGCCTCAATTTCTCACAACTTCACAGCTGGCCCTCCTCAGGGACGATAGCAGGCATCTTCTGCTGGCACTGGTGAACAACAAAACAGGACTAGCACCTACAATCAGGGTCCAACTGGGAGGTCTCTTCCGAGGGTCTGAGAATGATGACACTTGTCTGGTTTACACAGGTGCAGAAGGGACAGTAAAACTGAAAGAGCACCACCAAGCTTGTGCCTGCATTAATGACGTGCTGTAGGAGAGATGCTGAAGCTGAGCACTAGTTATGATGGTATTAATGGCGTGGAAGAATATTCTGAGTGTTGCCATGAAGAAAAACAATACCTTTATGGGAAAAAATAGGGTACTGATGCCTTGAAGGCTTTTTCAGTGACTAGTAAGTGTTTTGGTTGTGACTCCAGTGTAATAACACGAAAAGACGCCACCGTCCACAGAAGGAAGGAAAACTGGTACTAAAAGTGGTGATTGTGGGGAGCAGCGGTTATTGAAGGAAGGAAGAACAAGCAGTCCAAGAGAAAGGTGATGTTGGGTAGCAGGAGAAGTTGAATTTGCTGGGAAAAAAACCCCCAAACCCTGGTTAAATTGATGTGGTTGAAAACAGTGCCATGGATATGGCACCTCTAGAAAAAAGTGTGGTTCAACTCAATTTTTTGCTCAGTCCAGGCTCTGAGCTCTGCTGAGAAAACAGTGTTTCAGCACAGGTACAGCACTGAACAAAACCACTGTTTCTGGTGCCGTTGTCAAACTTGCTATTTGTCTCAGCGTCCTGCCAGACAGACCCCATGGCACACACAGAGACCCCATGGCAGAGTGAATCCAGTCTGACTGCAGGCCTTGGTGCAGGAATGAAACATTAGAGTGGCTTTGGGCTTTCCTTTGATGTGGTTTCTGGTAGTTCTTGGAGCATTTGGGGGTAATTTAAAAACTGCCCTAATTTGGCTGTGCTCTTCTAACTTCTGATGTCCCCACTTTATCCAGACAGTGTCTCCTCCCTCCTCCTTCCCCAGCCTCCCCAGGGCACTTAGGGTTGCCTCATGGCACCATGACATCTGTGGGACAAGCCAAAAATGCAGCTGGCAATGTGGGAGAGGAAAATTGTGAATCATCTATGTAAAAATTAGGGGTATTTTTTTCCCCCCAACAAAGTCCAGGGAATGTGTAGAGTCAAAGAGAGGGATCTATTCACACCACCCTGATTTATGGAAATCGTCTGGCTCAAACAATGACTATTTCAAAGCAGAATGTCTTAAGCTTGGCAAAGGGCCAGTTATCCTCACAACAGTCACTCAAATAAATAACCAAAAACGAGCGAGAGAGAAGCTGGAAGGCAGCATAAGAAGACTTGTGCACCCCAGAACAGAGTAGTGTTCTGGTCTTCCACCTGCTGATTTCTGAAAAAATGTTCCTGAGGGATGTGGATTCTGTTCCTTACATGACTGCAGGTAAAAGCAGAGCACTTCCAAGCACAGAGAGCACAAACCATCACTGTGGAAAGGGACAAGATGCGGTAAAGCTGAGGCAATGAAGAGGCAAGAGTACAGATGTCCAAGGGGTACGTGCCTATCCACACAACATAGCCAGGAAAAATAGAAACGGTGAGCATTTCAAGCTAACCAGGCAGTTGTAGCTCACAATGAACACACAGAGCTGCCTTGCAAAGGTGACTGGTGATGGTGCAGTGTGGTGCCTGGATGGCCCCTAAAGGAGCTGCTATCTCTTTTTCCAGAGACAGCACACACTCTGTCTTAATATCAATCTTTTGCTTTTAAACCCCACTGACTTGAACTTCCTCTAAATTTTATCTCTCCATAGGATTTTTCCATGAAAATTTCTATTGCTTGATTCCTGGGAGCTTTACTTCAGCCAAAACCACCCCTTTAATGCAGAATTTTAGCACTGGATGTCCAAATGACTCAACAGAAATGTCCATATTGCTCAATTCTGCCCTGCAATCTTCCACCCACTCACAAAAAATACGGCACGTTCCCATCTGTGCACTGCTCATATTGTGAACTTGTTGATTTTTCTTGTTCTTTTTTTGGTGGGGGTATGACTTGGTGCAGGTGTCCGGGCTGGGGTAACAAAGACCCAGGTAACACATGGCAAACTCTGCATGAGACAGAAAACAGAAAGTACAGTATTTTAGTCACAGCAAGGTTAAAAAAAGCATGTATCTAATGAGTTGGGCCTGGTAACACATTTTTGTCTCACCCAGCATCATTTCTGTTGGAAAACCAATGCTTTACAAAAGATTTTTAATGGACTTGGGGAAGTGGAGGGAAAAGGGTTCCTCCGCAGTTTCTTAATGTTTGAAATCCATCCCTGAGTACTTTCATCCCTAATTAAAGGTCACCTACTGGTTCGTGAACAACTGTTAATGAAGAGTTTAATTATCCAGATGACAGCTATAAAATCCTGCTCCTGTGCTTGAATATTTTAAAGCAACAAGGCCCAGATTTTCAAATATGTGCTTGTAGACAAGTACTTAGACAAAAGCTCTCATGGAAGAGGAGTGCGTATGGGCAATTCACATTTGCATACACAATGGGATTTTGCACATGCCCATAATAAAGATGCAAATATGTGAGGAGGTTTGTATGTGCTTACTTGACCATTTGAACCAGACCCACCTTTCTTTTGTGTTCTTTCATTTGGGGAAGGGAGGGATGGTTAAATTATTCCTTGAGGATAAATCATTTCGCATTATTAACTCTTCTTAACAACAAAACTGCATAAATTAAATGTAAGATTATCTGCTGTGCCCTCAGTGGAATGATTAGGAGGGAATCTACAGGAAAGAAATGTGGTCAAATGATTTGAAGACTTGCTAAATGGGATGCAAATCTCATCTTGCATTCTTAACAAGCTCAAACACAGACCTGCCTTCTAATGAGCAAACTCTGCTTGGCATATATGTGCAACCTCGAGAGCAAAGTTGTAGAGAAAATGGATCATGGTTCATTTTCTCTACTGAGTAAGGTTTTTGCTTTTATTGGCACTTTTGACCAGGTGCTCCTCGTGCTCCCATTACCTTTACCTATGGTGGCAATTTTTGTGATGCTGCCTTTTAGCCTGCCAAGCTGAAGCGGCCCCATTTTCCACCACAACACCTGATGAATGTTTCTTGGGGAGGTCAGGATTGGGCTCTCCACAAGGTACATGCCTGAAGGAATGACGCTTCTATCAAAAAGATCAAGAAGCTGTTTTTTGTGTCCTCACTGCCAGCAAAGTCTCTTTGTGTCACTCCAGCGATGGCACCATAAGGGCCAAAACAGTCGTAACTATTTAGCTCAGCACTTTTGGGGGCTTGGTGAAGACTAAAATGCAATGAATGGACACAATGAATGGCAATTCTATCCAAGACAGACCAACTCCAAGGTTTTTCCCGTGAATCAGAGCTAGGACTCAGTTTCTGTGTTACATGCGGCCTGTCTCTCCTACTCACATGGGCATATGTGCACACACAGAGAAACACACTTACTGGTCTGAGCAAAATACTCAAGGGAAAAGCAAATCACAAGCCCTGGCTATAAAAATGAGGGAGAAAAAAATTAGAATGCATCACTTAAGAAGAGCCATTCATATGAATTAAAGAGGAAAAATACGCCTGTCTGAGTTCTGTCAATGGTTAATATCTTATTTCATGAGAAATGTGAGTTAATACAAGAGATTTGTTAAAACAAAGACAGGTCAGTGTTTCTGTGTTATTTGTTGAAGAGGTTTCAAGCACACCTTTCTGTGCTTTGTTACCTCTCCAGAAGGCTGCAGGAGGGTTTTCTCTGCAGAGTCTCTCATCCGTAGGTCACAGTGACCTGACTGTGGGGGCTCCGCCGCATAAATGGAGCTCTCCAGATAAGCAGCAACATTTATTGCACACTTTGTCAACATATCTCTGTCTGCACACTTGTTCTCAAGGCACTCTGTTTTGATACTGGTTTTATTAAAATAGATTTGAGAAAGGGAAATGTAAAATAGTTTAAAGATTGCAACATAAACATGTTGTTCAGAGCTGAGGAAATCCACACCAAACACCAGCAGGCTTTTTGTACATTACAAGCATGAACAAAATGTATCTTGAGGTTGTTTTTTTTTTTCTTATAGTGCTTTCTTCAAATAAAAACACTGCTTTAAAAAAAATTATACAAAAAGACCAACATCTCACACAGGGAAAGACACAGGTCCCACAATGTCCCTCACAATCTGTAAGATTATTCAAGTTAAAATCAAAAGAATAGTAAAGCCAAGGAGATCTAAGGAGGGCTAGAAGAGGGAGATTTCTGTCTTGGTCTCTGAGCTCCTGAGCAGCATGGGTAGGCAGGATGACATGTTAGTCATGCTAACATGCATGAGACGAGGTAAGGTGTCCAAGTATGCAGGCTATCCTTGCTCCTCAAGTATCTATTCCTGTCTACTTTGGAGGAAGAGCCATGGGCTAAGTGGCTCAATCCCTTGGTCCCTGGTCTGATTCCAGCTACAAGACATGATCCTGCAAGGTCTCTTTTCAGGGATGTTAATTGGAAAAACATATTTAACTGAGTCCTGATGTCTGGGCAATAGGTTTCCATGAAGTACATGGTCTGTATCATGCTCATGTGCCTGATGTACCTGTGAGAGGATTTACTAGACTGGCTTCCAGACTGCTATGCCTGTTCTTTCCTGAGCTGCCAGGTCTCATTCTTGGAAAATGGACAGAGCTCAGGCAAAAAAGCATGACGTGACGCACTGCAAGAATTTTCCCTATTTATCATCAAAAGTGGAGTAGTGTTTGCCGAAGAACATCCCTCGTTTTTAGCCAAATAATAGATTCAGAAGCCTTTTAAAAATATAACTAGATTATTTGTCATTTTGGAACATCATCATTCAGTCACTTCCATTGAGATGGGATTTAATGGCTGCATGCCAGCACACTGTATATGACATGAAGCATTCATTAAAAAAAATGATTCCTCTGAGTAGTCAGATGATCTTCCCAGAGATGAACTGTCTTTCCCACTTTTCTCTTTCATTCTTCCTTTTCCTGGATCATGGAGGGAGTGTTACTTGTGTTGAGTAATGAAATTTCCCCCGCCAAAACACACAGTCTTTGATCTCCCCTGCTTTATGCACTAGGGAGCTGATAGTTCCTTCCCTGGCTATGACTGAATGACTAATCACCTCCTGTTGTTATTCACATAAGATTCAGATGCTGAAATGTGAAGCTGATGACAGGGAAAATTATGGATAGAAGCATCAAGATTTGCTACCGAAATTTTATGAGTTGCAGGTAGGAAATATTCAAAGCACGTCACATTTAACCATGAAGACTCCAAGCTTTTATAATCTCGTGGGGCAGAACTGTGAGTTGTTTGTGAGATGGGAATGAAGCCCAGACTGCTCTCCTGGCGTTTTCTTTACGCCCACATATCCATACATGGACACACAATCAGCATGAGAAAACCCTACCCATCGCCGAATCTTTGTTGAAATTTGGAATGATGACCTATGCAAAAATTAGATATTCAAATAATGTAAAAAGTCTGTACATTCATTGAGATATTATTAAAAACCTCTGTAAAATCAGGAAATCCTGGTTAAAATTTTTTTCTTTCTTCTTTTTATCTTTTTTTTGTTGTTGTTTTTGCTGTTGTTTTTTCAGCATATGCAGCTTATGATTTATTTCAGGTCTTCCAATCTGGATCAACACGTGATAATGTGTGCACAAAGGTATTTTTTTTCTTTTTTAAGAAGGAAAGGAGATATCCTAAGAGGATTATATGAAAAATTAGGACTTCACATGAACTTTTGTTCAGGGATTCAAAAGCCTCGTCTAGATCCATTGTCCTTTGTGCAGCCCAGGCAGTATCATACACAAATGCTGTTGTATGGCAAACCTGTCTCACATATCCTTGTGGAGCAGCCCATTGGCCCATGCTGGCATATCCAAGGCTCCCAGACACACAAGTGAATTCAACTTTGTGAAAACAACTTTAGAGAACACCCTTTTTATTATGAGGGGTTTCTCTTGCCCTCCTTCATGCTCTTTCTTACCTTGAAAACAAACCCCAAACCAAACCCAGCTCCCTGATACAAACTCAGATGAAACAGGTTTCTCTGAGCCTGCCAATCTAAACCAACACAAATATCACCCAAACTGACACTTTTGTGCAGACTAAGGCAGGTCTATGCAGTGTGGAACAGCAAAGATCCAGCATAGATGGAGATGCCTCCTGCCTCCCTGCTGTGCTCAACAGAAATGGAAACAACATGAGATATTTTCATTCCTAGCAAGTCTGTTCTGGAGGAGGGCTTAAATTGGCCTTCTGTCTCCTGTAACCCCAGGAGACATGATTAATGAAAAAAGCTAATTATCTGTATTGTTATAACACAATTCACAGGAAAAGAAATTAATTCTACATATTTTTTCAACTGCATATAACCACTACTTAATACTCAATAAGCAGCTAACATCTCCCTAGAATGAAGGGAATCTCTGCCTGCATGATGGGAGATACCAGTTTATGATCTCATTTATTTCTTGAGACAGTTCTACATGAACACTTCAGCACTTCATTCTTCAAGAATTGATGAAGATGATATGTCATCTCTGATGGTTGTTCATTGAACAAAAATAGAAAAGTGGAAATAATTTTTTTTTCTCATAAAACATAAGTTTGCATGTTATTCTGAAGTCATTATTCAAATTCACTTATTTGCAAGTGATTAGCACACTGCCTCAGGCGCAAATTTATGCAAGCATTTCAGTTCAAGTGATTCAGGGGAACCGATGAATAAACAGTGCCATCCCCGTTTTTAGGTGCAGGAGGGCAGTGGCCATTTCTCGTGTGGAAAGTATGAGCGGATGAGGAGATGTCTGTTCTGTAAATCTGGGCCTGCATCTCGCAGCAACCAAACTTGCTCAAGAGAATGAAGAAATCCCTGCGGAAAGTCTTGGTGAAAATGGCGTAGAGGAAAGGGTTAGCGCAGGAGTTGATGGGGTAGAACAAAACCAGAAGGATCTTGGAATTCGACACTGTGATGAGAGGAACCTTGAGTGAGGCCGATATGGCAAAGAAAGATATTGGTGCCATGCAGAGGAAGTCTGTGAAGATCAGTATGGCCATGCGCTTGGCAATGTTGGTGTCACTGCTGGAAGAGACGACGCTGTGGTTTCGCACAGTGAAGTAGATGCAGATGTAGCAGACGCAAATAATGACGAACGTGACGACATTCAGCACTAAGAGAAATATAACGTAAGCCTGGGCGAACGGTGTTTCTATATCCATGGGCAGACAGATGCTGACCTTCATGTAGCTGCTGACCCCGAATATGGGAAGGAGTGCTACTGTGAAGGCAAACACCCAGCCAAAAATCATGACAATCGCGGCGTGGCGCAGCCGCACCTTGCGGTGCAGCTGCATGGCGTAGGTGATGGTGTGCCAGCGCTCCAGGGTGATCACCGTCAGCGTGTACACCGACAGCTCGCTGGCAAACACTGTGAAAAATCCTGCAGCGTTGCATCCTGCCCCAGTCTGCCAGTCTATGGCGTAGTTGTAGTACTGGCTTTTGGTCTGGATGTCTACAGAGGCAATAAGCAGCAGATAGATCCCTATGCAGAGGTCTGCAAAGGCAAGGTTGCACATCAGAAAGCGAGGAACTGTGAGTTTGTATTGGCTGCTTATTAAAATAATGAGGACAACGGTGTTCCCAGTAATAGCCAAAATGTTGATGAACCATATCAGGACTCTCAAAATGTCGTATCCCATGATATCTTCACATGGGTTGAAGGCATCAGGCTTAGGTGAGCAGGCTACATTAACTACTTCATTGCATAAACCATAGTCAAATTCATTCTCTGCTGGGTCAAATCTGATGCCGTTGTTGGAAATATAATCTTCAGCTGCAGATCTCCTCTGTAGTTTTTTGCCAGGCTTCTCCTCAAAGCCTTGCTTCACCTGAGATATGCCACATATCGGATGTAATTCAGTCCTGAAATTGTAAAAAGAGGAGAGTTGGAAGCTGAGTATGAAGCAATCAACAAACACAAAATCATCCAGTTTCCATTAACAGCTCAGTTTTTCTGGTTAGCTGATTATATAGATTACCCTGGAGCTTGAAATTAATAGTCTGGCTGCTCCCTATTTATAAAGTATAACAGGAACATGTAAATGGTTTGGAAACGTCATAAACTGCAAGGGAAAGGAAAACCTAACGTTTGCCTAACACTCATGATGCAGTTATCCACCTGGATAGCACACTCTGTAAGAAGCCTCCCTTATTTGAACTGAATTTCTCACCTAGCCTGTCACTGACAAGCTGATTTGTGCATGGGGGAAATGCATGAGGATGAACACCAAGGTAAGGTTGAGCTTTGAGGGATGAGTCAAGTCAGCTGTGCTCATAAGGAGTCTGTATAACCACAATAATGCTACTGTGCCTTAGAGTTATTCTCAAATTCCCTTCTTCCTAAAGGTTTTGACCATCACTGTCTTGTTCTGTCAGGGCACATTACTCCATTTTGTGCTGCTCATTTTTGGTACCTCATATCATACTAGTGACTAGCCAGTAACACAAGTAAATAGCACAAGTAAGTTCATGCAGGATTCCAGATACTCTCTAAATGACAGATGACAACAGAAACACAAGGCACAATAGACTGTTTTGCTTAAAAACTGTTTTCTAAAAGAAGTGGATTAGAAGTCAAGTGAAGCAAAACCAAACCAAACCAAACCAAACCAAACCAAACCAAACCAAACCAAACCAAACCAAACTGAACCGAATAATTTTAGTGGAAACAGTAGTTGCTTTTGTTTCTGTCAGAAAGTACTTTTTAAAGATTTTGAGAATTTTTAATAGCACAGGTAAATACTAGTATTTTTGATAGTTTTGTGTTTGGCTTTATTTTGTATTAGCTCTATGCCCTTCTCCATGCCTAGACCTACAGAAGAAATAAATATTTTGGCTAAGATGATAGAAGGATGATCAGCTCCAACAAGATTGTAAATATCAAGAAATATCAAGTATAAACATGAAATGAAGGGCCAGTTTTTACAACAGCTCCTAGGCTGCCTTAGAATTTGGCTGTCCCAGAAACTTGCATCCAGAGTTTTGGATGCAGACCTAAACTGAGTTACGGAGTAAAACAGTTGGCGCTGCGTTGTAAAACTGTTGCTGGCAGTTCAGCTCTGCCTACAATCAGCTACAACCCAGACTGCAATTTAGGTGTGTCGTTTATAAGACAGGACCCCACCTTATCCTCCACAGTTGAGGGAAGAACTCTCTAGGCAAGTAAAGTCAAAATTTTGAACAATTCGTAGCAGCCTAAAAGGGAGAATTCTTTGTAACCTAATTTTACCCTTTGACTTTCTGCACTCACTACATCTTCCAAAAATTGAGTTTAAAGGGTCTGCAAGAAAGGAAAACTAATGAAGGTCCAGCACCAGAAGGTGAGGGACATTTCCTATGAGATTCTGAACATCCTCTACTATTATCAATATTTTTTATCTTGCCTGTCAACTGAGTCAGAAAACTGATTTTCTGTGAGGTCAAATATGCACTATGAAGGTCACAGTAGCAATAACAAGGCATTACATTTTGCTCTCCTGTGTTCTACTCGCATAAGGATGAGTGAAAGGTCCAGGGTATTGATCAATATATCAACAGTTCTCTGGCTGAAAGGGAATATAGGCTTCCAAGGAGCAATAACAGGAGAAAAAGTCCCTCATTTTTTAGTGCAACAGACACTTGGGGGCACTGAAAGCTACTGCAATTGGTGGTTCTTTGAAAATGAACTGAGCAAAATGTTTGTAGCCAATCATTTCTCAGCACGAGATAAAAACAAATATGGAGGCACTGACTTGACCAGGCAAGAATGCTATATAAGGGCAATTAAATATTTCTGATTATCACAATTCATTAATTCTTGCCTTATTTTATAGCCAGTGGTCTCAAATAAAACTAGGGTCCTAAGGAGTAAGCTGTTTGCTCCAAGGAAGGGTAACGAGGAATGTCCTGCTGGTTCCCTGTACTGGAAGCAGGTAGGATGAAAATCCCAAGGGAAGGAAGAGCCATCCTCTGATACTGACTCCTTGCCATATCTTTGCCCTGTGATTCTCACCCTTTGGGCTGTGCAGTGCACTCAGAGCAACAAGTTAAAACATTATTTGCCAAGGGATGTGTGGATCCTTGCTTCCTGCTGAGACCGTGGGTGTCATAATACAGTTAATTTATTCCCTCTCTTTGTAAACTTTTCTTACCGTTTAACATGATTTTGCTCAAGTAAACTAGAAAAATAAACTGGAGAAAGGGCAACTTAGAGAACAAAATTGAAATTGGCAGAGTGCTCTGACAAAAACAAACAAAAATTACTACCTTTGTACAAGTTGTTATTTTATGTGCCTCACCTGGATCTGGTGACAGCAGGATCTTGTGTGCTGAGAAACACACTCAGCAGAATAAAGAGTCTTGACCCATGTTCTGTAATAGATCCTATTTCAAACCAATCATCCTCACCAAAAAGTGCCATTAAGTGAGTTGTGAGCAACTGATAGTATGTTCTTCTGAGATGAGGCCCAAACACTATTCTTGATGCTGCCACACTTTTTGAAAAAGTAGGATTTCAAGTGACAGCTCCTCCAAAGAATAACGATCAAGTGTAAGGACAGAGTCATATCAATGCCATTCTTTTGTGCAGAAGGTGATCTTTATGTCAAGGAAAGCCAAAATCTTGCTGAAGCTCATAATGGTCTATGTCAAGTTGAGGGTTTTAACATCCGGCCTCTGCCCTATCCACACTTCAAGGATATTATCTTCCAGTCACAGAAAAACTAGAGTTTTGAGGGGAGTTCAACATAGACTTAAGAATACAACTTACCTTTTCTTAGGCCAGCACCACAATATTCCAGTGTGATCAAGCTACAGATCAGTATTTAGCATATAATCCTTAAGAGAATGGGAAAAACATCAAAACTGTCTTATGTTTTAATTTGTGTCTCAGACTGGCAGAGCTGTGCTTGATGTGGCATCCTCCAAAATTTAGAAAGCACTGTTGCTCTAACAGGTTTGAGTTTTTCATTATCACAACAGCACCTGTTCGCTGCTGCAGATGGTTTTTGGAGAGGTAATTGAGCATGATCCACTATGGTAACATATTTTATCTAGGACTTTGAGTGCTGCAAAAGTCTCAAAAAGGGGAAATCAAACATGAACGGGCAACCAGAAAGGGGCCACACATCCCTGTCTTAATTCCTTCCCAGAGTTCCCATGTGAACACCAGCTGCTGCTGTGATCCTTAGAAATGCACTTCTGGGGGTGATGGGGCATCGTTTTTATACTCCCTGGACTACCTGGGACTACTCTGTGAGCCAAATGGCCACAAGGAATGACTGTCTGCTGTGAAGGTGCATGACAAGCCAGGTCACACCAGGGTTCCCAGCAGCACAAGCAATGCCTGCTGCTCTGAGCCAAGCACAGCTCTTACCAAAGGAATATTACACATCGTGTGATCAAGCACTATGCAAACTATTAATAACTTTTAAACAGCCTGAGCAGCCTTCAGTGCACAGGCAGCTTGTGCCAGCTGTCACAAAAACTGCTTTGAAATGAAAGAGGGTGTAGCTACTGTATGTGTGACTAATCTCTGCGGAAGTGTGTGGTAATACTTTCAGTCTTCAAACCAAACACATGCACCCACTTTCTCTCTTTAATCTGGAGAGAGGACTTCAGTTTCCCACCAATTGCAGCACAAGAGACATGACTGTATGAAAGAAATTACAATTTTTAATTATGTTAAAAAGCAGCTGACAGGAAGGGTTCGTCTAAATGATAGGTTCTCATAATTTTGCATTTACGCTTAATATTTGGTAGAAAATACATCTGGTAACTATTAAAGGCATGGATAAATACGTTCAATTTTGCTCTGTTGACCAGGGTGGTACAGTTGTGACCAGACTTGTTCCAGAAGCAGTCCTACCATGGCACGGTGTTCCAGAAGCAGCCCCACCACCACATGGTGTTACAGCCCAGCCTGGAACATCCACACCGGGGCTACGTGAGCTCTCAACAGCTTTGTTGGCATTTCTTTGCAGACTTACACTTACCCAGGCTGTGCAAAGGGCTGTGTTATGCTCTCCTTGGCTTCTTACCAAGTGCTGTGCACTTCAATTCCCTGGAGCAAGTATGTGGCATGGAAGTTCTTCAAAGCCCAAGTGAGCGGACTGGATACTGAGAGCTTACCACAGGGTCAGGACTATTTCCTCCTGTAGCTTTCCTTCATAGCAACTCCTACTTCGTTTTTGAAAAGTCCAATTGCCTAATTAAAGGGGCGGATTCTGGGATTTGGGTCCTGATTAGGCCCAAGCAGCTCAGAAGCCAAGTACCTTCAAAAATATGAATCACAATGATGTCAGTGTTCCTTTGCAGATCCAGGTTTCACTGGATTCATTGGAAAATAACACTTTGCCACCAGTTCTGGAAGGACTGGACCCATTTCTGCTTAGAAGCTACCAGGCACTGTGTCTGCATAAGACTGCACAAGTGTGTGAAAACGTCTCCTGCTGATAAACTGTTCTAGTGAAAACAGCATTTTGGATCAAAAATGGGTGATGGGGGAAGGATTCTGTCAGATATTTCTGTTACCACTGCCGTCTCTGCCATCACACTTTCTCTCTTTACAGAGTTTTGCAAACATGTGTAGGTGATATTTATTACCCATCAGCAAACTCAGTTACCTTCCCTTGTCTGGTGACAATACAATGCTAAAAGTAAAATAAATGGGTATTAAGGGTATTGAAATAGAAGCTACTAACAGTTTATGCTTTCTCTGCATGGTTTTACTTTTCTTTGAAGTTTTATGCCACTTCTGAAGATGATGTCTTGAATTCTAACAATGAGTCATATTTTTTTCTCTGTCACGGCAAAGTCCAAGTCTTTCAGGACATCCAGTAAAGGGATAACTTCAAACAATAACAAGGGTTTCTCTAAGTACCAGTTCCTCATGTTTTCCAGTGGCACAAATTCAGGAGGTTCATTAACTACTGAATGCATACATTTCAAGACTGACTGAGGTGAAAATACTCAATGAGAATCACTGCTAATTGAAATCTCACTGCAACTTGCTAATGGAAAATTAAAAAAAAAAGCATGGAAAATTACCTTTGGAGCCTAAAAAGACACCTTAGCCTCCCACCCTGCTCTGTAGATTTGTGTGAAATGGATCTGCTCAGGAATCATGTCCCAAAGTGCTGTGAAAGTGAACTCAACAGATAATGTATCTGTGATGCTTGGCCGGACTGTGCCCCAACATCAGTCCTCTTCTGGGAGAGGAGTTTGGGATCACTCAGTGCTCCTGTTGGCCTCCTGACCTGATGAACAAGTGTTGGCGAGCTTCTCTGCAAACATAGCTTTCCTTCCAGTTACTTTCTGGAAAAGTTATCAAACCTTTTCTGTTTAATGTCTTCAGTGTGGCTCCAGGCTGGTCCCAGTGAAAGACAGACTTAGGACAGGTGGGGGCAGAGCTGTGTCTGGGGAAAGTGATGATGCTACCAAAATTTAGTAATTCCCTGTAATGGAGGGGCAGTGCACTGTGTAGCATGCATAAACCTGTATCTACTGTGTATTCATTCATTTCCATCCATTTACTTACCTGCACTGAAGAGACCTTTTCTATCCACATTTTGAGGAATTTTATTTAATTCACTACCAACTGCTGAAAAGCACCAAAAAGAAAAAAAAAGAAACCAAATTAAATCACTTACTTTTGTCTTTTCCAGTTTGTAAATGCACAGCAATGGCTAGGATAGGTGAAGTTTGCCTCAATCAAAGATCTAAATTTGCTTAAATCAGGAAGCTTTTTTAAATTGTATGTAGACCTTGCTCTTAGCTTCTTAATGAGTTCTAATCCATGACTTGGCAGGAAACTGATTTTCGTGCTGGAAATATCCCTTTAAGAAAACATACGAAAATCTTGGTAAAAAGCAAATTTACTTCTGCTCAACAATGGATATGTGTTTTAGACTGTCCTACTCATTCTCAGAGTAGTGACTGGAAACAGATCAGCTGGAAACCTACACTGAAAAGAGGATCCAGTGCTAAATTAGGTGTTCCTCCAGCAAACTGAGCTAATATCCATTGCAAACAACAATCAAGTGATGTTAATCTGTGAGAACAAAAGAAAAAAAATCCTATAATGTTCTGGGTAAAAATTAGCAGGCATATAAACTATTACTGCCATATGAAGCTGGGTTTAGTAAACACCCAGTAAATGCAGCAATCATCCCAGAATACTGCTAAAGGATAAAAATGCTGATGAAATCACAATAGAAGTTTGCTATATGAACATCACATCACGGGAAGGCTGCTGCGGAAAAGGCAATAAACACAAAGAGAGAAGCTCACATATGAGTACAGATGTGAGGACAGGTTGGGGATATCAGGTTTTGTACTCATTAGGAAGAAAAACAGATTAAAGAGAGTCAGGGGTGGCACTGTTCAGGCTGTTAGGAACAAAAAAAATCCCAACAAAACCTTCTCAGAGGTTTAGAAAACAAATATAGCACAGACTGAAGCAAAGAAAGGGGCACTACTGCAGGAGGTTAGGAGAGATGTTTTTATTTGGAAGGTAATTACTGTGGGACAGGCTATCAGAGGCAGCAATGGAATCAGCAGCCATGAATGAACTAAAGGGAGCATTAGAAGGGCTTTTAAAAGGAAACACATTCTGCAAACACTTCATCTTGACTTGTGCCATGCAAGTGAAGAAAGGGAAGAAGGATCAAGGGTGCCCCATCTCCAGGCTAATAGATACTTGGGAATCCATCCCCATAGCTCCAGACTGCAACAGCTGGGGCAAAACATCTCCACATTTCCCTCACTGGGACACAAACCACGTCCCTCAGATCATGACAGCCTGAGATCCACTCCTTTCTCTGAAGAGCAAAGGTAAAAATGAACCGCACAGAATCACCCTTCCTCCTTTAAGCCCTGTGCTCTCACAGCCTGAGACTGATCCAGGATGCAGAGTTCGTTGAGGCTGCTCTGCTCTTTATTCTCCAAGAAAAGAAAAGATTTCTCCCTAATCAAGGAACTGGACTGACAATATTTGTACTTTTCTCCATGTCCCCCCTAAGGTACAGTTTCCAATTCAGCTGAGACAATGTGATGTCAGGTCATGTTATTTGATCTCTATCACCCAACATGCACAAACTGTTATTATCGTATTAACACATGACAGTCAGGCCACGTGAGGGGGAGACCAGGTTTATCAGCATGTAATAAAGCTTAGACAGTTGCTATGTACCTCACACACATTTGCACCGCTGTTCTCTGGTCTAGGAAGCAAAATTAATACCAGGAAAGGGCTCTGCTAGAACACCAGCCAAGCCTAAGAAGTTCACAGGCAGCTGATGAAGCGTTTTGTGAAATTGGTGGTGGGTGAAGATGATCTTTGTGTCCATGCTGTGCCCATAGCTGACGCTTTACATCCAGGTTCTGAAGGAATGCACCACCTTCAACAGCTGGACAATTGACTACAGCAGCAGAGGAGCAAACACAAACTCCACTCCACTGCCCCGAGCTGGGCCCCGTGACTTTTATTGGAAGACAGAGTGGTGTATTCAAAAGTGCTGTGAACTTCTGCAGGGCAGGCTGAGAGAAGCCACACCTCTCACAGAAGAGGTCCTGAGGTCCTGGGCCTGTTTCTGCAGGAGCTAAAACCGGCAGCTGACGAGAAATTTTAGGCAATCGATTTCTTCCCTGGATGCCTGAAGAGGTAATTAGGTTGCAATGAGCAGCCTCAATTCTCACGTGCTGACTACTGCCCTCAGTGCTCTGCCTAATGAAAACTGCCACCCAGAGTATATGCTCATGAGTCAAAAACTAAACAGCAGGTTTCTGCTTAAATCCACAGACAGCATCACTCACGGCATCATTAAGAGAATGTGTAACTTCATAGTTCTGAACAAGAGCATAGAAAATGTTTTCTTTGCCGTGTTAGCTAGAAGTTGTTACTGAGCCCAAACTGGTATGACACTGTGCAGAAATAAGCAAATATGAATAGGAATAGTGCTTAAAAATATCTTAAAGTTTACTGAATCTCTCATCATCTCCAAATAGTTTCCTAGATATTAAGTATTTTTTCCACAAAAATCTTTTCTTCTTAGGAAACTTTTCTTTTTACGCTCATTATCACACATAAAAAGAAGCGAATTAGGGAAAGTGCTTTGCATACCCCTGTGGGTTTTTCTGGTATGTCTGTGAGGGATAGCTATGGATACACCACCACCCAGACCCCAGACAGCAAACAAAGACATTGTGAAGGTGGTTTAGTAAATTACACCACTGTGTCACCACACACACACCTCAGCGCAGAGGTGCTTTGGGATGCTGTTCCCTAGTTAGAGGGTTGATAAATTAAATAAGCCTGATAAACAAGATGATAAAGTGTCAGAAGGAAATCAAACCAGAAGGCATCAGTGACTGAAATACGTGTTCTTTTCATTGCACGGCTGTGAGTCATCAGCCTTGACAGCAGCCAGTGCAGGAACAGCAAAATGAATCTGCCTTCTCTTCCAATCACTTCCCTTTCCCACTGGGAGTCTCTGTTGGATTAGCAAAAATACTGACCAGCTGATGAGGTCTGAAAGGCACCTACAGAAATGGCAAAAAATAGCTCCTGGAGCAGAAATCAGAGCAGGGTAGGCGGACTGGGGAGAACAATTTTCGCCGTGCTTGTATCTAAACTGATCTCTGGCTGTGCTTCAGGGACTCAGCTGTAGAGCTGGGGATCTACTGGAGCTCTCCTGTAGCCCCCATACATGGGATTCCCTGTGAAGACAAATTGCAAGGGTGAGGTGGGCCACAGCCATACCTGGCCCTGCATCGAGTCAGGACACAGCCAGTGAACCAACAAAAGCTGGTGCAGGCCACTACAGCTCTGAGAGCAGCAACAGACAATTAAATGAAACAATGCAGCTGAAAACTGAAGCTATGAAACGCCAAGTTGGCAACAGAGTGTATTTCTGTACAGAAGGAATATGTATAGTTGTAGAATTTATTAGCTATTTGATTTACTGGATTACTGTCAATGCTGAAATCCTTTAACTCAAAATTTGATGTCTTTCCCAAAGTGAGACTCAAATTCAGCCAAGAACTGTAAGTCTGAGGGAGGAATTGATTTGTGAAACTCTGTAGCCTGCACAAGGCCTGTGATTAGTGCTGTCTCTTTGTGTTTGTGTTTCTTGCACATTACTTCAATATGATGAATTATAAAATAGAAGTTGGCATTAATTGACTCTATAACACTGGTTCAGGAAGGCCAAGAGTTAAACCACCCTGGTGTTCATTCTATTAAAACACTGCAGTCTGGAACATGGATTTCATTGCAGAAACAGCAAAAATATGATTTGTCCCAGCAAAGATATGATTATGGGTCAATCATTTCCACAAGTGAAAGCGCATCCCTGGTGTACACCACAGTGATGGATGAGTAAGAAGGCTCTTCTTTCATGATCTCATCCAGGATAAAAAGGTAATTTCCCATCCACGGAATAGTGGATGTATTGGTAATGGAACAGAAAACTTTTTACACAAATAACTCAGTGTTAGAAATTGAACTATCAAATGAATCTCAACTACAGGCAAATCAATTTGATAAACCTCCAGAATATGATTGTATCAAGTATAGCTTGCAAAGAAAATGCATTTACTTTTCGCTACAGGAAACAATGATTTCCCAAAGAAACACCTATGACATTACTGATGAAAAGATGCTCCAGTGTCAGTCTTTTCCAAAAAAAAGAAGATGCTTTGAAGAAGCAGTGGAAGTGGAGCAGAATGCAGTAACCCAGACCATAGTTCTTTATGTCATATGTGCACTGACCATCATAAAGTGGAAAATGAGGCTTTCAGATGAGCTCTGGACTGAACTCAAGGTTAATCAGACATTTTTTCTCCCTCCTTTTCAGATTTGTAACCACTCTAGCATCTGTGTAAAATCTTCCAACAGCTCCAATGACCCCTCTCACTCATTCCAAGTGACTTTTAGCCCTCTCTCGACAACCAGGGTAGATGCAAAGAGAAAAATGTTCCGATGAGTCGGTGAGACAGAAAAGAATCCCACGTCTCTCTTGCAGCTCCTGTGCGTGGTGGCTTGTGCTCAGAAACACAAGCAGCTGTGCACACCCATACATCTTCGGACCCTATGGCAAACTGTGGCTTGAGGTAATGGTGGCTGAGATCCATGAGCCATGCTGAATTTTCTATTGCTGTGTTCTCGATTCCCAGCTCATCACCCACCAAGGACATCCTGCTGTAACTGAGTGGGATGTATCTCATACCTATCCCAATCCCCATCCCCGTAGGACAAGAATTTTTTGTCAGAATTAAGCTGCACAGATGCAGGGGCAGATCTTCAGTGGCAAGTAATTCAGATTTAAGCAGCGAGAACCACTCACCCAGCCTTGATTTTGCTTAAACAGTAAACCAAAAGCATTTTTTTCTACAGGAAAAAACAAAGCAGCACAACTTCTCTCTTGCACAGTTTAATAAACCGTGGAGAGGAACCTGGATCTAAATCTCTCACTCTCAATAATCTCAAAAACTTGAGGAGAAAGGGAAAATAAGGTTCTAGACTGAAATTTCAGTTATGGCTTCTTTTTTTTTTATTCAGAACTAGACCTCTGGTCTTGAACTCCAGGGTATGCAAGATGCTGAAATCCAGACTGGCATTCGCATATTCTTCTCTGATCTTTTCTAAGGGGTCAAGGATGAGAAAAATGTGATCCAAATATTACTTACAAAACAGCGGGTCCGTTGGCTCCCTGGAAGACCTCATTTGGTAATTTTTCCAGGTTGTGATTATCACTTAGATTTCTGAAAAACATAACATTTATTCTGAAACAATCTGAGATTAAAAAAAATAAAATCTTGCAGAAGTTACAATCTTCATTTTTCAGAATTACAAACAACAGAAATAGTTACAGCTCATCCAGGTATGTTCCATTAAATGCATGATTCTCGATGTCCCGAATTCCATTTTTATTCAGCCGTCTGCAATAGAGAAAAAAGGAAAAAGGCGTTGTGTTCTTATTTATGCTTCATGAATAAAATGTATGCAATTCAAAACAGGGAATGTCAAACCAATAAAAATTTTAAATGACCATTGAAATGGTGAAATTTCTACAAATCCTAGCCTGTAAGGTGCCAACAGTTGGAGGAAAGCTTTGAGAAGGGCTGACATGAATAGGGTGGATGAGAGATGGCAGCTGGAGGAAGCTCCTGAAGTAAGGGCAGAGCTGGTGAAGATGCTGGCGCTGCTCATGGCTCCACTGGGAAGGCAGCAGAGGAGCTGGGGAGAACAGGGTCTTTCCTGTCAGTGCTGTCAGTGCCACTCAGTTTTATTCTCAGCAAGATGCTTTTGAAACTCTGGGCCTCGGCTTCATCTTTGCCAGTTATTAGAGAAAAAAGCCTGCTGCGTGCCATGGGCTCACATCCGCAGCCAGGCAGGTGGAGGAGGGAGGCTGACAGTCACTGAGCCAGGCAGGAGGGCATGAGGGGGCAGCCAAAGTTCCCAGGAAGCAGGTGATTCTTCCTACGCTGCTGCCTTGACAAATTACACTCCCTGTCTGCTCTGCTGCCCAGTCCTACCTCCCCAGGCTCCTTTCCCCAGGAGGAGACACAGGTACTGAACCTGGCAATTGAAGCTCCTGGGGCTCCCTGCCAAGTTTTTACTCTGGTGCATTACCTAATTAACGTTTAACGTCCTTCCCTCTGTCCCTTCGCGGTCCTAAAAATTTACATTTAGGTCAGTTGTATTTATCATCTTTACGGTGCAATCTTTCATCTCGCCTTAAACGTCACTTTGCAGCTCACGCCCTCTCCAACAGGAAGTGACAGGTCTGACTGATGGCAAAAATGGCCTGATTTAATTAAACTGTCAGCAAACCTGGACTCTTTTCTAATTCACTTTGAAAGCTGAGCATGCAAGTGACCCACTTATCTGAGGTATGAGGTGGTGAGCTAAGGTCAGCACGGAAATCAGTCATGGGTCTGGCTGAAAGGATTGCTCTTTTGGCCATGACAGGCAGATGCACACAGCTCTGTGGCAATAATGTCTGTCAGGCTGGATCAGGAGAACTGTCACTGTCCCCTTCACTTGCCAGCACTATCAGACATGAGTGAGGGGGCACGGAGGAGAGGCAGGTCCCTGCTCACAGCATTTGAAACACTTACTGTATTACATTGATCTTACAAATTTGTAGCTGCCAGGCATTGATAGATATGTTTTTAATCACACTATTAGCGCTTACTGCATTCTCTCACTGAACATGATGTTAATGCAATGAGATACTAAGGTTGTAAAATAGAGTGACCGTAGCCACACAGTGTAGACTATACACTCCTGTCACCTGACTAATAGTGTCTGAGTGGTAAAAAGGGCAAAAAAAAAAATTACCTAAATCCCAAGACCTCATTATAGTACACATAGATAAATTCCTGTTGAGGCAAATTCTCCCCTCACTTCAACCAGCATCCTCACTGACTCCACTAACTCTTACATTAGCAACAGGTGACAATGGAGGCAGAGATCCAGAGCTTGAACATGGGGGCTTCTAGTTACCATTTCATGGCTAGAGCAGATTTTTAAAACACACTTTAAAATTCACCCAGTGCCCCTGAGGTACCATTTACACCCTATTTCAGGACTGGAAAGATCTAACTTAGAGCCTAAGTCGCACGCAGGCCTGGAAGCAAGGTGAATTTCTTCCATAAATTCTAGCACTTCATTACCAAGTCTCTCCTCAGTTCCCACCTGTGCTGATCCCATGCACAGCATGAATCAGATGCAATCCAAAGTACTGGCGTAAATATGCTTGGAGCCTGCCACAGCTAAGCCCATTAAAATGGTTTCTCCATAGAATGTGGGGGTTCAGTGGGTCCTGGGTGATTTTAATCATCTTGATGTGCCTGCTTTCACTAAATGATGTTGCCGTAACCATGACTTCCTGCTGAGTCGCTGTGACTTCTGTTTTGTACAGAAAAACGGCAAATTTGCATGTAAAATGAACTATGTTCACCACAGCACAAGGAAAGCCTGATCAGGGACTCTCAAAGGGCACATGCAGGGCCTCTGTCCCAAATTGCTCTAGGGAGAATTAGAGCAAAGTCAGGACACGGTGTGACCAGGGCGGTGGAGGCCAGGTCTGCTCACACAGCTCTTGCTGCTCCTGCACACGCTGGTGGGTGCAGGAAGCCCGTGACAATGGGGAGCTGCAGGAGGCAGGAGGGCAGAGCAGCTGGAAGTGGACATGATTCCCCCACCAGGACAATTTTGCTAGCAAACCAGCAGCCTGAAGCCCCCAGAGAGGTATCCTTCAACATCCAGGCAATAATCATATCACAGAATCAATCATAGGAAGGTTTAGGCTGGAAAGGACTGTAAAATTCACCTGGTTCCAAACCCCCTGCCATGGACACCCCCCTGCCAGGGACACCTTCCCCTAGACCAGCTTGCCCAAAGCCCCGTCCAACCTGGCCTTGAGCACTTCCAGGGATGGGGCATCCACAGCTTCTCTGGGCAACCTGTGCCAGTGCCTCACCCACTCACACACAGCAAAGAATTGTCCTCCTGATATAAGCAATGAGACACCTTGGGGAGAGAGGGGGAAGCCAATTTTATGCTGCTCAAATGCCACAGAGAGGTCAAACACAGCAAAAATCTGGGATATTTGTCTCACCCTGTGGTGGCATTATGAAAACAAACATAGTATTTGTTGTGCAGTGCTTTGCAAATGCAAAGTCCTACCTGAGCAGCAAATATTATCATCACAGGAGAAAAGATAAAGCAGTGCACTTGTGGTGTAATTACTTGAATATATATTTGAGAAAAGTCTGTGAGCATGTGTGTGTGCGTGTTTAAAACTTCAGAACTTGAAGTAGAGAGAGGTTGTGCATAACTGATAGGGAAAATGGAGAGATAAAGCTAAATGACTTGTTACTGGCCTCTCTTCATTATTGATGGTCTGACCTTGCTTCTCCCAGAATCGACGTGAGCCCAGTCAGTCAATTCAAACCGTGCTTTTCTCTCTCAGTGTGGCAGGTAAACCACACACACACAGTGGGAATTTTTTCCAGTCTGGCCACTGGCTAAGTGAAAGGCAGCTTGTTAGCAAGCAAACAGTATGTTTTGATATACAGAAAGGATCAAAGAAGCCAGCTAGTTCATTAAAATACATGACTGTTCAAATCAAATGTAGAGGCATCTAACCATGCAGCTCCAAACTGCATTGTGAACCCGCCCGTACCAATGCATTAACATTGTGTACAAATAAACCACATTTCCACAGCATCTACATGCATTCTGCCCAAGTAATGAACGTCTTTGAGCGATGTGTCTGACTGTAAATATTTATGAGTCGTGCCATCCTTTTGAACACAATCTGTATCACAGGGAACTGTAGCTGTAGGTGTTTAACCTTGGCATCGGTAATTACTAAATTTGCTCTCTGATGTGCTTCTAAAATAAAGAGCAGGACTACAACACAACAAAAAAAACCCCAAAAGCATTCATTTTTTTCATGGCGGGGAAACAGAATACAGAGATCTCAGGGGCAAGGAGAAATGTAAAATCTCAAATTGAATTTGGAAGTGTATGAAAAAGTGCCCAGCTTCTGGTATCCTTGACCCTGTTCTGGAAAAGAAATGAGCTAACAAGGAGAATAATGAATTTGCTATGTCTACTCACAGAATCACACTTTCAGAACTCAGGCCCATGAATGAATTTCTTTCAATTGTACGTATATTGATATTGTCTTGAATATCTCTGAAAAATAAAATACAATAGAAACTACACCCTTTTGTACTTCTTTGAGCCTTTCAATACAATATGCTGCTTCAAACATAGTATTTTTCCCTTATATTCAGTCTAAGGAAGTACTATAGACAGAAGGTAATAACAAAAGTTTCCAAGTCAGTTTTTTCCCGCAGTGCACAAACCTTGATAAAAAAGGCTGGAGAAAAACATTTCCAACACTCCCCCTTCCCCCATATTTTCCTCCCAAATAGGCTGAAGACATTAAAATGCACAAAAGCTCAGGTCTATAACCCTGTGGTGGATGAAATAGCTCCTCTAGCAAGCATACTCCCCAGAAAATGCAATCGGAGGGGCTGCGAGGCCGCCCCTTCTCCCAGCCTCCCAACCAGAAGGAGGAAAGCCATTAGCCTTTTTGGCCTGATTCAGCAGGGCACCTACCAGCCCATGAATCATTCCCCAGCTGATGTCAACAGGGTTGCTTATAAGCTTTGTATGTGCTTAAGAACTTAAATGCAGGACCCCTGTCAGTGCGGTTTGTTAAACGGACAAGGAGGAATTTCCGTATTTCCTCAGTTGTGACTGATACAAAAAAACCAAAGGAACATTCTGTTGCTGGCTCAAAACAGGCCTCAAAGAAGTTAAATAGTGTTACTCATAATTTAGACTGGGGATATGGATGTTTCCATGCTGTTTCTGTTGGAAGGCACGGAACAAAATTAATTATCTGCAAAGCTTGAAATTAAGCGCGGTTCCAAAATTATCTCATGCTGACAGCTCCATACAGCCACAACTTTGCACTGAGGGGCACTTACACAGAGGCTTCATTCAGCAAACTGAGGTCAGCAGAGGCAGGAATAGGGAGGGAACACAGCACCCACGCAAGTGAACCGTATCCCCCTACTAAAGATCTGCCCTTTAAAAACATCAAGACCTGTCTTTGGGACTCAAATATTGGCACGAGGATTTTTCTTACTGACCTCAGAGGGACCAAGGTTTGAACCGAGGTCTACTTTGGGACTCAAGCAGAGTCAAGGTCTGTTTATTCTTACAGAGAAGTGAGGAGTTGCACCTAAAAAATTAAAACCTCTTGCTGACACAGGGCACAGTAATTCCAGTCTAGTTAAGACTGATGATAAACACAAAAGTGCACAGGTGAAAGTCTCTGGAGTGACACAGCTGTTGCATTTCCTTGATGGTTTTGAGGAGCAATGAAATGAAGTTCTCAGAATCACATATGTCAAATGCATTCCTGAAATTTAGTTCTTTTCTTACATGTGTGTAATTCAGGCATCCCCCTCTACGCTTTATATGCATTGTTATTTATATTAATGGCTATTACTAAGATAATTGCAGGATTAATGTTTCTGCAGGTTGAAATCTTCTAATCAAAAATCTGAAGTTGCAGAACTTTGTGTGTGAATTAACAATAAATCTTGTCCAGAAGAATGCTTTCAGTTATACTAAGAACTGATTGAGAAATATATTTCAAAATATTTTTCACTGAAAAAGAAATCAAGTTTTTCTGATACGCATTTTTTCTACAGAAGAAGAAGTGCTTTAGGAAATTAACAGTCTGTTTTCAAACAAATTTTTGCACAAATATTTTTTTCCTCGTTGGCACTGGAATTTTCCATAGAAAAACATTTTCATTCTCTGGATAGTTTTACTGCCAGGGGAAAACAAAAAAGGTTATGGTAGATAATTCCCTGATCTTGATTTCTTTTCTTTTTTCTTCTTTCCTCTCTGACATGGCCACTTCTGATGGAACACAGCTGTGAGATCAGTGACTCTTCCCATGCAGGCCAGAAAACTGTCACCAGGCGGCAACAAATTTCCACTGCCACCATCCTGGCTTGGATTTCAACTCGTGAAAGAGGAGTCAAAGGCTGTTATCTGTCCCCTGGGCCACCCAGACACGTGCTCACGGTGCAGTTAAAGAAAGAGTGGTCTGTAAAGTGCAAGTTCCAACTCTTTGTAGAAGGGAGACCTGGAAAGAACTGAGACCTTCTGAGCCACATTATCATCAATGACTGCAAAATTACAATCAACACGCCACTGCGGAACTAGTAAATGAACGCAAGGGGGATCATGTCTTGAAAGGTCTTGCTGGAGCAGAAGAACACTCAAAGGGAGCTTTCAAAAAGTGAAAAGCAAACATTCAAACTTACAGCAAAACCTTCTGGAAAGAGTGAACCTTTTGGACAGCAGGTAAAAACCGAAGGCCAGTGTTTGATATCAACCTAAGGGGAAGAGAAGATGAAGATTATTCGCTCTGCCCTGGGAAAGAAAGCAGTAATTAACCAAGAACTCAAAAGCAGAGTTTAGGCACAAAAGTGGGGTTTCGCAGGAGGAAACTTGACATTGTAATTTAAAAAGGTTTTTGTCCAAACTACAAGATGAATTCTGCCCCACAGAGGTAAAATCATCCCTACCTTGGATGATCACACAGTCCCTCCTGATCATCTCAGGAAATTGTCCACATTAATTGCCCAACAATATTCTAAGAAATCTGCTGCCCTGACGTGGGATAACTATTTTCATTATAGCTGTTTTAAGACAAAAGTATCAACTCACCACAATTTTAACCTTCTACTCTAATAGAGGATACATTAATTCCAGGAGAAATTAATTGATGAAATTAGGAGAGAATGAGGACATTTTACTCCCCAGCACCTTTGATAGTGAGGAGCCAAAACCATGGCAACATTTCAGCAGTTTGTACAACTGGAACTGGACCTGAGCCTCTGTTCTTAAATACCTCCTCCCTCCCACTGCACTGACCATCACCGGCCTCTGCACTGTGGTTCCTGTCCATGAAACACCACACTAGAACTGCTGACTCTGAAGGACAACCCTGTGCTCACAGCCAGAGAGGTCACAGGTATCCACAGAGATGGACTGTGTCTGATTTTGTCAAATTTTGTTACCCAGAGCAGTAGCAAGGACAGGACAAACGTGATGTTGCCCTGCGGCAGGAGATGACTGGTGGCTGCTGAGGGCTGGAAGGAGGGCTGAGTGCTGGAGGGAGGGAGGAGTTGGACTGGACTGGGCTCTGACCACTTGGGAGTTTTTCCCAGACACCAAAAAGTCTCATGTTTACCCCACCAAACAAAGAGAAAATTTGGATTCTTGAAAGTTTGATTACATCTTTGTGTTTTTAATATATGAGATGGTAGAGAAGGTAACCTTTCACTGAGAATATTGGTTTCTTAAGGAACATAGGATATGTAAGTTATTTTTTATCCTGGCACTTAGACAGAACAATATTCTTTCATTATTAGATGCGACTTTTGTTTTTTTTTTTAACAGAATCATTCCTGAAGAGCTGAATTGTGATCAAAGGACTGGTTGAGACGGGCAAAAGGTAACATTGTTCATATGATGCTTTTTTATGAACCTAAATCATTTCAGGAGAGCTGCAGCCTTTCAGGTTTCATAATTTGAACTGAAACTGAACGCCTCCATGTGACAACCGAATCCTACATTTGGGAACTCAGGGTGACACATAAGTCCATAAAATAGTCATTCACTTGCATAAGTACTGCTCTGAGCTCCCTGAGATGGTATCTGGATATCCTCAGATGCTAAAAAGCCAACTTTGATCTGTCTCATCTTATAACAGAAAGCAAAACTTCATATGCAAGTAAAAATTAAAGTAGTATTAGTGAATATTCAAGAAGCAAATTTGAGAAAGTTGCTGAAATGTCATGACTGTTTCATCTCAGGAGTCAGAGTGGTCTGACTTTGCATTAACTCAAAAGTAACAGCTGTCACATGCGACCAAGAAAGCTCCGCAAATGTGCCTTTGAAAAACTATTACAGATAGTTAAAGAGAAAGCATGATTAATGAAGCAGGTGGATTACACAAGGCCCTTGCTACTTAAAATATTTCTGCACTTACACTTTGTAAAAGGAGTTTGCTGAAAAAAATTAGAAGCAATAGGAGAAGAACCTGTAACTCCCCCTTACAATATTTTAAAATACACTCTCTAAATTACTGGAGACATACAGGGTTTTAGCTGAAAGCTGCCTTTAATTTTAAATGAGTCATAGGCTAAAAATTCACGCAATCCTTTTTTACAAGCCCCTTTTAAACACAAATTATGGCATACATTTCCCTTAGTAGGAAGGCGAAGGAGGAGACTGCTGCCAAGTAGTGCGTGGCTACTGCAGGGCAGAGAAGACATAAGAAGCTTTCCTTTCTACAGCCCTTTCCTGAGAAAATCTCAGTCCTCATGGTGCAGCAGTGAAAGGTGGCAGGACTCTTAACACACGCTATTCAAACACTGCTCCTAAGGGCAGCTCACTCCCAGCATTTCAAAATTCTACATTGGTTATCAGGGCTTTCACCATACATGTGAGAAAAAACATCCCCAATGCCTTGGGTTAGTTCTGATCCTTCCAGTAATTCCGAAGTGTTCAGGGCTCAATTTTCACTGGTGTCAACTGAGCAGCATGAGATGAAGAGGAAAGCATCTCTGACAAATCATTACATATTGAAGTAAATCTACAGGTGGCACAAGGCACTGATTACACAGAGGCACAGGATGGTGATTAGGAGCAGGAGAGGATGTTCTTTTAATTAAATGCAGAAAAAGAACTGAAAAAATATTTAGCTAGGCTGCAGCCTAGATCTTCCCTCTCTTTTTATTCAACAAGCAAATCTCCAGAGGCCTTTAAGTGGATAATCTTTTTAGAATGTAGATAATCCAATTTACTGAATATCTTTCCTGCAGGACAGCTTTGTCAATATATTTACCATACAATGTATACATCCTTAGTAGCCTCACTTTAAACAAGTGTCCTCTTTAATCTGTTATAACTGAGTCCCCCCCTTGCCATGCATAAACAGCTTGGTGAGAACCTGTTTTTTTCAGATGGCTGATGGCTGCTTTCCAAGGCATTAATTGTCTTTCTGAAAAGGCTTACTGGAGTCAACACTTAAGAAAACAGAGCACTACAATCAGCAGAGAAAAAAAAAAAAAAATCTTTCAGAAACTAATTCCTGAAAGATTCTGGCTGCTTATCTCCAGATATAGCAACACATCTGCTCTTTTTTGTGCCAAATTTTAGGAGCTATTCTGACAAATCTGGGAACGCAGTTTACCTCATCAATTTACTGTGGGTATTTGCTAAATTGCAAACTCAAGGTAGGCAGAGATAAATACAAAACCACTCAGGAAGCATTATCTTTGTGTCCCTTAATCACACTGGTTACTTTAAGGTGAGCCCGATTCCAGCGAGACATTCCTCTGATTCATGCATCCCAGGCTTCTCAAATCTGCAGCCCCCACTCCTGGGGAAAGGTCTTTAACCATGAAGGCTGCCATGCCAAAGGAAGGAGTGGAGAATCACTTCTTTTTAATGAGGAATCTACTCCATGAAAAGGGTCAGTAATTCTGTGGACTTTGCTGCACCTGCAGCAAATGCAGATTTATGTTTAGGAAGCACCAGGCAGGTGCAAGACTTTGGAGCTGGGCTCCGTTCCTTTTGCAGGCAAAAGACATGTTTTTTGGACCTATATATCCCCTCCCATCCAACAATTCAGCTGTATGCCATCAAAATTGGCCTGAAAGGAGTGTTACATTTAAATCTCTGTATTGTAAACTGAAACTACTTAATGCAGGACATTGACACCCCTCCAAAAACGAAGCAAAGGGCATAGATTACATATGAGGACTAATTTTGGATAGAAAATGGGTTTGAACAGCCATCACTACATTATTAAACAGACTATGCCACAGGTCTCCCTAATGAGAGCCAGAGAAATAATCTTGTACTCATGAAAAGGTCAGTAAGTTACCATTTCGAAGCAGTCTGTCTCTCTGGCATATAACCAAGAAGACCAATTAGCAATTCTCATCACTGCTTCTAAAAGACTGGTGAGAAAGTTAAGGTTGCCTGTTTCTAGAAGGTTTAGGATATTTGGCACTGCGTTTTCCCAGCATTTTCCTCTCCTTTGTGTTTTTGCCATACTGGTAATGATGATGTAGGAGACAAAGGGAGTGGGCTGAGCAGGAACTGTATTTGTACCCAAGCTGACAGAGATAAAAGCATATTAATATTCAACAGCTGGTGGCTGTAATGAGCCCATGAAGCTGCTGAGGGCATTGACAACTCTAGCCAGAGCTTCTTGCCTGCCCATAAACAAGACCTAGTGGCTATGCAACTATTTTTGTAGAAACACAGAGAAAGCCTTGCAAACAATGTGTTGCAAAGGTCATTAAACTAATGGTCTGTAGTACCTGGGCTCAATTTTGGACATTGAGACTGATTAATTTTTTTTTTCTCTGTGTTTTCTAAAAGAAAACCACCAGTAAATACATGTTTTTCTGAAAAAAATTTCTGAATTATGTTTCCACAGTTCTGCTACAGCCACAGAACTGTGTAAGGAATCAGAGCATGTGTCTTGTACCCTGACAGACTGTTCCCACAGCTGGGAGCTTCAGAAGAACCACAATGATCCAGGAAGGGGCAGGTACCCAAGTCCTCGTGCTTTGAGATGCTGGCTGCAGCTTGGTCTCTCTATACCTCCTTACACAGTCAGACAGAATCACCTAATCTGTTATGTGACAAGATATTGACAAAACCGTGTGCTATTCCCTCCTAAATTACAGCAATTAATGTGAAAATTAGGCAGTGATGTACAGGTTTACAAGTTTCCAGGTTTTACAAGTTTCCTTTCATGGCCTTAAAATTTTTATCATTTCTGCAATAGCTGTTCCACACAGATGCTTTACCCTTTCATGAATTATTTTGAGCTGTAGTCCCAAATTTTTACAACCTTTTGCTTCTGTATTGTATAAAAAACCCTGAACAAGCACCACAACCCCCCCCCAAAACCCATCAATCTATTAACCTCCTCGACATCTCACCTTATATTTGCAGTATTGCCTCTTCCTTGTATGTCATAGGAAGGTGAATATGAGGACTGGGTTACCTTTACCAGACGCTGTTTTACAGCCTTCCATCAAGGTTTCTGCTTCCTCATTAAATTAACTATCCTACCCTTTCAAATTGCAAAGTCTTCTGCCTTTTCAGCTTCCAAAAGGGCAAGGAACCAGTCAGTGAAACCACAGGATGGAGAAAGTGGCACCTTTCGAACAGAAATGTGCCAGGAGAGAACACGAAGGTGTGGCAGCACGTGGAGAGATATCTGAGCATGATGAAACTCAGCATCATTCCTGGTTCATCGGACATAGAAGGCTCCAACACGGACTTTGGGTCCTGCTCCTGGTGTCTGGGGTGGGAAGTGATGTAGCTCCACTGAAGCCAACAATATTGCACTGATTTTTACCCCCAGCACATCTTCCTCAACCCTTGTCCTCAGCACAAACCCCACATTCATCTGCTCATAAGCTCTGAGCCACGAAACCTGCACCTTTTGTACTGCCTATAGGCATGCAAGACTGGGGGGCTCTACCTCCTAAAATGAAGGCACAGAGGGGATGCAGCATAAATCCGTTAGTTGGGTAAACACCACGGATGGATTTTATGAACATGAATTAGAGAAAAGCTTTGGCATAAGAATGAATGTGAATTAAGCGGAATAAAACTAGAGGAAATCTTCTAGTCACCAGATCATTGAGCTTCTGGAAAAGCCTCTCCTGGAAAAAAGAAGAAAGCAGGGAACAGTGAAGAGAATCAAGAATGTCAATAAAGCACTTAGTTAATAGGATATATTAAGTGGATCCAGTAAGAAATAGGATGCAGAAGCTGGAGAGACTCTTCTAGCCCTCCATGCTCACAAGAGAAAAAACCTAAAGAAACCCTCCAAAATGCATTTTCATCTGATATCAGCTAGCAAGTAAAACTAGCTGAAGAGGAGAGGGGAATGGTCAAGTAGACAAACAATCCTCTGTATTTTTAATCTGTTGCTTCCATAGGTCATAGTATTGCTGCTGCAGCTGAATTTTTATACAGGTAGAAACCCTGAATGTTAGAGTCAACATGTATGGGAGTGTGAAATGACAAATGTTCAGAAGAGGCAACATCCACTGCCAAGAGAAAAACTTTCACTATTTTAGATATTTAAAGTGGGCATTTACCGATGATTTCTGTGTCCCATATTTAAACGGCCACTGAAATTAGTGTGTTCTCTAGCCTGTTCACATTTCTTCTTAAATTTCATGTGAGATAAATCTGCTCTCATTCCTTCTACCCATCTGTACATCTGACAACTGTACTCCCCATGGCAGCTTGTTCTGGGGATTTTACATGGGATAAAAAAAATGCTGTGGTTTTTGTTATTAGGTGGCCAGATCTACTCGAAGACAGCAGTGACTACTGAATGACTCGGGCTTGAAATGGGACGAAAAAGGCACGTGATTTCTCCTCATGACAATGCAAACTTGAAGCTTTATTTCCCTACTGTCAAGAGAAAATCTGTATTTCAGTTATGCAAACACAAAAGTTAAAGTTTACCAAGGTGCCTGATGAATTTGATAGAGTGGGAATCAGTCAAAATACTGGGAAGAGCAAAAATCCTACTCCAAATCTAGCCACATATTCCAGTTCAATGAGCGTTTAAACTGTAATGTCTTCTGTAGTGCTAAATACACCTTATCTCCAAAAGTCCAAGTCTTAAATCTCAAATCTTAAAGTACCAATTCAAAGCAATGCCCCTTGGCATTTTTGAGCCCAGAACCTGTCAGATACTAGTGATTTTCAGAGACTTTAAACACTCCTTGGCTTACTGGGAGCTACGCTTATCGGGCCACTGACCTGATTTCATACCGTCTTTAAGAAATACCTATGCAGACAATTAAATGCTTACTTCTATGTAGTGAAATGTCGAAATCATGAGCAGGCTTCTTGGATGAGTAAGGAAAACAAGGCTTCTTGTAGGAATAAGGTTTCTTATGTCAGTCAGGAAAATCAGACGGGCTTTAAGTGCTCAGGTGGATGGACATACAAAAGTTAAGTTGGGATCCTGCTGGGTGAATAAATTGGTATCCTGCTCATCAAAGGGCACCATTTGAGCTGTATAAGCTGTGACCATTAAAAACAATTAGTGTTAGATGGAGTCCATTTGACTTCATTAGGGTTTTAATGCAGAGGAGAGATTATTAGTCACCTTAAAACCATGCGCTAAAAGCTGTGAAAATATATTTGAGTAACCAGCTTATTTTAAGGATGCATTCAATTACCACTGAATTTTGATGGGAATCCCAAGGAAGGAGATATGGCAACCATAGTGGTGCAAATGACATTCTTGATGAGGCTGGCTGAGGAAATAAAGCTGTACATCAATATGTTTGTATTTTGGGGATCTAATCATCTCACATCAAGCACTTAGAAAGACCATGGCTATAATGCTACCTTTGCTAAAGAAAAAATACTTTGAATGCTTAACACCACGTATATGACATATAAAAGAAGGCAGTACCATAGCAAAGGCAGATGAGAGATATTTTTTTTGTCCCTAAGCTGCCAGGAGGAATTTCAACCTAAACTTGTTCCTATAGACATAAGAAAGGTCCAGCTCCTCTTCTCATCACCCATTTTCAACCTGTTGCTCAGAAAGGCTCGAGGAACTTGTGTGTGGAACTCATCCATGGAAGCTCTTATCTTCAGCTTTTCTGAGGACTGTGCAGGCACGAACATGTGGATTGACAAAGTGCAACTGGAAGTGAGGAGAGGCCATTATCCTGTCTTATCACCCAAAGTGCTCAGCACCAGCTGGACAGATACACAGGTGTGTAATTCAAAGTGACTCTAGGACTTGTAAAGAGCAAAAGATCTTACAAATATCTGAGGCTTGGAAGGTGTTGGAAGGCATCTTTATCGATGTACACGAGGTTGTTGGCTTTCTCAATTCTTCTGCAAAGAGGAAATGAAACATCAGAGAAAAATGTATCAATTTATTGATCTTAAAATTGTGTTTGTCCCCTGACGTGTAGTGGGACAGTATGCTGAGATTTTTTCTTTATGATAGCAGAAGATCTGCATGATTTCAGGGAGCAGCCTACCACAGGGCAGATGGCAGACTCCATCAACTTTTGATCCTGGCGGTGATCTGAGGATAAATTTTAGGCTGAGCAGGTAAAGAAATGGACAGCTATATAAGAAGACGGAAAAGACAAAGGGAGATTTCAAATGCTCCTATATTGCTACAAATTCTTCAGTGCTTACCTGAACCAAACTGCTAAACCTTTGATACTTGCCTATAATGAATCTTTATAATTGTCTCCTTTGCATTTAGATTGCTCATTACTTACATTTCATGTAGTTTGGGAAGGTTGGAAAACACATTTGCTTCTATGACCTCCAAGGCATCATTCTGTGAGATCTCTCTGAAAAATAATTTAGAAGTCAAGATATTTCAAGTCATGGTGAAGCAGCAAATAGACAAGTGAAAAATTCACAAGGAACTTCTTCTCCGATTACTGATGACTTTTAAAAACAAGGTGGATATCAGATAAGAAAACAGAAACACTGATGAGTACTGCTGCAGCAAGCAACAAAAACAACAGTCAGGAACAGACGTCTGAGGCTGGAGTTTGTATCTGCAGCATCAGCCCTGCATGTCCTGCTGTCACCATTCCCTGTGCATTAGAAGTCAGGGTCTATCCATCATGGGCTACTGGACCTCTGACATTACTAATTACTGATGGAAATTTAATGAAACCTTTTAACTCAGTGAAGAAAAGAGGGGTGAAGGTGACTGAAAACAAAGACAGCTAAAAAGTTCAGAAGAAATATGACACAACTTCAGCAAGAGGACACCGCTGTCTGTCTTGACCCAATGGGAAGCACAGAAATTAAAATTAAGCCACCAGCAGACACCTTATTAACAGCATCTGGAAACCACAGAAGTGAAGAAGTCTTCCACCCCTTGGACCTATTTGACATGGTCTGTACACAGTTAATGCCCTCTTACAGCCAGGGAACTGCAGAACATAAATGGCCAGTTTACTGCCATCACCACACCAGAATGAATCTCCTGCTAGTCCAGAGCACATATTTCTTTGTTTCCTTAATCTGTGGGATGGCAAAGACAGGGCTCAGGCTCTGGTGTAATTCAGAGCTCAGGAGTTCTCCCAGTGAACCAAGTGGGCATTACTGCAGTGTCCCCGTCCCAATCACATCCTTGATGCTGGCACTGACCAAGAAGGTCGAGGTAAAGACAGCTATGCCAAAAGATTCCTCGCTTCCATTTTTTTTGAAATGGTGCAAAAACGTTATTTTCCCAGGCTGAGGTCAGCTGTAGGAAGTAAAATTTGTAATACAGCTGTAATTTGGTGATTGTGTCATGGTCTATTGCATTTTAATCATCAGGTAACTGTGCACATCTTTGGAATGAAACCTTGGCTAAATAGATTGAAAACTGGATGACACCTGTTCCTGGATATCTTGTTCTTTTGAAATGATGATGGTTACAAATAGATTCAAATATGCCTGAGGTAAAACAAGAGATTATAATGTCAGGGGCATAGTCAAAAAATAATCACAAAAATTAATCCGAGGAATATAAATGTATTCCACTCTCTTCTGCGAGAGATGAACCATACCTAACAGATTAGCTGCCCATTTAAGACAAACAAAAGCCTTGCAAAAGAAGATATGTTTTTCATCTGACCTTTTCGGTTTTTTAAAAAAAATGCCTTAGTGGTTTAATATTTTTTAGTTTAATAAGAAGTTTTCCCTCCTGTTTCCTCAAGTTTTTTTTTTTTTTATGGAAGAAATCCAGCTCTGCAATGCTCCAGGAGCTCTAAACTGACTGGAGAATAAGAGAATACAAGTACATGAGGACTGACAGTAGGTGCTTGGCAGGGTGCACTGAGAACCGGGTTTGTTTAGCAGCGCTGAACCACCAGCTCACAAGCCAGTGTGTTCCTCTTTATTAATTTTCAGAAGCAACAAAATGTTTCAGCTGAGACAGGGATTCCTTCATGCCATGGGAGATACACAGCCGTAGCAAGGGATGCTTCAAAGACTTTTTATTAACTTCCTGTTCTCTTTAAAAATAATTATAAGGTGTAAGTAAAAATATCCAGAAGAATAGAATAGAAGAGAAGAGAAGAGAATAGAATAGAATAGAATAGAATAGAATAGAATAGAATAGAACAGAAGCAAACACTCCCTATGATGTATTTATATAACAGTATAAAATTCACTTGCCTAACCACAGTCTTGCAGATTTAACAACATGTGAGGTGTCTCACACTTTTAAGGCTTGGTTTGGTTTTCCTTGTGCTCTTTTTGGGTGGTCAAGTGTATGTTTGCCATTCCCCACAATCTAAAAACCAGTTGTCTACGAAAAAAAATCTTCAGAAAAAGCAGCACGTTTAATACCAACAAATACATTTAGACAGAAGATACTTCATGCCACTAAGAAGTTCAGGGAAAAAATATTGCAGATTTGTTGGTCTTATACAGGGGAAAAAAAAGGTTATTAAGAAACCATAATACAGTAGTGACCTCACCCAGCAGACAGTGCTGCTGAGGGTAATAATTTTTTATGATCCAATCTGCTATCTAACTTTGGAACAACTTGGATGACAAAGCTTTTTTAATGGATTGCTTAAAAATGAATGTTTCTGCATCGGAAGAGTGTTTTGGCTTCCTAAGAGTGCGGTAGGTTATTGGCTTTGTTTCGATTCAAGAAATGGAAGATACAGATCTGATTAAGGGAGGGCACAAGCAGGCTATGGCACTCTGGAAGGCTTGGAGAATGCATGGTGAAGGAAAGGAATGAAGAGAAGCAGGAAGATAGGAATCTCTAAACTGTTTTTGCAGTATTAGGTTTTTAAAATAGTAAGTTTTTTAGAGGTTAAGTTTTAAGCAGGATTAAGTAACACTTGTGTGAGGGGGCTTTCAGAGACTTGGGAAATGACTTGGCTTTCATTCTAACATTCCCATTCACAGGTACAAAGGCGACAGTCTCTTTATTTTTAAACAGGTAATGAAAATATGGACAGACATAAATATGCCCATTTACAATGACTTTTTTTTGTCTTCCAGCTGAAGCAAACCACTGCTGCAGCTGCTGAGGTTATGAGCATCTCAAGATCAGTAAAAAGAACAAAAGGGAAACTTGTCAGTGACAAAAGGCAGTAACCCTTCCGGTGTTGGGCATCATCCTCTGTGTTCAGGGGGTTGCAGGGGTGATGGAAAAGACCCTCTGTCCCCTGCAATGAACTGCATCCTCTGCTACACTCTCTCCAGGAAATCCTGCTGGTGATTATCTTACTCATCATTGTTCTTTACAGATCAATCCCAGTTTTGGGCTGCACATAAACCTGACGGGGCTGCCATTCAGGTAAGAAGGATAAATAAAATAAGCCCATTCTTTTTAGGAGATCAGTCACACGCTGTGAACAATAGGCAGCACTAATCTGGGGTTTGGCTGCATAATTTGTGTGAACTATTTATTCATACCTGGCAAAAACTGCACACCTGCTCCTGGAAATCCCAAACAACGCTCTCTTGGATACAGGTATCCATGACATTAAAAGTGCAAACCACTGCTGCTCACATCAACCAACCAGCTCAGCAGACTCAGATCCTCTGTACGGGAGAGCAAATAATACCTGAGGCAGCAGGTACAAAGAGAAAAAAGGGATTGCTGGCTAGTGTTTGTGCAAGTGATTTGTCTTACAGTATAAACAGACACAAACAGATGATTGCTCATAATGCATATCTGATTATATGTCATCAAGAGAGACGACAGGGCTGTTATTACGTTGTTTGCTTGGAATGAATGACACTATTAGTGCTACTGGTAGCTATGGCAGGAAACCCAGCTGGCAATCCCATCATCATTTCTGAAACAGGCAAGCCTTTGAATAGATGGTGTGCTAAACAGTCAGGGGCAATTTCTTAAAAAAAAACCCCCAATATCCAAACCACCCAGGGGCTGCAAAGTGCTTCGGCATCTGCCTGAGCTTAGTTTTCACTGCATGCAGAGTTGTACTGAAATCAACAGTGATCCTAGAAAGCATAAATTGTTTACTCAAATACAGCCTAAAAGATGAAAAAAGCATTCAGTAAACACATTTTACAAAGGCACAAAGGACAACTCTTTTTATTTTTCTGCAAAGAGAATGTAAGACTCTAAGATGTGGCATCACATGATTAAGGGATTTCCTTTAACTTGCCACTAAAGCAGCAAACTGGAATCATTATTACCCATTCCCCAGCAACTGACTGCAGTGTATCACTTCCACGTGTGACAGTCAGAGCCTGTGTTAGAAGGGAAAGAGGTGGAAAATTGATTAATCTGCCTGCAAAGCTGCCCTTAGGCAAGGCCGGGGGTGCATCTTCATGACATCTGTGGCAGAGCCCAGTGTGGTGCATAGGAAGGATTCCTCTTCAAACCAGCTGCACTCAGAGCGCGACTCATAAAAATAAAGACACATCCAAATGGCCCTTAAAAAAATTCTGTTAGCAAGGGACTTGGAGTTCATGGCAGTTTCTTTGTAGTCCACCAAAGGAAAAGTCTCTTGGACTAACCAAAGTCTTACAGAAAAAAATAAGACTGCATTAAACTCACAAACTAATGATCTTGGGTCAAGTGGTCTCATATTTCAAAGTAATAATAGACTGGAAATTTATGTCTTTTATGATAGGAATTCCTTTCAGGATCAGAGCAGAGCACACAGGGATAAGGTATAGGGTAATTTCTTCCCCTGCTTGGAAATATGTCTGTTTTTAAAAAAAAAAAAAAGTTTATGTATGTGTGCCTTAAAACAGAAACAGAAGGTTAACACAGGTCAGTAAGTGGTAACTCGTGACAAGAGAAGAACAGAGCATACACAAGGCAGAAGAGCAGCTTAGACCAGCATTCACCCCTCACATGATGCCCAGGGATGTGTGATTTCGAGCACAAAGACCTTGTAATTCCAGCAGCAGGAATGACACAGAGAAACTGCTGCCCACCTGGTGAGCTTGGCTGTGTGATGGCCACAGTGAGTGTGGGATTCATGGATTTCTGCATTTCTTCTCCCCGGGGCAGAATAGCAGAGGGGACTGCCTTGTCTGTCAAAGCTTCTCTGGTCCTTGCTTGGTGTGTGCACCTTGCCCACAGATGGTGTGAAGGAGGGAATTCCCCCCTCTCCAGGCACACGGCCCTAATCTGTGGTCCTGGTGGTGACTCAATTCCTGTACACTTCTGCAGCCTTCCTTAAATTCCCTTCCAGAGCAGGTACATACACAGGCTATACACTTGATCTATTCACCTTGTATTTCCTGTGATACATTGTAATTGGGTCTTTTGGCCCATTATCTGTAGCCTTTGATGCAATTTTTTTGTGGCATAGCTATCCCGTGGATTACTGTGAATGCTTTTCTTTCACTCTGTGGGTACCTGCAATCAGCAGTGATACTGGAGGTTTAAGGTTCTGATTGCCAGAGCAGCTAGCCTCACTGCGCTCACTGCTACAAATCAACAGCACTGTGCTCATTTAAGGGAAAAGAGAAGGGAGAAAAAGGCCAACAATGCTTATTTCCCGCTCTTTCTTTAAATATAAATACCCTTCAGAGCAATTTTCCAGGTCAGTTTTACTCAGCGGTTTGACCGATGCCACAGTTTATGTCAAGCTTCAGAAGTAAATGGCAGCAATGTGGCGTCGCCCAGGCAATCCTGCCCAGCATTCACCGGGTGAGCCCCCACGGGACCAGCCCGAGATGTGTCTGAACTGAAGAATTAAACACCTGGCTCCTTCTGTCTCCTGTCTCTCTGTCATGGATGGAGTGGCTCTTATTTCTTCAGCCCGACCAGGAACAAGCCGGTCTGAAATCTACTTTTGAAAACTTCCCTCTAAAGTGACAGCAAAATGCTACTACATTGATTTAAACAGGTTACAAAGGAAAAGCCATTTTTCTTAAAAATATTAGAGACTTTTGACCTTTTAAAAATAGATAGTTGACACTTTCTCCTGTCACTTTTCCTTGTGAACATGAAAAACTTGTCTCCCTGCCATGATTTATTGAACACCAGGGAGTTACAGGGTAATATCTCTTAGCAGATATTGACATTTCAGAAATGAAATCAAGCACTGACTCTTCTCATCACCTCTTTACTTTGCTGAAGATACACACACGTGTTGTGCCGGCCTTACTAAATAAGTGGAATACCCATTTAACCAACAGAACCCTAATGGCGACTCCACACTTAGAGCCAGATAGTGCACATACATCAGTCTCTGAGGGAGATTATCAGGAGGTGCCAATGCTGTGCCTTCCTGTCCTCTCCAAAGGGCACAAAACCATGTTCTCAAATAAATCCGTGCAGGCATGGGAAAAATTAAAATGCAAATTTCCGTACGGCAGACAGGAGCAAAAGAGATTTTATTTCTATTGGTGCTTTAGCACCATGCCAGCAATCCAGACGAAAGTCTGTGGAGAGTTTGGTTGCATCAAATTAATTGTCCATGTAACGGTTTTAAATTGGTCTCTCTAATCTGAAAAAGCACACGATTAGTCTGCAGAATTGGGACTGATAACAACCAGATCCAACAGACGAAGCTACATCGTTATAAGGATTGATTTTACAACCAGTACAGTTTGGGGGGATGGATATCTCCTCATACTCCAGCACTAAGGGAGTGCATTATACTCGCTTTGGTTTATTGCCAGCAAAGTTGAAAATGCAGGAAACTTTGCAGGGTAAAACAAGAAAAAGGGTCTTTGGAGGAAATGGCAGCTCTCCCCAGAAATCTTGCTCCACACAGGCAGCCCAGAGAGACAGGGCTTAGAACTCAGGGCCCTCCAGCCCCTGGGACAGACATGTCTGCTGCCTCCAGCTTCAGGTATCACAAAATTTTATCTTTGACTAGGAAAGCTTGCAGGGAAGACAGAAAAATGTGTGTAAAATAGAAATACCCACTCGGTCAATGGCACTTTTCTCCCTCAGGCATGATGGGCTCCAGAGGATGTTGAGACCATGCTAGCAGACAAAGATGGGTGTTTAGCTGAGGAAGGCACGTCCTCTTTCAGAGGTAATGATATTCATGAATTGTAACTCCTTCCATGGAAATGGGCAAGCAGCATTTATTGACACTTACCTTTCATTACTCCTCTCTTGGCTTTAGTAGCCATCTAATGATGAACAGTTTATTGAGATGACCTGGGCAGATGAAGAAATTACATTTGAGATAATCATTCGGGAGAGCAGCTGAACGAGGAAGTGGGGCAAAAAATTTCTGGGGAAAATCAACAGGCAGACTGTCTTGGACTAGGAGAACATGTGGCTTCCAGAACCCAAAGTCTAGTGACAGCCTTTCCAAACAGATCATCCTGAAGCAGACGCTCCCAGATACTTCAGCACACAGTTCTGAAATGCTTTGAGGAAGAAACATTCGCAAGAGGCCCCTGGAGGACAGTTCATCACTAATTCCAACACATTACAGAAACAGGAAAATCCAGAATAACAAGTGCCTCAGATAGGTGCAATTAAACATTTTAGCTAAGAGAGGAAACTCTAAAAAAATCCCTCTTTCTCCTCAATTCTGGCATTAAAAATCTTCCCAAGATACTGAGTATTATTCACCAGAGCAAATCATATAGTACATCCACCCACTTCAGTGAAAATAAATCTCCGTGACTTGACCCATCATGAGAAAAATATTAGCACTGCTTAATGTTAAACCCAGTATGAACATAGACATCACCCAACAGCTGCCAGCACCATGCACTACATCTTTCAAATGTCCTCCTGAAAGGATTTAGGTTTCTCTTATTCAGTGTTAAGAGTCTCCCTGTGAAATACCCTTTTCCAGCACAGAGATTTCCTTGTCTCCTATTTGCATTCATTCTTCCCCTCCATAAAAGCCACTTACTATTCTTATGTTTTGTGTCTGAAGCCTTGACCCTGTGAACTCTTATCCTTGAGCTTTGGCACCAGGTTCAGTTAAGATGGTACTGCATTAATGTTTGTATGATTACATATAGCCCAACCAGGGAAAAGGTTACTCTTTTATGCTTCCAAAGTTAAATCCAAACCTCTGCCTTGCAACAGACTGCCAGAGAAAACACAAGCACCATCAAGAAGCTACTAAATCAAAAGCTTTACAAAACAAGTGTGCAACGAGACTTATTTATCTAATTATGATACCATCATGAGCAGAAAAAAAATTACCATTAACCCCAAATCTACAGGTTCTATATTGTAGGATCCAGAGATTACATACAAACATGGGGATTACACACAATCCCTAAAGGATTAGCCCCTCTGCCAAGTGGCAGCAAAGAGGAGCCTGAAACAAAATACCTAGAGTCTTATTTTACAAATAACTGAACAGCTGTCCACTATGAAACCCTGGAAAATCATATGCTTCCACCTGAGTTTCTCTGACATAAATAACCCTCCTTTATCAGCAAAGACCAAAAGGCTGCACATAGATAAGAAAGTCTTAACGGGGGAAGGGAAGATGTCATAAAACTTGGGCCAAAATTCAATATAACAATGCTTCTGTGTTTGTGTGTATATACACACAGTATTCCAATAAAAGCAATAAAAAGGATAAGCTCATGGCCACAGGATGGTTCTCACTCACTGTAAGGAGGCAGCAGCTGCCATTCTGCACATCCCACCCCATTTACAAGGAGGCTGCTCAGCCGTGAAGGGTCGCTGCCACCACTGCTCTGTAACCCGGGCTGGAGAAGCACCAGACAGACAAAGCCTTTCTGCTGTTGTGGGGCTTTCACAAGGAAATCCTCAGGCTGGACCCAGCCCTTTGATGGGGAGTCCTCAGGAAGAAACATTCCCTAGGAATGAGGCAAAACCCTCGAGAACCCAGAGGCAATTTTCAGCCACTTGGAAACAACCTGTTTCTCCTATGTAAGAGTACTTTGATCTACCTGGGACCCCTTCTCCTCCCCCCTATCCTGGGTCATTTCTAACTGGGGCATAGAAGGAAGTTTGAGGCAGAGATGATGCAAAAAGCCTTATTAGAATTAGCTCTTCCTTCTCCATCAAGAGAAAAGAGGAATCTTCCTCCCTAGCCGCAGCACTAGAGAAGGAGGCTGAAAAAGAAATGTGGTTTGAATAAAAAAAGTCATGTTTTCCTTAGAAGTTGTGGTGTGTATTCCTTTGCTGAACTCTATTGCATATGCTTATGATATTTTCTCTGTCTGACTTCCTGTATTGATGTAAATAAAATGGAACTTACAGTGTTTTCACAGCATGCAAGCCTGGCAAAACCTTTTTGCATTTCCAGTAAAACCCTTTGAGAAAATACTACTGATAAGGGGGAAAAAAGAATTCCTGAAGAGATCCCAAACCACAAAAATTACCATTTGGAAAAGCCATGCTGATGGAACACACCTAAAAATAAATAAAGAAAATTAAATCCATCATTTCTGATTACTATCATTGCCTTAGTTGAGACTGAAGGAGATTTCAGACTCTGCAGCAGAAGGAATAGAAATCCATTGGTTTTAATAGAGGATCTGTATTTACATGAACATTCTACATTTTAGAGGAGTGCATATTTTCCTGTACTTTTTAATAAGTGTTTTCTCTCGAAAGCACACAGCTCAATACACAGGACACAGAAGTACATAAACTTAATGGCAATCCTGTGAGAGAAAATTAGCTCAGATTTAAGGGAATGTCTTTTGCATGTTAAATACTGACTTAAAATTAAAAGAAAAAAGCTATACTGTTTCTTTTTCCATCAGATAAAAAAGAAATTTTTTTAAAAAATTGTTTTAACAGGAAAATGAAGAAACAAATATAACACAGTATTATGGAACATGATCACAATTCCCTCTGAAAGATGCTCTATCTTGAAATTACTCAAATTTGGACCAGATCCCTGGACAGGAATGCATTTTTCTTACATGCAGAAAGAAACAGCAAACAGAAAGCAACCACCAACACCAGCACACACCGCATTTTTCTACACAAAGGTAATAGGGTTGCATTATATTCTTTCCATCAGTTCCAAGATGGCTCTGCAGTGTGGCTCTGGCTAAGAGATTCCCCAAGTGAATCCCTCATGCCCCATGTGAATGCCTTTGGTGAGGACAGATTATGCAGCAGCTTAAGTACGTGGGGTTTTAATTTTTGTTTTTGTCCTGGGGGCTGAATTACTGGAATCATGTAATTGGTACTTCAAAATGCCAGGGTCAGGACAGCAGCACCTATTTAACTTCAGGACCACATAATCCCCCAGATCAGATATTTTGGATTTAGTTGATCCTAATGAATTCAAATATAATTCTATATTTTTATGATTTTTTTGTTTGTGGGTTTTTTGGGGGGGGGAGGTTTGTTTGGTTTTTGTTGTTGTTTTTTTCCTTTCAACTGGCACACACTTCTAATCAATTTTATAACTTATTTTCAGTTAAACAAATGAACCTCTGTGAGCATGAATACAGAGAATATTTATCTGTGAGACCTGTTAAAAGAAATCATGGCTACAAAATGACTCAATTTCTGCTCACTTTTTTTCTTTGGGTGCTGCTAAAGTTTTTTAAGGACATTCATCCACTGAAGACTGAGAGGGACAGAGGAACTTCCCTAGAGCTCAGGTTATGACCTGAACTCAGGACATGACTATCTCCCTGAGACCTGTGACTCTCCTAGATACATTTTGCCTCATCATTCAAAGTGTCCAGAAGGGTAGCACCAGGATGCTTGCTCTTATATCCTCCTCCTCTAAGACGTGCAGATGGAGACCTGTTAGGAGAGCTCAGATTTGTCAGTGACATGATTACTTCGGAAGGTGCCAAAGGAGAAGAAGGAAGGCCCCCATCAAACAGGGCAGGATGCACTAGATTTGCTTTTAGGTCACATTTAGTTAAAAATAAGGTAAAAAGACTTTATTGATGTGGCTGGCAGAACCCTCCATTTATCCACAGATGAGGCACAGCACAGCCAAGGCAATCAAACCTTCCCACAGTGCCCCACAAAGGAGTGTGGACACCCACTGACACCCTGGCTCTGCTGCAGAGCCATTTCAAAGTCTGGCCAAAAGAGGCTGCTGCTGCTGACAACCAGCTGTAGCAGCCTTAGATTGCAATGAATCACCATCTCCTGAGGGCACAGGCTGAGATCACCCTCTCATGGTATGCCAGCCATCAGCCTACCCATGTGAAAATAAAACATTCATCACACACATGCGGACTGGATATGAACAAATGACCCAGAAATCTGGGGGGTTCCAAGTCCTATTACCCTCCGCCTGAGTCATTCCCCTGTCACATGAAACTTGTTGTGACATATTTTGTGTGGGCTGCTGAGTGGGGGGTGGAGAACAACCCAAAGCCTAAAATGATGTATAACTCATTCAAAAGACAAATAAAAGAAAAAAACTACCATGAAAGAGGAAAATGTGGTAGCGAGGGAAAAACTTCCTTGCTGAATATTAGGTCTTCATTTGAATTCCAGCATACATCTGAATGAATTATATTTTTTAATTTGTTTAACTATGCTAAATAGTCACCATGCACTAGTGGTTTTAGCAGTATTTTCTCTTTATATGTACGACTCAAGAATTGCCATAGCAACTCGCTTCCTAATTAGCCTTCAGTTACTAACAATCAATATGATTAGACAAGGTCAGCGCTGGAGTAAGAGCTGGAGTGAGCTCTGCAGATTTCAAAAAAGGCTACTGAGAGTGAATAACAGCGGGAAGAGGAAGAGAGGGCTCCTGGATGGTCTTCCCCAAAGAATGGTCATTTCTCTGCCATTACTCACTCTCCTGTGGACCAAAGGAGTCATGGCAAACGAGAGCTTTGCCACCTGAGTGCAGAGAGCTTTCAGCCTGCCAAGAGATTCACAAAATATGGGGAACAAAAGCATCCTTACAGCTGCAGGTAAAAAGATACCTTACTGTCACATTGCTGGGACTGATGTTGACTGCACACCACCAAAATAAAGAACAAATACGTCCTAGATTTTCATCAATATGAAATCAATCTCCCTGTGTGGGAAAGGTTCCTGAAACCTGGAGACTGTTCAGTTCATAGGAAGGTGCTCCCTGGGAGTTAGGCCCATGCAGTGCCTAGCTGAGATCCCATAAGGAAGCCCTCCCTCTGGAGACCTGAGTGATTGCCCACTGCTGACACAATTCCCCCCTCATTTTTACAGCCTGTTTCAGTCGTTAACATGTTATCTGTTACCCTGAAAGCACAGTGCCTGGCAGCACAGTAGGATGGAAATATAATGTGCTATTCAGAGCCACTCTGGGTCTTGGGAATACAAAACAGGATCCTTGATACTGACAGATGAAGGCTTGTGACAAGCCACTTTACTTGTTAGCATGTTTAAGCCTGCTACCAAGAAACACAGGCAAAGCTGAGCTTATTTTTAAATAAACAGTTTGTGTTGTCAATTATGCCAGGGCACACGGCTGTCGCAGATGAACTGTAATCCATTTACTCTCCTCTGTATAAATTCATTGCCACTTGGCTCTGCCCTCTGTTCCTCCCTGGAGGTTACTCCTCTGCTGCAAATGTGCCTCCAGCCTCAGCTCATTGCACCGGGTCCCCAAACAGAGGGTCAGGATCAGGGAATGGAGGAGCCAGGACATAGCGCATGGTGAAAATGTAATGACAAAACAGTCTGGACAGTGCTGTGTGAGGGCACTCCAAGCCATGAGTTTTGAGGCAAAATGTCTTGACCTTCCTCTGCACAGGATATCCCAAAGAAGGCTGAAAGGGTTTTAAGCTCAAAAAAGGCAGCTTTTATTAGAATATCAACTAGGATAATTAACTTTAAAGCAGAAAAACCTTATAGGATATTGGAAGAGAACAAGGACGATTTTATATCCTCCCTACCCTGACATCCAGTGCCTTTGGAGGTTTGGAGCTCATAGAATCATAGAATGGTACAGATTGCAAGGGACTTTTCAAGGTCATCCAGTCCACCTTCCCTGAGGGACATCTGCTAGACCAGGTTGCTCAGAGCCCAGCCCAACCTGACCTTGAATGTTGCCAGGGATGGGTCATCCACCACCTCTCTGGGCAACACATTCCAGTGCTTCAGCACCCAAACAGTAAAAAGCTTCTTCCTTATAGGTAATCTAAATAGACCCTCTTTCAGTTTAAAACCACTACTCCTTGTCCTGTTGCAACAGGCCCTGCTTAAAGGTTTGTCCCTGTCTTTTGTACAGTCCATCTCTGAACAGCTGGCCACTTGGAATGGCCAAGTTCCTCAATGGTTTATTCCTCTTGGCAGTAAGCTCTGCTCCCATAAATCCTGTTCATCACCCCTGGGGCTGCTCCCTGCTCTCCAGGACCGTCCTTGAGCGACAGATATCCATCTCCAATCTGTAAAGCTCCTACCACTTGCATCCCATCAAAGCTGCTCCCCTCCAAATGGGCCCTTAATCCCACAAAGGAAATACCCCACACCCCTTCCTCCAGGGAGCTCTGCTGCTGCCAGCTCTCCTAAAGAGCCTCATGTAATTGGATACAGAAATAATAAATATGCACGTTCTTTTCACTGTATCGCGCTCACCCCTTCTCACAGCACAGATGAGAAAAGCATAAATCTTAAAAATCCAGCTCAAGTAGCCTTAAAAATGTGGAAAATAAAGATGAAAAACAGATCACCATAAAAACCTCATTCCAAATAAAAGATAAGATTGACAAAGGGATTAGACATGTCTAACGAGCACCTTCACTTCATAATTACACTAGAAAGGATAAACATTTCCAGATAAAGATGTAAATCTTTGTGCTCTTGAGCAGAACAGCAAGACAGAAGTAAACAATGCTTCCAAATAACAAAAACTGGTTTAATTCTGTGCCCACACAAAATTCTGCATTATTCCTGCTTTTAGTGAAGAAACTTCTAAGCACAAGACATGGAGAGACCAGTCCTGATGTCTGTGCTGAGAAGCCTCCTATTTACTATGTCCATTGCTTCCTCCTCAGAGGAGGAAGCACCCTATAAACTGGACAAAATATATCCATCCACGTGGATGAACTATCCCCCAGTTGTTCCAGAAATGTTCTCTTGAACATCTTCCTTCAGCAAGTGGCAGCAGCAGCTCTCAGAGGTGAGGTTCTGAACGGGGAAAGTCAAAGTCCCTGTCCTCAGCTCCTGGTCTTCTGCTGTCTACACTGGAAAACTTACAGACACGAAGAGTTCTCCAGCTTTCTGCATTTCTCTCACAATCATTTGTAATTTCCATCTGTGGTGCTGGCTCCCCAAGCATTCAAAATATTTTCTGGCTCAGTATCTGTCTACCATTCTAAATCCTAGCAATTTAAATCTTTCCCAGACTACTCTCTATGTATATACCATCACATATGCATGTTTTCAAGTACACAAGTATATATATTCTGCCATGTGGTGAGTAGTTTAGTCACAAATGGTACACCACTCTTACTTATTTTTAAAGAATCACACACATATATGGAAGTCTTCATCCAAACCAGGTTTCTGCTCTAGAAATCAAAACAAATATTCACGGTGTTTCGCGAGCAAATTGTTCTTGGCTTGGTCACAAAACAAACAATGGGCAAAATGAATCTCTGGTTTTACACCTGGGATGAATTAGGGCCAGCAGAGCCTTTGATAGAAAAATCAAAATGCAGCTCACTAATAATGATAAAATGCTCAGTTGCCTCTCCACTGAGCAAAGCAGCCATCAAACTAATGATTAAATCCACATCAATCATTTGGCATAACAAAAATAAAGGCTGTGCAATATAATGTTGTCAGAGAATCAACATCTCCTGCTTAGAAAATAAATGTCTTGACTTCATCTCAACATTTGTTTTTCATAAATGCTGAGGGTTATATCAGCATTTTTATAGCAATGGGAAACACTCCTTCATTGCAACATGTCAATTCCACTAGCATTATTCCTAAAATAAACAGAAAAGCTGGATAAAATTAATATGGGAAGGTGTTCCTGAAATCCTCATGAAATTGAATTGCCATTTCCAATCTGGTGCCAGACTTCTTCTTTCTACAAACAATATTTACTAGTGGCAACAATAAATATTGAGGCAAATCCCATTTAGAGCAAATTGGGCACAATTTCAAGGAGGTCACACCTTTTGCACTCACTGGTGCAGTTACAATACACTCAACAAGATTAATAGAAAAAAACAATTAAAAGCCTTTTTTATAGTTAAAATTACTTTTTTTTTAAACTTAGTTTTGTATTTACAGTTTTCAAGTCAGTACATTTTAATTCTGAATTCTATCATGAAATTTGGGAGTTAATATGCAATTAACACAAAAGGAAACATTTTTTTTACAAATTATTTAGGGACATTAGAATGGATATACTGATTTTATCAAGAATAGAATAATTATTTAATTCAGGACAATATTCTGACACATCACATAAGAAAAACCATATTTTGCCACATATGAGCAACGAATTATATTTGAAAATGTAAAATGTACAGAGAACCAGCAATTTTGAATTCTTAGTTTTGTGGTATATGCACATAAATATAATAAATGTACCACTCAGCCACCTTAAGAACTATTTTATGTTAATCAGTAAATGTGTATATTTATATTTATGAAGTTGCTTAGATGGTATTTTTACCTCGAAAGCACACGAATCTCATAATAAAGTACAACTTGAAACTTCCTTTATTTCAAAATAGAGTGAATCTTCTGGAGGAAAAACTGAAGAAGTGACAGATTTTGGGGAAAAATTTTTTGATTTTTCCAGCATCCATCCTTCCTTCTTGAAACAAAAAACCCACCCAAAAGCACCTGGGATGAATGTCAAAAAGCTGGCCAGAAAGCAGACACAGCAGCCTCCTCAGCATGCAGTGAACATATCCATGGGAGAAAAGAAGAAATATTATGGGATTAATTCTGCACCACAGGATGACCATCAATTCCGAGGCTCCTCGCTAGGTTTGCCAGTCACAATAATCAGCTTCGTGCCTCTAATGCAAGTACCTGGAGTGGGGCTGCCTGGCAAAACTTAATGGTCCAGAGGAAAGAAGTATCTCCGCGTGACACTGAACCTCCAGCCCATCTGGCACAGCTTCAGGCTCTCCTGGTGGCAGGAGAAGCCCAGCAAAATGTCTGAGAGCAGGGCAAGCCAACTGAGAAATAGTCTTGCAAACTGAGAAAAAAATCTTGATAATTCACAACATTTTGAATTGCAGAGGTGTGGGGGTTTTTTTGGTTTTGTTTTTTGTTTGTTTGTTTGTTTGTTTTTTGGGGGTTTTTTTTGACCACTGGGCTGAGACATACTTTAAGATCTGTGCATTTCACCCTCAGATCTCATCTTGGAAGAATGAGGCTACTTGAGAGCCTACTTTTATATATGCAAAAAGGCTATCTTAATTTAGCATGCACTTAGTTTTATCTATTTGGTTTGCATGGAGGAAGGCAGAAGAACACTGGATCAAAGTTTCTTCCTAAAAAAAGAGTGGGAACTCACTCATTTGGCCACGTTTCATGTTTTATGAATTCAGGTAATCTGAACAGTACGTCACTGGGGAGAGGCATTAAAGCATTTAGCATACATTCAGACAAGTCAGTTCCCTTTTCCTTTCTCTCTCTCTGTCTAGACAGCTGTAAAACGGGAACCTGAAATGATGTGCAAGATGATTCTCCCATTAAATACTTCAGTCTTTAATGCTGGCTTGACACCAATGCAGTTAACAAATAAAGACTCTGCTAACAGTTCATTACCACAAAGCTCATTCTTGCTCAACAAAAGCAAGTAATGACAAAATGTATTTTCTTTTTTTTTTTCCTTTCTAAATTTATTTTATCAAAGAAAGCAAGCATCAGGATAATAAACGACATAGAAAGAATTATGCAATACTTCTTTCTTGTGCTCTAATGTGTTTCAATTAAAATATGCAAATATTAGCGTGTTTTTCTGGGACTTTTTGAATAGAAAATTTAGAAAATGTTGATATGGACACTATTAATTGATTTTACATTTCCTAGCTTCCTCTTCTAAGGGTTTTTNCTGGAGTGGGGCTGCCTGGCAAAACTTAATGGTCCAGAGGAAGGAAATATCTCCGCGTGACACTGAACCTCCAGCCCATCTGGCACAGCTTCAGGCTCTCCTGGTGGCAGGAGAAGCCCAGCAAAATGTCTGAGAGCAGGGCAAGCCAACTGAGAAATAGTCTTGCAAACTGAGAAAAAAATCTTGATAATTCACAACATTTTGAATTGCAGAGGTGTGGGGGTTTTTTTGGTTTTGTTTTTTGTTTGTTTGTTTGTTTGTTTGTTTGTTTGTTTTTTGGGGTTTTTTGGGGGGTTTGTTTGACCATTTGTTTTTTGGGGACTTTAAGATCTGTGCAGGCTGAGACATACTTTAAGATCTGTGCATTTCACCCTCAGATCTCATCTTGGAAGAATGAGGCTACTTGAGAGCCTACTTTTATATATGCAAAAAGGCTATCTTAATTTAGCATGCACTTAGTTTTATCTATTTGGTTTGCATGGAGGAAGGCAGAAGAACACTGGATCAAAGTTTCCTCCTAAAAAAAGAGTGGGAACTCACTCATTTGGCCACGTTTCATGTTTTATGAATTCAGGTAATCTGAACAGTACGTCACTGGGGAGAGGCATTAAAGCATTTAGCATACATTCAGACAAGTCAGTTCCCTTTTCCTTTCTCTCTCTCTGTCTAGACAGCTGTAAAACAGGGACCTGAAATGATGTGCAAGATGATTCTCCCATTAAATACTTCAGTCTTTAATGCTGGCTTGACACCAATGCAGTTAACAAATAAAGACTCTGCTAACAGTTCATTACCACAAAGCTCATTCTTGCTCAACAAAAGCAAGTAATGACAAAATGTATTTTCTTTTTTTTTTTCCTTTCTAAATTTATTTTATCAAAGAAAGCAAGCATCAGGATAATAAACGACATAGAAAGAATTATGCAATACTTCTTTCTTGTGCTCTAATGTGTTTCAATTAAAATATGCAAATATTAGCGTGTTTTTCTGGGACTTTTTGAATAGAAAATTTAGAAAATGTTGATATGGACACTATTAATTGATTTTACATTTCCTAGCTTCCTCTTCTAAGGGTTTTTACTTCATTCGTAATTTTGTCCCACCCAGGCATTAGCAAAAGGCTGAGATCAGGTTATCGTTCCCTGAAATGTAGCAAAACTGTAATTAAATCTCTGCTCTTTGACATCGGCAGTGAGTAACTGACGTGTGTAATAAATTTCTCCTTCAGTTTTTGTAATTGTGCAAGGGATGACAACAGTAACTGCAAGTGGAAGATCTCTTCCACAGATAAGCTTTGGCAGGGAAAAGCAGAATACCAAGTGATGACGCAGCAAAACGTTTATAGACTGCAATAAAGCCACCTAGTCTTTGTTCGTTGCTTATTATGTTTAGAACGCAAGGCATAGCTTCTGCTTGCACCAAATAATCAGAATTGAGAACACCAGGCTTCCTATATACACACCACAGCTTGCTCTCTGGGGGATGATATTTCCAAAGGCTGCCGGAGGGTCATCTGAAGCAAAGGAGAAGGAAAAGTACCCCAGCAGCTCACGGCTGTACAGAGAGACAGAGGCACAAGACACTGCTCCACCCAGCTGCCCCACCACCATGGGACACTGGACCCCTGAGAGGAGCTCCTGTGGCTGTTTGCCTCTCCCATCCCATTTCTGGGAACCCATCTCAAAGGGTAGAGGGGGCAAATGAAGACTGACACACCCTGGCTGCTGCCGGGCTGTGAAATGCACGTCTGGCAGAGGACAAGCTTTCTTATGTGATTTTGCTGCTGGATCGGAGGCCTGAAGTGCCACCAACCCCGCCTCCACCGAGGAAAAGCCCTGTTCCAACCCACTGGTCACCACCAGACACAGACAGTCCGATGGGGTGGGGGCATCTGGGACTTGCAAGACCAGCTGCAGGAGCCAGGAAGCTCCCTGTGATTGCTCCCTGCCCGACCACCAGCCTGCTGACCTGTCCAGGGCTGCAGGGGAAGCCCCTATCACAGTAATGGCCCCATTCAAACGTTTATTCTTTGGGATAACAGCCTGAATTCTGAATTTCTTTGCCTATGTTGGTTACTTGCCTTAATGTCTTCGAACAGTAGTCCTCTGTTCCCTGAGAGAAAATGCATACACTAATTTAAATGCATTAAGTAGCATACTTATTTTCACGGCCTGCCCTCAAGATGCAGAATGTGACACAGAACTTCCTATAATGTAAATTAGAATTTAGTATCCATAGAGTTGCACCTCGAGAATGTACCCTGGAGTATTTGCTACCAAAGGATGACTTTTACCTTATTCAGTGTGTATTTTGGTACACAGAATGGTCTGTGTACCACTTTCACCTTAGAGATGTAAATAAATACTTTCATAAGCATGCACTACTTAACTTACATATCACAGCAGATCCTAAAAATCCGTATTTTTCTGCTTGCAAAAAAATAAATAGCAGGTTTATCCAAATGATGCAACAAAAGTTAGAAAGCAACTCCTGCCTAGATAAAATTTCCCAATGTCTTGGCTACACTGAGCCATAACCATTTTCTCAAAATAGCTTTAATGAACTTCTTTAAGCCCAGTCCTTTGCATACGAAATGAGGCAGCACACAATACACTGCACAAGAAGAACTGAAGAAGCTGTGAAATGCTGAACAGCTCTCTTGGTAGCAGAAGACACAGACTGCTCGTCCTTAGGTGATCCTGTGATTCCTGCCTCCGCCCCTTCCCTCCCATCTCTTTGGGCTCTACACTGACAAGTGTCACAGAGTCACATGCAGGAGCTTAATGAAGCTGATTTCAGGAGCACACGAGATGGGTTAGGCACTTGCTAGCCCAGGCAGCTTGATGGTTACTGCTGAAGAAGGTCTGGATGGTGAATGCATCAATTTGCCAGGTTGTGAAAACTTGCTAAAGAAAGTGAAGTCTTCCCATTCTGCCAAATTTTCTAGGTGAGAATTTTACAATCAAGCCAAGAACTCTGGTCCTTCCTCAGCTACAGAAACAGAGACAACCCTTGATCCAAAATTCTGTCTTCTGGTCTCTACTGTCCTCAAGTAACTCCTCTGAGTTTACATAAAACATAAAAGGTAACTCAGTATGATCGAACTGAGTCAAAGGAAAGTGTGCCTTGCCTTTTAGCCTACAGGGGCAAACAGGAGAGATTTTAGTGTCATCCATCAGGTTGGTTGTCATCTATTAAATGATCTGGTGCTCATGTATCCAGGTCACAGAGCAGCAGCATTTGTCCTTAGGAACTATCACTGGATCCACAGTCTCAACAGAGCAAAAACCAGAAAATCTCAAAAGCACTCAATAATTGACTAAATACATGATTCAGGGCTATTTTTCTCTACAAATCCACAAGGAAGCCGTAGATAGATGCTGTCTTCCACAGAGAGAAAACTTTAGTTTCCAGAAGTGTCAGCTCTGGTGGATTCTCTCACCACTAAAAGCTTTAGTTATCCATGATCTCCAGAGCTCATTAAAGGTTTAGCTCATCAAGCTCTGTTATCCATACCACAGTTCATGGTCTTAAAATGTGTCTTTGCCAGCATCTGTTAGAGAAATGCCTCTCTCCACTTACTCCAAAATAAAATCAGGGCCACTAATGGTGGGGTTTTTTCCTCTGTGAGACCTTCTAGTTCGAGAAATACTTCATCCTCACAGCTGAGTTTCCTTAGGCTGCACACAGGTTGGGTTTGAGAGCAAATTATGAACCAAAGCATGTTTTAGCTTAAACCCTTCAAAAAGAACAAATAACCGAAGATGAATTTTCAAGGGGGTTGTGCCTCAGGGTACAGACATGAAGCCTCTTTGGCTCACACAGGGTAATGCAATCAGACCAAACTTCCTATAAATATGATGCCCAAATCAGGCCTTGTTAGATCAACATACACAAATCTACTTTGCCACCTTGTAGTAACAGGAGGAAACCCAGCAAAAGAAAAAGAGAGATTTAGTGTTGCTTCTGACTGTCTTGACTCCAAATTAAGCACTTTCTGTGCAGGTTGAAGACGACACAGGTGCTGCAGAGAATGTCAGATTGATTTTGCCAGGTATGTGCCTGCACGGGACTGCCTTTTAATTTAGTAACTGGAGGGTTAATTATTTCTGGGAGTGTAAACAAGTTGGTTAAACAGAAGTCCAGAAGAACTGCCACGTTCCAGTTGACTAAGACCTAGGAGTAGACTAAACATGCAGCAAGAATAACCAATCTGCTTTTCTGAACACCTATTTGCTAAATTAACATGAATCCAGAGTTGTGCAGAGGTCGGAAAGCTGCTGGCATCAAGATGGCAAGCCTGTTCCTCAGACCTGAGGGTTTCTGAAAGAGTTTTCTGTAGGAAAATTCAAGTTGCATGTTTAGTAAGAGAAGTCTCTGATAATTAGAGCTTGTCAGTTTATTTCATAACTTTAAACATTTTATTTAAGAAGAAAAGATCTTTCTTCCAGAACACACTTCAGAGAAGTTGTTGCACCAGATGACAGTCTGCAGAATGGCTGTTCCATATTTTGTCAGCAATTGCAGGAATTCAGATGAGAGAAGATAATGAAAAACTAGAAAATGGTTCAAATGGGCTCTCATTCTTTCAAACAATGAAAAAATGGCAAAAGTATTCCAATGACAATATTGCCAAATAAAAAAAAAAAAAAAACAAAACAAAACCAGATGAAACCCAAAAGATTTTGTCTAGATAACTAAAACTGGAGCTTCACCAGGGAGATCAGATCAACAGCTCCATGCCAACATTTCCAAGTCACACTATTTTCTCCATTATGAATCATGGTCATTAGTGTCCCCTCCAGAAAGTCTTTGGACAGTCCAAATAGAAAACAAATGAGGCCTTGCCTGGGTACTCTGACTGAAAAGTACTTGACATTTTCTGGCAAAATATATCTATTTAAAGGACTCAGCAGCTTGAGTATTTGGAAGATGCTAAAATGCATAGAGAAAGCAGGAGAATATCACAGAATTATTTTTCTTTGAAAATCAGAATTTTTTGATCACTATATTCAAAAGCCTTCATTCGCTTTGAAGGGAAGTATAACAGAGTTAGGATTTTTATGGAAGACTCATCTCTGATTTAACTTAGAATCATAGAATCATTAAGGTTGGAAATGACAGGTATTTCACAGAATATTCTGAGTTGGAAGGGTCCCTCAAGGGTCGCCGAGACTACCAAATTCATCAAGTCCAACCTTTGACCAAACGCCACCATGTCAACTAAACCACAGCACTAAGGGTCACGTCCAGGCCTTTCTTGAACACTTTCAGGGAAGGTGATTCCATCACTGTCATGGGCTGCTCGTTCCAATGCCTGAAAACCCTTTCAGTGAAAAATCCTCCTGGCTTCAACCCTGACGTCCCCCGGCACAGCCTAAGGCCATTTCGTTTTGTCCTATTTGCCTGGGAGAAGAGGCCGACCCTCACCGCGCTACAACCTCCATTCAGGAGATGTTCTGAGGATAACCAATCTTTCTGTTAAAGGCTGAGGCAAAGAAAGCATTAAGTACCTCAGTGTTTTCCTCATCCTTGGTGACAATATTTCCCTCTGGGTCCACTAAAGGAATGCGATTTTCTTTGGCCCTTCTCTTGTCGTTAATATATTTATGGAAACACATGTTATTACCTTTCACAGCGGTGGCCAGATTGAGTTCTGAGCTTTTGCCTTTCTAATTTTCTCTCTACATGACCTAATGACATCTTTGTGTTTTTCCTGAGTTGCCTGACCTTTCCAAAGGTCATAAACTCTCTTTTTTCCCTGGGTTCCTGCAAAACTCCATGTTCAGCCAGGTTGGTCTTCTTCCCCGACAGCTCATCTTTCAGCACTTAAGGACACTACTTCTGTGCCTTTAAGATCTCCTTCTTGAAGTATGTCCAGCCTTTCTGAACCTCTTTGTTAGTAAGGACTCTTTCCCAAAGGACTCTCTGAACCAGTGTCCTAAACAGGCCAAATTCTGCTCTGCCCGAGACGGCCTCTGACCATCACGTTTCTAACTCGTAATCAACTGCCTCATCCCCTATGGATGATTCCAAATACCACCATTTCCCTCCAGATTCTGGGCTTTAGCACCTACCCTGTTCTCAGAAACACACTCAGGAGTGACGTATCAGTGATAAAAATCCCGAGTACAGCTAAGCTGGACTGCAGAGGATACTGTTTTTCTTCAGTAACACATTCAGGAGATAGTGCCACTCTTCATTTTCAGTCTACTCAGTTCGAGGGGAGCGCACACATACACTACATCGAAGTGTCTCATTTGTATACATCAGGCCATCCAGATTTTACCATATGGAGGTATCACATTATTAATAGCTGTTTTCCTTAAATAGGCTACAGTTTGCTTAATCTTTCTTCCTGTGCATGATCTTGCAAGAGTAAAAAGGCTTTCGTACAAAAGGCTGTGTTTTTATATGCAAATGTATTATTTGATTACCCACTTTTTTTTGTCCCTACATTATCATAGATATTTCTGATGAATGTTTTATGGGTTAGATTTAGGATTTGTGAGCTATTCCAAACTTTATCTGTTTGCTATATCATCTGCAAATACCACAGTTTTGTTGATGTTGATTGGTCTCATTTACATATTTATCACGCTTTTATTTTCAAGGATGCTTTGCTACAAACTGACTGCCCCCATTTCTCCTCAATGTACTACTAGTAGATGGATGTATTTTCAAATTGAGCCCATTTCCATATATAATTTTTTGGTTAACAATAAATCACCACTCAGAAACATCCTATTCAATGCCTTCATACACATCTGACATATGGTTTCTGAGTAATTAAAGATAACAGAAGCAGTTCACAATGCACTTTGAAACCCACTTCACAGTCCAAAGTGCTCAATGATTTTCCCTAAGGACTAGGCTAAGAGGAACCCTGCAGGACTCACCACCTTCTAGCTAAATCTCTTACTCATGCACGAGTACAAGGGAGAAGGGTAGAAACAATGCAGCGAAATGTCCTTTGGAGTTTTGCCATTACGCACACAGAGCTGAAAAAGGTACTGCATTTTAAGTACACTTCCCCACTCCCACTCAGACTCCTCTTGGGTGAACAGCCTGTTTGCAATCCTCTCCTGTCAGGGTGCAAGTGCTGTTCCATTTCTAAGCAAAATGTTGTGATTTGCCCATATATGAAATATTTCAGAGAAAATCATACACGAGGCAGAATAGTTCAGGTTGGACAGCAAGGGCTATAATTTCTGGTGCTAGCACCAGCTAAGCCATAGATTTTCTGCTGTTAAAGAGAAGTAGGAAACATATTAGTAAGGGTTTTCCCTTCTAGTGGTGGAGCTGCAATACCTCCACAGTAACACACTAATGAATGTAAGATACATCTGTTTATCAAGGTGCTCACAATAGTATCTCCAGACTGATTACTAAAATTCACAGAAACAAGCTGCTTACACTCCTTGTGTACTAAGACTTTTGGATCTATCACCTGTGAGAAACTTCTCTCACACATCCTGCCAGCTGCCTCTGAACATGTACAAAACAATCCTGTTTATCCATTAGTGACAGGAGAATTGGCTGACCTATTAATAACAGGTGCTCTTTCCTCCCTGGTCTTTCCACTGTTTCATTCCAAAACTCTCAAAAAAACCAGTTTCCTATGATTTTCTGCTATGGCACTGTATTTAATAACTGCAATGACACCCCATGCTCACCCAGCCCTTTGACTGAAGACCATCCAATTGCTGATATGAAAATGTATTTATGACAACATCGTTCTGGAACATGGTGTCAATAAAAAAAAATTCCATTTTTTCTTTAAACAGAAATAAAACTATATGAAGCTCAGTAATAGGGGCTTGCTCATAGGCTGTAAAGAGGAGCTGCAATCAGAAAGTGTTTCTTGGAGTAAAATAGTTGTTTCCTAGTAAATATTGACACAATACTTACATTTTCTCTAGGTGAACAAGTCCTGCAAAAGCTCCTTTGGGAATGACTCTCATCTTAGTAAGGAAAAACCTCCTGAAAATAAGAGAAAACGGGGTGATTAGTGGCTATTCACAGCACAGGACTGCACAGTAACTTTGCCAGCACAGGAGAGGCCTTTCTCCCAGGCACAAGGATGGTCTCCAGGCTGAAGGCTTTGGCATCTAAATACAGCTGTAACACTCAAAATTACAGCACAGCACTGGGGCTCCTGAGGGGAAAAAGCATCCATTAGTAGTTGCCATTTCCTTGTTTGCTTCAGGAAGAAATCCAGACTTGCAGCTTCTCTGTTTGCTGGGAGGGAACATCATCTTTCTCATCTCAACTGCTCTTTTGAGTGATGCTCAAGCACGGGATGAAGTAGCACTGTGGAGCCAGCCTGGGATGAGGTGCTTAGTCAAGGGTCCATCCATGCTCATGCAGGATACACAGATAATTTAAGGAGTCAGCTACTGTCTCCCATTATTGCAACTTTAATAACTTTATGGCTTCTCATAGTCTCTCTTCTAATTAGTTCATAATGTGCCACACAATTGAGACTTTGGAATACTCGATCACACGTGCACCAGGACAGTATTTTTATCATTTTTAAAGGTCACAGAATATGCTTTATGAAGAAAGCCCATTTGAAATACCATATAAGCCCTTTTTTTAACCTGGAGTCATCTCCTTTAATCACAATAAACAAAGAGGGCTAGAAAACTTCTGATGGCACTCAGCAAATAATGCATAGGGTTTCTACTACTCCTTGGAGAAATAAGGTGTTATCTGCATAATTGTTTTCTTTCACATATTTAATCACTGATAAGAAGTGAGCACAAACAAGTGCATATATTAACATGACATGCTCATCACAAGACAACAGATAATACTGATTGCATTGAGAGACATTTGTTAAAAATTGTTTTGTTCTTTATTTAAAAAAAAACCCCATCAATGTCACATACACGAACGCGTTACAAACATACAGCACACCCTGTAATTCAGTTTCTTAGTCTATATTTCCATGGAAATGGGAATGAATTTTTTTCTGAATTACCATGCAAGTCTTTTTTTCAGTGAACATATCTGCCAAATTCTCATCATCTCGGAACTGGTTTTGCATGGCTGTTTAGGATCACCTGTCAGCCCACATGCTGTCTCACTGCAAGGTCTGCAGGTGGACAGAAATGGGAACTCAGCCTGCTATTACCTGCTGTGCAGTCCTGCAAATTTTAACACAATGCCTCAAAACTAGAGACTGACTTTCTTACCATTCCCATAAAGTATTCATGCAGTCCTCATCTATGTTTCATTTCAGATGATTAGCTGAGAATTTTCATGGGAGATTACCACATTTTAATCAAAGTTTTAGGGGAAAAAAACTGTTATTGTGTCAGAGTACCAATGTGACACATTCCTATTTTTTAATTGTAGGTAATTAGTAGAATCTACCCCTTCATGAGTTAATATTTACTTAAGCAGGACAAAGTCAATGCACACCTCACCTAGTTCTAGAGACGTCACTGTGATTACACCAGGAGTGAACTTCTTCCCACACTTTTTTAAACATTGAAATTTATGGCATTCTCAGTCCTGAAAGACGATGAAGTCAATTTGGTATTTCATTATTCTCGTGCTATCATTAATGTAAATCAGAAAGAGCTTCAACACACTGTCACACAAGAATTACAGTATTGAGATCATTATGCAAATGTTAGAAGGATAAAAGAGTTTCCAGAAAAGGCCTAACCGGGATTAGGCAATTTGTAAAACCCGACTGAAAACAGGGCTGGTGTAATGCATGCAAAGCTGTGTCTGTGCTTTCAGAGTGGATGGGTACAATGGATCCTTGCAGAACACCCAGCAGGCTTAGTGCTACAAAGCTGAACCATCAGGAAAACCCTCTAACTTTGATCTGCTTTGAAATCTCCCTCAATCTCCGCTTTGTAGAAATGCACGCCAAATTTCTGAGCCCCAGAAAAAGGGCTTTGTCTGAAAAGCCACCTATCATTTTTTTATGGCAATGTGCTAAAATGAATCCTCTCTCTGCAGGCGCAGGTCATAGGAGCATTTGCAATTTTTAATTAAGCACTGGCCTACACCGTGCTTCACCAAAACAAGAAATTAAAGTCTGATACAGAAACGAGTGAAAAGAAGGAAACCTCTTTCATAGATGGGGTTACCGATATGAGAAAAGCCACATCTGCATATAACTAAAAATCAGATTGTGAGGTCTGTGTTAATAAGATGCCAGAATTTAGGATCCAAGACTCTAATGCCCTGAAGCAGTTACAACAGAATTGAAGTTCAATAGCTGAAATCTCATATTCCACTTAAAAAAAAATTAAGGTTAATTGTTTTTAAACATCTCTGAGTAAGCTGTATAAAGTCGGACTTAAAGGCATAACTAACAGTGAAAATTAGAATCAGCTACTCGTTGAATGATCAAGTGTATAATGAACAGGAATTTATTATAACTAGCCAAATTCTCTACTGTCAATAAATCTCACCAATTAGTCTTCAAGAATCAATCTGTGCTTAACTTGAGATACTGGCTGCTCAGTACCAATTCTTTCAGAGGTACATGGAGAAAATAAATGGAAAGCATTTACTTGGTTTTGTTTCTGGCACTATTCTAGGGTCAAATAAATGAATACAGTCCACCTTTGCTCGAGCATGTTTCATGTCAAGAGAAGCAAGTAAAAAAGAGCTTCCATTGAAAAACATGTACTTAAGAGAGAGATGCAGCATTTGGTCCTAAAAATTTATGTTGCCACTTAGGTAACAGCAAGGAAAGCAGTGAAAGGCCTAAACATTCTGTGAATGGTGTGGAACTGAAAACCCAGAGCCAGGTGCCCAACACAAGGCGTGAGAAAGTCCTAGAAAGGACTCCAGCATTGGAGCCACCAAAAACTTAACCAATGACAGAGCAGGAAGCATGGGAAAAGGGAACAAGCCCCAGGCAAACACATGGTTATCCTGCTGGGATATAGAATAGCTATAGCTGGGAATAGAAAAATTGCAATATTAACTATCGATATTCACTAGGTAAAAAGATAGATTCAAGTCTGGCCCGTTGCTTCAATACATGCCCCGATATCCAGGAGAGGTTTCTAAATCCTGACTTAAATATCTGTTGAAAGTGATTCTTGAGGAGTTTATTGGTAGGAACTGAAGCTGTCTGCTCCAGTTTTACAATCACACTCATACTTTCTATATTTCTCTGGACTGAGCATGCAAAATTCCCACAGCTTTTTTCCATTTTTAGTTTTAATTGTTTTATATGTCTCTTTATTTTATCATTTTCATTTATCTCATGAATGGGTGTGAGTAAACTCTACTATGAAGCTATTAACAAAATGTTTCTACTTGAAGCTAGACCAGTCAGGACTAGGGCAAAACTATCTCCTATAGATCTGTTTTTTCACACAGAAACATCTAAACCTGCTTATTTAAAAGACTGGGGTCTCATTTAATATGAAGCCACTGACACAGATGACTTGCACTTTATATCACTATGAAGAACAAACAATAAAAATACATCTTGTTTCTGTATGGCTGTGTCCAGTATAAGAGAAATATCAGTGCCAAATTAATCTCAAAGCGTATAGAGGACATGATGCAAAGAACAGAAATTAGCAGGTACTGCTAAAATGCTCTTGAATAACCCTCTAACATTTCCAGTTATGAAGAGATTTATTGATCTTTTCTTAAAATAGAGTCTTCTTTGGCTGAAGTAGTTCAGACAGGCAGAGCATAAAATACGAAGGAAAAAAAATCTCCACAAAAATTAATGTTCTCTCATCCAGCCCCACATGATTCCAGTGACAGAAAGGAGATCGACCTCATCAAGAAAAGATGGAGGACTGGATGCCATTATTCAAATATCTGATGCTCAAGGTATGGGTGATTAAAAAGACTTGTTAAATTAGAAGATAAAAAACGTGGACCTATACAGGTCATTTCTACTAATTGTCTTGGAAAAAAAAAGTGCAAAGGAAACCTGTGAAGCGAAGCCAATGTAACTACACTGTTTGTGAGGTGAGCCATTTATGTGCAGATTGGTGTATTTTACATATTCATCAAATGAATTCTCAGACCCTGGTACCACAAGTTTTCCTTGAACAATTATTAAGGTGCTCTTTGGCATGAATTTTCCCCCAGAACTTGCTCCCACACTGCTTTGGTGTCGCATGCTCCCAGCCCCCTTCCTTGGCAAAGGCCTCCCCCTGCCACTGGCAATAACCTTGCACAACAAAGAACTGCACTGATTATCAGAAATAAAACTGGTTAAAAAAAAAAAAATTCTGCATCATAAAGCCTGGCTGAATTTAGGTCTTTCAAAACACTCTTTAAAACTCCTTTCTCAGATCTACTTAAGTCACACACGATTAATCAGAAAAGTGTGTGCATTGTAGAATTATCTTCCCTGCCTCATGTAAATTGCAAATTCTTGACGTTAAAATGAAATATATCAAGCAGATACTATAAACTTTATAACTTAAAGACCAAAGGAAAATAAAATAAAAAGCCAAAAAGATTCAGTGACCATAATGCCAAATAACCAACTTTGGTTCCAAAGAAATAAATGTGATAGAATTTTGAAGAACTTTTTTACTTTAGTCTCTGAGCTAATAGACTGATGCTATCACCTTCTAATCCTCTGCAGCAATGTGCATTTTGTCAAACAAAGATTTACAGTGAAATTTAATTTACACTCTGTAATTCTTTTTGGTTGTTTCTTTGTCGTTTCTTTGTTTCTGCTTCTTGCTTGGGAGATGTGCTGGAGGTTCCAGCCCAAGCAACAGATGAAATTTTGCTTTACATCAGGGGAAGACAAAATGATTCTATGACCTATTTAACGTGCTCTTGATTAAATGCACAAATCAACAAGATCCTGCACCCTGGTGGGTTTTTCCCCCCCCCGTTTTTGCTTGATTAGTCAATACAACAGTGAAGGACTATTTTGCTTTTCATGCTGTAATGGGAGAGAAATAGATAGTGCAGACCACATTCCAGATGATGTAAATCAATTGATCTGTGTCACTTTGGCCCTAAACTTCTGTCCTAATTCTCACTAGAATGAATCACGAGATTCCTTAGAGCTAAAAGCGATTTAATTTAAATTTATGAAGAACATTTGTAAGCCTCCAGCTCACTGAAATGGGTTCACACTGTCATATGACTTCACTGTGGCTAGGGTCTGGTTCTAGTGAACATCTCACTGGGAAGGGGCATACGTAGATACTTGTGAATATTAAAGTATTTTTCCTAACCAGTTGCCTAAATGGAAAATCTCTGGAATCTATTAATCAGGTTGTAGGTGCTTTCAGACAAAGTTATGTTTTCCCTTTCCTAACAGCATGCAGAGAGGAGTACAAAACTCATAAATTGGATGCTAAAACATCAGGCTTCAAAAATCATCAGGCTAAATGCAAAAAAAGCTTGGGTTTATTTGCTTTTTGGCTTTAAAGTCTCTAGAGTGCATTCATATCATGCTGCTAAGCTATCTTCAACACTCACGAGGATTTAATTTAAGAATGGGGAAAGATTTGTATTAGTCTCCTCAATTCCACGGGATCCTGAAGCAGGGACTTCGTAAAGCTGAGTAAAGCAGGATCATGAGGAATGGCACAGGCAGCGACAAAAAACATCTCCCACCATCCTGCGCGCTCGTCTTTTCAGAGAGACGTGGCATTATCTTAAGAGAAAACCAAAGCCAAGCAGAATATTCTTCTGATAATGACTATTCATGTAACTACAGATTCATTTCAAAGAGTGGACCCTGATAGCACAGGCACACTTGAATAATGGAGGAAGAGCTTTGCAGTTCATCTGTTCAACGGAGACATGATCCATGGGTTTGAGAGTCTGAGAGGCCCTACTTCACACACATGTAAATGGATTTATAAGAGGAAGACTGCAATCCCTTGCTAACACGCCCCATCTGGATTGAAGTGTCTGATCACTGCATCCACCTAATGTGCTTAAGTCAGCTGCTCATCCCTTTTGAACGCTTGAGAAAGAAGTTATCTAGACCGTGCAGCTGGTTTATTCCTCTTGTGGGATAATAAAAGCTGGTAAAGGTGAGCATTCCAAGGAAAATCTAGGCAATGCACATTTTAAGAAGAAAACAGGAAAGAGAGATCCTCCCCGTCTTTTAGGCTCGACTGGGTGTGACTAGGAGTGTGGTGGTCACTCAGCTCCACCAGGAGCAAAACATCCAAACTAGTGACCAAAAGTGGTGGGGCTAGGCCCAGGTTTAAAATACTTTTCCAGTTATGGTAAGCCTCCATTCTCCCTTTCCAACAAGTTTAAAACTTTCTCTTCTTATTGGTTGTTGAACATCGTGTCGTATTACTAAGTAAGAGTTATGCATATTCATAAGTTTTATTACAACGTATTAAGCGCTGGAAAATTCTTGGCTGTTCGACGCTTCATTGGTTTGTTGAATTGTCAATTTATTGTACCCTCCCTTCCTTATATCCCATTTGTTGTTGTACCCTTCACTCTTCCCCTGTCTTTCCCTGCCATTGGTTCCTCAAGTTTTCTCTGCCTCTATCCTTTCCTGTGTAAAACCCCGTCACCCCTTAATTTTTGGCTTCTGTCCCTGCTTCCCTTTGGCGCGTGTCCTTGTTCTCCAAGTAAACCGCCCGGAAAAGCACCCAGCAGCCCTCCTTGTGCTTCTGTGCCTTGGCCAGCTCACTACTCGCCCCCTGTAGCTCGGGCCAGCTGCTGCTCTCGGAGCTGCAGGGCGTGCAGCATGGACTTGGGTTTGCTCCCGGGGGCTGCCAGCCTCTGAGGGCTGCGACCGGCCACTGACGCCCCCCGATCCGGGCGACCCCGAGCGAGCCTCAAAGGAGAGAGTTAATTTTCTTCATGGCAGCTCATATGGCACTGTGGTTTAGAGTTTGGTCCAAAATGGTACCACATGGATCTTGCAGCTTTTGCTGACCCATGTACGGTATTAAGGCTGCCTGTTTCCCACTTTGCCTCCTGCAATGAAGGGTCTAGGGGGTGGGCATTAGGCTGGGGGTGACCCAGGTGACACACGCAGGGCATGTGACCCAAACTAACCAGGGAGATATTCCATACCATGGAACATCATCATGCTCAGCAAAACAAAAGAAAACCATTCTTCTATCAGACTGAAAAATGTAGGATTAATCTCGGAGGGAACGTGTCCTCCTTTCTTGCTACTTGGGAATCTCTTCCGGTCTGGGAGTGATGTAAAGGGCATCTATGAGAAAGAAAATATTTTGGTTTGTGAGCTATTAAAGTATTGTACAGACAAAGTAAATATAATTAGAACTGTGATGATAAAGTTATTAGTGATGAGTGTCTGCTTTGCAGGTCTGAATCTAAAAGGCAATAAGAACAGCAGCTGATGAAGAATCACTCCTTAATCTTTATCAGTGGCCTCCCATAAAAATCAATCTCCTTTTCTTTTTGGAATTAGATTAAAAGGATAATTAATAGTACTGATTGCATTCCTGTTCTAAATTTAGTTAACATTTACCCAGTGTAATAATGCCCCCCAGCCACAAAAAGCTGCAGGGAAGCATTTCAAGATCACACCCCCAATGTCCTGTCGGCATTTCACTTGCGGAGTGCCCACAACACCACAGCGTGGATAACAACGTGCCTGTTTCCCCAGCAGAGCTGTGATGCTGCTCCCACAGGCACACACAGCACATTTGTTTTTCCCCGAGGACCTTGCTTAGGTCAGCTAATTAATTGCACACGGTGCCCCTGGGCAGCCAACAGCTGATAAGGAGAGATGAGGAGTGACAGAAAACTGTTGTGAGAAAAAAAAAAAAACAAACCCACAACCAAGCATCTAAAAGACTGTAAATGTGGTCAAGCAATGGGCATGTAAAACTTACTCTCCCTCCTCCCTGCTTTAGTTTTCCAAAGCCATGGCATGTTTAGTCTCAGCACTGATACCCTCTTCATTCCTGGACAAAGCACACGCTGTCCTCAGTAGCACTGCTACATCCCCCCACGGAGCTGCAGATAGCTTCCTTCTGAGGTCACACGTGCAGCCAGTCAAAAATAAAACTCCAAGATGCTTTTAAATAGCTCTGCTCGAATAGGGTGGGAGGAATCTGGATATGGAGGAACCGAAAAAAAAAAATAGAAGGTGGCAAAACTCCCAGTCAGGAAAAGGAATGCAACACCAAGACTTTTACTAGTTCTGAGATATTTAATAGTGTACACTTATTGTAGTTATTTCAGTGTATTTAGGCTGAGTTGAGTTTACAGTGAGGCAAAGCTGGAGAGGCAGAGAGTTGTGATTATTCAGACCAGCTGCCTGTGTGTGTTAACTCATTTTGTAAAGTCCCTGACAAACAATTTTGTTGAAGATTTAGGTGCAAGTAGCAGCAGAGCACAAGAAATGTCACAAACATAAATGACATCAGGTGAAGCCGGCAAAGCAATGCTGTCTTGGCAGGAAGGATCTCTCAGTGCTCTAGCAAAGCAAAGCTGGAGCTCTGGATTCCTCTACAGTATGTAAACACAGAGAAAAAGGGTTTGCTGCCGAGCACAAATTGCAACAAACAAGTCCTCTTTAGGCGTCTGAGCAGAATCACAGTTATCATGTTCGCATCTGGGAAGAGTTTAACTGCTTGGAATGAGTTACCCACAAAAAAGGCCAGCAGTCAGCTTGAAAGCACAGTTGAAATTGCTTCTATTAATGTCAAAGGCATGCTGTGAAAAGTGTTCTGTGCAAGATAAATAACACAAGTGAATGAAGTTATCCTGTCTTGGTTACAGAGAGCTTGGAAATACTGATGGCTTTATTTTTACAAATAGCTATACTTTTATTAGTATTGATTATCCTATAAGATACTATGCTACTTTTAGAAGAGCACAGCCTCGTTCCTCACAGCTTACCCACAGGGGCCTTTGAGAAATGTACAGCATGTGATGAATGTACAACTTCCTTAAAATCTGACCTTGCTATCTGCTACCATCTTTATGGTGAGGAGGAGCCATTAAAAATTCATTCACTCTCAACACACTCTTGGTGTTACATCTATTTATATTAATATCTCTGCATATTTTCCTAACAAAAGGAGCATTGTACAAGTACTGGGTGTTTTGTTCTTGCAAAAAGAATGTTTTACTTTGTGTTCTTTCCCATGGGCAACTTGTCAAGGCAAATAGGGTTCTGGAAAATGTTCACAATCCAAACAGAGGGGAGGCTTTTTAGGTATTGTCTTCAAAACTTTCTTTCCCCCCGCTTTTGATTCAGTGCAAGAATAGCCATCCTGCTCACACACAGCCAGTCACTTAGACTCTTTTCCTGTCCCAAGAATGTGTCAAAAAAGATCTTACTTCACAGTAGGGAGAGAACATTGGTTTGTTCATTGTCTGAGGTCGTACCAAGAAAGGTGAAAAGTGTCCTTTGTGTGTAGTGTTTCTACTTCTAAGACTTTGGGACTTTCTACGCTGGCAGGCCCACCATACATGGTTCTATTTTTATTGACTGAGACAAATTCTCCAGAGACAAAATCCCTTAAGTTCTGCGTTGGATGCCTTAGGAAAGGTAAGAGAAAAAGTAAGCTTTTCTGCAAAACTGCTTGCTGAACCATCACTCGATGGCAAAGCACCGCAGAACCTACCTGTGTCACTTTGTCTTGATAAATTCATTAGAAACAGCTAGAGTGCTTTTCATCTCCTTTCTCATCCATATCTTCATAGGCTCTATACCTGTGCTGCTTAATGGGACACAGCTGAAAGACCCCAGAATATTAATGAAATAAAGACACTCACTGTTACATTCCCTAATTTGCACACAATCTAGCAAGTAACAGAGTCCCCACCAAATATTTGGATTAATTTGGATACATCCAAAGGCTTGTTTGAAGTTGTAATGAGATATCAGATACTCCCAATGCCAGAGCAGTCAGAAGCTGTTTAAGAAACAGCACTTAGAGACTTGATTGTACTCCTCTTTCCTCTGTATCTGAATATAAGCTTAGCAAAAGTAAATATTCTCTCTGCTAACTAATACGTGCTGTATTTTCCAAAGAGCAGTGCGAGTGTCAAACTCAACTGGAATTCTTGGGAAAGCAGCCTCTCTGGAAGGAGGGGTCCCAGAGGCAAACAGCACCTACTCTGCTCTTCCCAGGGCACCAGCCAGACTTGTGCTAACCCAGCTATCCTGAAATACAGAAATGTACTGGGCCTGTGTCACATGCTCCTGCTTCTCCCTCACGGGGGCAAGTGGAGAATTCACTTCTTTTTACATACTGAAGCACATGTTTAAATTTTAAATCACTACGTTTTGAAATAACACTAAAAGTGACAAAGAGGGAAAATCCCCAACTTTGGTCACTCCAGCACCATGCAAAAAAGGAGATCTCCTCTAGTCATGGCTTCCTCTCATCTGAATGTCCCTGTTGACTCTTTCAGGGGCACAGAAGCTAGCTCCTGGAATTGCTGCTGCATGTGAAAGGGGGGGAACCACAAAGCACGTTGAGAATTAGAGTACCCATGAGATTAATGTGAGCAACAGTACTTGTAAAAGAGCCCAGGGTCCTCTCTCTTTAATGCACTTTGCACATTATATTCAAGCCCTGGAAACATTCCTGTTTGCTGCCATTGCTCATTGCACACTCCTACGTCACTGCTCCTCTTCCTAGCCACACTGCTCCCATGTCAAGAACTTTTCTCAGCTCATCTCTTGGAGATTGCTGAGGGAAACAATCACAGGGATATCAGTTGCAGGTGCCTGGACTCTTCCGATATTGTCCTGCCCTCTCCCGAGAGCATCTCTTCTCCCTCACAGCCTTTCTCTGTTATTGAGGTCTCTTCCCCATAGACATCAACAATTTGATAGGGCATGAAAAAGCAAGGAATTGTCCTTACTTCTCCTTGCACAAAACCAAATAAATAATTACATTTTCCTATTACTTTAGCAAGAGTTACCCCGCCACTGCAAAAAGCTGACTTTATCTATCTACCTTCCATTAGCCATGGATTTATTCTCACATATTAAAGTGATGCTCCTGACTAAATACAGCATGGCAGCAAGTATACCACTATCCTTAAAAATACTAACTGTACCATTTCCTTTAAGACTACATGTCTCTTCTAAGTAATACACAGGAAAAAGCCTGCACTGCTGTCAAGCATGGATCTTTATTGCATTTGGAAGTGAGTATTATTGTTTCAGAAAGAGGCCACCTTGACTACACTGGCAACTGAAACGCTGGGTTGGGTTCAGAATAAAGATGTGCTTTGTGCTTTCACCTTCAGAGTGCTTCTCAAACATGAACCCTCTATGGAGCACTTAAAAATAATAAACATACACGGTCCTCCTAAAAAGGGTGATAGAAGAGTAAAATAGAGATGGGAGAAACCTGACCTGCTCGTGGCACAGCTGCAGATTATGGAAGACCTCTAAGAAAGAGCTTAGCAGTCATGCCTGGGAAAATATATTCTTTGCAACATCTAACCTCAGTGGATGAGACTTCTGCCCCCTTCCTACACACCCTTCCATCATCTTTCTTAAGCTGACTGTGTCATCAGCTCTCTAAATGACTGTGATAGGCATCTCCTTGCATAAAAGTGGGTAAAAAAAGGCATGTGGATGTGGCCCTTGCTGATACGATTTAATGTTTTCAGCACCTCATTCAGACTCCTATTTCATTGCACAGAATTGGCTCCACAAGACACTACCAAAAATAAATGTGACAAGAACACTTCAGCATTCTTTAATAATGAAATTACTAAAAGAATGATTCAGCTCGCCACAAATTCTTTTCCTAGGTAATTTTGATAATCTTCGTAAGATAAGGCAAATAGAACTGCCACTGCAAAGTCTCAAGTTGTCCCTTATTCTTCTCCCAAGCCCTCTTTGGGAGGTGGAATAGAAGGCAAATAGAGGCTCATAATACTCTAAATGTTTAAGGGTTTTGTGCCACTTGTTTGCTGCACTCTTTCTCTAAAACATTCCTCTCCCTTCTCTACCATAAAAACAGAGGGTGCAGTTCTGACCCCTTCCATCTCAAAAACAGTATTTGAGTATTGGGAAAGGTAAAAAGGAGGGCACTAATACTGACAAAAGACATGATATGGCTTTTCTAAGAGGAATAACCAATTTGACTGTGACTTTTTTGGCATGGAAAGCTTAAAGGGATTCTAGAGGTCCACAGAAGTCCTGGAGAGGGTGGGCAAGGACTGATGCTTCAACACAAATTCCAGGCAACTCCCTGGGCTGGAATAATTTGGAGGAGAAGTGTTGCGATAACGTATCTTAAATGCTTACCCCATTCTTAAGCTACCCTTAGCAGCTCCTAAGAATCCCTGTTTGCATAGGGTACTTGATGCACTTACTGCCACAGCTGATATTGCAGGGACAGAGCAGGCACAGGAGAGGGTCTCTTCCTACAGAAGGAAAAACTTACCATGATCTGCCTTTGCTGGGCTGTAACCCTGCCTGGAGACCTGGGGGAAAGGAGTGGAAACTGGGAATAGCACGGCCTTAGCTGCAGCTGATGGGTCAAATTTGAGTTGCTGACTTCTTGCAGAAGATGCTTTCTGGGCTATACAACATCTCTGTGAAGCTTTGGGGCACGATCACATTGTAAACAAGCTGTGGGGAGTTTCTTCCTTGCTGCACCTGAACAACTGTGGTTTTGCTTAAATGTTGGTTGTAGCAAGTATCCCATCAATAATCTACCTGTGGCTCTCAAGTCAAAACAAAGATATCTTCCTAAGGCACCACATAAGGCATTTCTAACCTACAGAGAAATATTCAGCAACACTGACTCCATCTTTCTGTGCCCGTATTGATTCTGAAGTGAAGCACAGTGTTTCAAAGCCAGACCAAGGCTTCAGAGGATATTACTCTATATTACCTTGTGCCTGTTTCCTTCATGACAATATCAAGGCTTGCGTTTTGCCTGATTGATTCCAGCTGATAGTTCTGACATACTGCAAAAGAAATTGCAGGCTTTAGACTGTGAGGATGACCAAGCAGACCTCAGGATAAATTAGGAACTGTCTATGAAGGTTTTTTTTACTGTGGAAGGAATACATTACAGCAGCAAATACTGAAAGATGCTGTAGGCACAATATGCAGTCCCTGCACAAGCAGGACGTTTAGAGAGCTTTGGACCAGCTAAAGAATTTTCAGGTTAAAGATTTAAATAATTGCGGTAAACAGGGGGAAAGAAGGCCCAACAGCATCACTAACAAAATGCACTGACAGTAAGTAAAATACCAAGGCACTAAATGCTGATCTTCGCCCAGAAACTCAAAGTCAGCTTGGTGCTGAAAAGTGTGCATCTCCTCAAGGCTCTTCTTTTAATCTGTTTAGAATACCAAGGGCTTCATTCGATTTATCTAAGTCTGAATAAAGGTATTTATTTTTAGAGAACTATCAACCAGCCCTTAGACAAACCTGTGCTTCCCAGGAAGTACAGGGAAAAGATTTCCTCTGCTGGCCCTTAGTTTAGAAACCTTGTGACTCCCATGAACTCCAAGATGGCAAGATTGAGAGCATTTAAGCAAATACTTTGTTTTCTAGCATAAAGGCAGAGCTTTGATTTAAGACAATAGAGAACAATACACAGTGGGCCACCTTCTGAACAAAACCTGCATGAAAAAGAGTCAGGTAAACTTTCCTGAGTTCACTTCATGTATTAGAAAAAGGAATCTAAACCCCCCTGCTTGCACTGGAGGTGTGAAACAAAATGCCTGTTTTCTTAGAGAGAAACAGAGGACAGAAAGAAATGAAACACAGAACAGAACTCTGCTTGAAAACAGAGTGAAAATAAATCAGCAGTGAATGGATTAGCTTCAGATCAGACTGCCCGGAGCAGCCTGATCTGGAACAGCAGAGCACTCAGGGCTTGTGTTTTTTAAATTAGTTTTAATAAATAGAATCAATAGCTCAAATTATGAAGAAGAACAAAAGCACAGATCAAATTGATCAAGGCTGTAGCTTATCATTGTAAGCCAAGGGGTGTCTTCTCTTGTCTGAATGTGATGAGATGGCAAAAGAATCCACTTGCAGCTTTTCAGTATCTCTCCCAGAACAGCTGTACACAGAGCTGGATACCAAAAATACTCCTGGTTATCCAAACACAAACACAGACTCCCTTTCCTTTTCCCCAGAAAGAAAAAAAAAAAACCAACCCAACCTAAAATAATAAATAAAACCCCAAAATAATCCTTTTTTTACCCTGAAGATAAATGCAGGAATTTACAGGGAGGACAGAACTAAATAGATAAACAAGCACCAATATCCTGCATTATATGTGGGATTTAACGCTCAGGTGAAGAGATTCGTGGTCAGATCACTGGAAAAGTGTCTTTCCACACAGTAGGTTAGGAAAGGGTGTTGGAGAACACTCAGAAGTTCTCTCTAACCCCAGTGCTCAGCCAAGGATTATCCACTGGAGGGGAACAAGGGAGGTGTCGTTAACTTCAGTCAGGCTTTGGGCAATGGGAAGGGATAGGTGCATACAGGCACCTTGTCTTCCCCTTCATGCTTTGTGTTTGTTTTGTTGGATTCTTTTTTCCCCGAGGGACTTTGCTTCAGGGAAGCTGCAGTGTCTTACTAACAGGGGGCCTGGTCACTGAGCAGCTCCCCTTTCGTCACAGGGGTTTTATCCTAAACACTCTGAGCATCAGCTCTGAAGAGTAAGTACTACACAGAAAATTAAAGCACTTAAACATCCCCCCCCAGCTACCTTTTTTTTCGCCCCTTCAATAAATCTTTTTGTCAAATTTAAGCCAAGTACAAACTACCAGTCCTGACTTTATTTTATCAAATACGGTAAAACCGAAGAGGTTTTTGGCACACCATGGGACAACACCCTAGAGGTGTGAGAACAATGCAAGGTGCTGATAACCTCTGCTAACTCCCATTCATCCTCAGGCTGAAAAGCTGGCATCAGTTATGTGGGCTTTGTGCTCATGTAGAGCACGTAAGAGCCTTTTTCATTGTTGTGGTTGAATTATAGATAAACAGCCGAAGAGGAATGGTAATCTTGTAATAATAGAATATATGACAGATGTACTACTGAAAGTCATTCACATGCTCCAGTGGTGAGCATGGTTCAAAGCCTATCTGGAATAGACTTCCATCTTGCTAATAAATATTCAGAGACTTTATATTCTTCAAGGACGTAATATTGAACATCTGACAGAAAATTCAGTGTAGATCCATAAGCATTTTTTATTACATTTCGATCGGAATAAGATTCCCTAATGTTTATAGCAAGCAGTGCCTTTGCCAGAAGACACAGAACTTTCCTGAGCAAAGTACTCAGTGGTTAACTTCAAGTCCAACAAAATAAACAAAATATCAATTATGATTCAAGTGAAGTGTCATTTATTTTCTATTCAGTGAGGAAGAATTGATTTTCCCAGCAGTGTCACTTACACTGTAATGATTATTGCACATCAGACAACTTAAGAAAATGATGGAAAAACAAATTAGATGGGCTGCAGATCATTGGCTTATCTTGTCTGCTCACCTTGAAGAGAGAGTTAGGGAAACATAAGATATGGTACTGGATGTCACGGTGCTTGAAACCCCTGCTTTCCTTCCACCTCCTTGATGTTTCATATTGAAATTTAGGAAAAAAACCCAACAAACCGACATTTCCGAGAGGGATGAAACAGCACATCTGGCCAGTCTGAGGATGTCTGCTAAATTAAAAAACAATGATAACTTGCTGTGACAGAAGGTAATTAAAGGGGTATAAATTGTGTAAGAACTTGGCTTTTTCTCTCATTTTATTGTAAACATCCATTCATGAGTCACGTGAGAAAAATGTTGCCACGACTCCTTGGCTTCTGTTAGCTGACACTTGAGTGCTGATGACCAAGTGCAAAAGTGATGCAGTAAAGGGCTGGGCCCAATATTATGACACAATCTAACAGAAATCAATGGGAATTCTTCCACTGAGTTTTCAATATGTATCGGACAGACCTTTTATTGCATGCAGAAGCCTGAATAATGGGAACAGAGGTTAACCAATCCATGGTGCAGTGATAATCTCCTCATGCTGAGATGGAATTGTCCCAATCAGAGTTCGTAACAAAAAAAATGAGTTTCGGCCTCACATTCTTCTCCGGCGACATCCACAATCAGCCAACGTACCGTACATTAAGTGCTGCACATCTTATCTAGCTGATAGAATTTGCTGCAAGAGGCTTGGTTAACCATGTTTGGCTCAGCTTGAGGGCAAGCAAAAACGACAGTCAGCATCAACCACCCAACCTGAAACGTCCCTGCGAAGTTTCACACTTACCCTTCCAGAATCATTACGTCTTCCCTCAGATTTATTTCAAAGGTCTGCATCATTACTTTATTCTAATTGCAGCCTCCTTGCAGAATCTCCTTTCTTTTTGCTCTGTTTTACATGGCAAAAAGTATTTTAAGCTTCAAAGACAAAGTGGCCTTGCAAAAAAAATGAGAGAATGCATGAATTTTGTAGCTGATTACTTTTGTCAAGAAAATGTGCCACTAATTTATACCCCTTGACCTGCTGGGTTAGATTCAGTGCTTGTTATTTCAGCCCTTTTGATTATTTTGCCTCAATATCCAACCACTTTTTTTTTTTTTTTAATGTGACATTCATATCTATTCTTGCAAATAGATTGTTCAAAGAGTAGGTATGATAGCAGTCATTCTCTCTCACTTTCTCAGATTAAAGAATGCTTTTGGCAATGAGAAAATGAACATTTGCTCTGAGTTCGACAGTTGTAAAGGAAGTTTATTTCCCAGGGCTTTGCTTATAAGACTGCAGTGTTTAAAAGAATATTCTCTGCTGCTTTTGGACTCCCTCCCCAGACCCTTCCCCAGCTCCACTGCCCTTCTCTGGAGTCTCTCCAGTCTTTCCATGTGTTTCCTGTAGTGAGGGGCCCAAAATGGGACACAGCACTGGAGGTGTGGCCTCACCAGTGCCAAGTACAGAGGGACACTCACTGCCCTGGTCCTGCTGGCCACACTCTTGCTGATACAGACCAGGATGCCACTGGCTTTCTTGGCCACCTGGGCACAGCTAGTTCAGCACTGTCAACCAGCATCCCCTGGTCCTTTTCCCATGGGCAGCTTTCCAGCCACTCTGCCTGCAGCACTGCCTGGGGTTGTTGTGATCTAAGAGCAGGGGCAGCACTTGGTCTTGTTGAACCTCATACTCTTGTCTTGGCCCATCTATCCTGCCTGTCCAGATCCCTCTGCAGATCTTCCTGCCCTCCAGCACATCAACACTCCCACACAGTTTGGTGCCGTCTGTGACTGAGGGTGCCCTTGATCCCCTCATCCAGATCATCAACAGAGATATTGAACAGACTGGCACCAGTACAGAGCCCTGGGTGACACCACTAGTGACTGGACACCTCCTGGATGTGGCACCATTCACCACCACTCTCTGGGTCCAGCCATTCAGCCAGTTCTTAACCCAGCCAAGAATGCACCTGTCCAAGGCGTGGTCTGACATCTTTTCCAGAAGAATGCTGTGGGAGACAGCACTTAAGACTGTCCTGAAGTCCAGGCAGACCATATGCCCAGGCTTTCCCTCATCCACTAGGTGGGTCACCTCGTCCTAAAGTATCAGGCTGGTCAAGCAGGACCTGCCTTTCCTAAAGCTCTGCTGACTAGGCCTGATCCCTCACACTGTGAGCACTTGTGATCACACTCAGGATAATCTGTTCCATGACCTTCCCTGGCACCGAGGCTGGCAGGCCTGTAGTTCCCTGTATCCTCCAACCGGCCCTTCTTGTGTATGGGTGCCACATCATCCAACCTCCAGTTGTCTGGGACTTTCCTGGTTAACCAGGATTGATGGGAAATGATGGAGAGCAGTCTGGTGAGCCCTTCCAGCAGCTCCTTCAGTGCTTTTGGGTGAATCACATCTGGTGCCATAGACTTGTGAGTTTCTAGGTGGCTCAGCACATCACTAATTATTTTCTCCTGGATTACAGAGGGTCTGTTTTCTCTCCACCCCCATCTACCAGATCAGGGGGCTGTTTACCCTGAGGAAAACTGGCCTTACTGTCGAAGAGGCAAAAAAGAAATTAAGTATCTCAGCCTCTTCTTCATCCTATCCTATATAGCAGCATTGAAAATATAGCAAGCCACAAAAAAAAAACCAACCCAAAAAACCCAAACACCTGCCTTTGTGTATGCTTTTTTGATCTTTCCCTCTCCTTTACTCAAGGGTAATCTTCCAAGGCACACAGATATTTCAGCTGATTATCCTTTATCTGGCAGAAATAGCCTCTCAGTAAGTATTGCTATTTCAGCACTGAGATAGCAGGGAATGATTAGTGATTGGTTTGACACCATTTTCTTTCCGGACAGTATTTCCATCACCACTTCTTCAATAAGATCAACAAGGGTGAAGACCATTCAGATGACCATGCAAGCTAAGCATAGCTCGGAAGCATGCTCTTAGGCAGGCTGGCAGAGGAAGCACAGGCAGTAGCTTCTCTCAGGCAGCTGCTGAAATACAGATACTGAGGTTGGAAAAAGACCTTCCAGTAGGAGGAACTCAAAGCCATGGAAACTCCTACACTGATGCTATACTTGATGTTGAAGGTGAAATTTAGACCTCCACGTAGTCTGGGTGCACCTTTTTCCTTCTTTGGGCTATTTTTAGAAAAGCAGTTGGCATCTTACTGAAGCTCAAGGGTTCTGGGACTTTTGGGCTTCTAGGATTGAGAGCCAATCTGAATCACCTGAGTTCAGACTAACAAAACCCCAAGCGTTGCTATGCAACACAGGCTGAAGCCCAAAGCTGTTCATAAAAGTAGGATACTAGCACGTGGTGTTTTACAGGAATCTATAAACTCCTTTATACAACGGACATTGTAAAGATGGACTCAAGCTGGCGAGTCAGGCTAACAAAAATAGCAGTCTGCCACCCCACCAAATCAGAGGTTAACAAGCTTTCTCTGGAATGCAGGAAATCTTCAAGGAGATGCAAGCAGGAGCTTCTGAGGCACCCCTTGCCTCACTGCCTATTTCAGCTGATAACCACCCCCGTGCATGCTCAGCCTGGACGACACGAGAGAGATGAATCCACACCTAGAACCAAGGCCGGCTCCTGGCAGCCTGACACACAGGGTGAAAAAAAACCGAAGTCTTTCAAAGCCTTGAACAAAGACCCAGTCTCCCTGATTTCCAGTGCCGCCAGAGCGTCTCTTCCAGACAGTGTCCACGCCTCTGACAGACAAACAAAATGGCAAAGCCTGAGCTGGTGCTGTTTCACAGCCCTGAGGCTACAAAGCTGTCCCCACCAGACCAGGGCAACAGTACATCAAGGGCAAGCACTCCTCAGTGGGAACTTCATGGAGATTCCTGGCTCCATATCCAGCCCGTACAGTGCTCTGTAAAGATCTGGATGGACGTGCTCCAATTTCTAGGGTAAAGTGTTCAAAACCAATGTGATTTCCAGGCTGTGGGCCCAGGCTGTGTGCTCAGCAACACTGGCATAACACAGCAATAACGTGTAGAGAAATGAAGGAAGTCAAAGACATATTGTTTGCTATATGAATACTGCAAATATATATTTAAAAATTCCTGTAGCTGCAACATTCATGCATTTGTGAAGGTCTTTAGCTGAGGAGAAATATACAGAGAGCTTAAACTTCTGAAGGGGTGAAAACCTTCCAATTAGTGCTCCATAGGCAGCCCTACTGACCATAACAGAGCCAACAGTTAGCCATAATTGAAATACGCACAAAAATCTCCACCTCAGCTGTCTTTAAATTACTGACTGTAACACTACTGTGAAATGCTGCTCTTCTAATACAGTGACAGAAACTGATACAAGAAAAGTACAGAAATGAAGAAAGTGGAAAAGTTGATGATGCAGATGTACCAAGTCAAGAAAAATGCATTTGACGGAAAAAATCCTGAAACTTCACGCCTCACTTGACATTAAAACATAGTAGAGTTATGACTTTCTCTGCCAAGAAACAGTTATTAGAAAGAAATACAAATATGCAAGAGGTAATTTATTTTTTTTGTTTGCTATTTGGAAAAAGGAAATGCATTGCCATAGGAGAACAGTCTGGTGAATAAGGTGGGGCTAAGCCACTGGGTTAAACCCTGTACTCTTGGGAAATTGCTTGCCTTTTGCAACCCATAGCTTTGCTGTTACTGTAAGGGATAAAATTACATTTACATACTTAGCAGCAATGTTGTGAAATCTGTTAATATTTATAGGAAACTTTGTGACCCCCAAGACAGTCTTGTCAATTCCATGTGGCCTGTTAAAACAATTAAAATCTCCCCTAATAATTTAAAATAAACGCAAACATTTTTTTACCTATTTAATTTGTGCTTTCAACGCCCATTTTATTTTCCCCCACAGTGGTTTCCTGTCTACTGCAATAACACAAAGCCCTGAATCTGCAAATACTTGCAGACAGGTACTTCTGCACCTGCGATTCGTCCCGCCGGGAAGCAGCAGAGCTGCTCGGGCAAGCAATTAGGATGTGTACGAATGCCTGCGGAATCAGACCCTGGATTTTCTTGTAGGGTATTCCCTCACAGGGGCCACTAGAGCTGATTTCAAAGGACTGGAGAATGAGGTCTGGGCTTCGTCTGCCATGGCAACAATATACTGCAGATAGGAAATTACAGCTTGTGGGATTTGGATGCAGCGAGTATTTCCCCAAACCAGTAATTCCACCTAGAGAGAGTTGTTCTGCCAAGGCTTCTCTTGGTTTGCTGTCATTTTCTAACACAGCCTGTACTTCTTTTATGAGTCTTCACTTGCCAAAAATGAAAAGCAAAAATTTCCATAGCAGCTCTGTTGGCCAAAGAAAACTTCGGGGACAAGAGAAGTTTTTTAGCATCAACCTGCTGTCTTTCCATGGGTTTATAGCCCCTCTACTTACACCTTGCTTTTTCAGAAATTTATGTGTGTCTATAAATATTCTCGCTGGGAGACTGGACTCCAAGGAAAGACTCTTCAGAATTGATTGCTTCCAACTAGTTATCAAGAAGGAAAAAATGGATTTGGCTGATCAGTGTTCCTTTTTTTCAAAGCTGTGGAGAGACTGGAGATGCAGAGAAAGCAGCACCGGTGGTGCTTCCACTGCTGGAGACAGATGTGCTTTCTTACCTCAGCCAATGTCTGTGGCTCTCACAGTGTTTCCCACTGAATAGGATACCTTTTTACAAAGGGTCTGGCCCTCAAAAATGCCTATTGGGCGAAAGCAATAGGCTAATGTGTTTATACCATGTGATGGTACAAGCAAAAAAAGAAATCAAAGCTTACCCTGAAGCACTGAAATCCAAACCTCTCAAAGCCAAGGGTAGGCAGGAGTGTTACAGCAGGGATTATTTCTAAGCACAAGACGTAGCACAGAATATGAAACCATTAAAAGGCCTTCAAAGGTGTGTAAAGAAAACCATTATAATTCTTAGCCTGCCTATGTGACAATCCTTTTCAGTGAAGAAAACCAACCTCAAATAACCACATATCACTTCTTCCCATCCCATGCTCCTGGTTTTGGGAAAAAGGGACAGACAGACAGTCCCTCCTTCCATTATTACTCTCTTCCACCTCAGCCTGGGCCATTTTAGGAGTTACAGCTATATATCCATGCCACTGTTTTCCAATCTCATCCTCTTTGCCCAGGGCCGAACCGGTGGAGTAGGAAGTTAAACACAGACACCCTGTGCACATGCATGGGTGTGTACACACACCTCTTGGGGTTGGATCTGGTTTTGGGGTAAGGGGGAGGGAAGGTGTCTTTATAAGTATCCCATTATACCCCAAAGTTTTACGTTTAGAACATAAATACAGGACACCAGAAACTCTCCTGAGAAAACAAGCACCCCTCTCTTTTCCAGTCTTCACACAGTCCATCTGGTTCTTCATTGCATGCTACTGTTTCAAATAAAAAACCCCAAACTTCTGATCTTCATTTGAAAGTATATCCCCTCCTTGCTCCACTCTCAAACAAAAGATGAATCAAACACTGAAAACTTGGAAATTTTCCCCATTGTGTGTTTATGCACACAGTGTTTTTGGAAAACCACTGAAGATTCACAGATTCCTGACAAATGCTTACAAATTGATTCCAATAAACTGGCTGCATTTGGACAAGGATTTGTATCAGAAAGTACAACTTCATGTATGTGGGTATGGGGAAACTTTATGTCAATACATGCTCCATAGGCATTCACAAAACAGAATTTCCAGGCAAACATGTTAAAATGCTGACTAGTAACAGCATCCTTGAGTAGAAAAGAGAGTGAGCAGGGCTGAAATCAGCCTGCAGCTCACCCTGTGGGTATATGCTTAAAATTGAGGCTGTCCTGTCAATAGGGAGCTCTGAGCAAGTTACATTTAAGGATACGGCATTATTTAGTTAGTCCAGGCAAAGAGGGAGGCTCAGCAAGCTCAATATCCTTCTGAAAAACAAGGATTCATTCAGCTCAGTTGGGCTGGAGGCTGTTTTCGTTTCACTCAGACACGTATCTCCCTCTGCATGTAATAACAGTCTGTAAATTCTCCTCTAGCTACCCAAGAGCAAGTGATTCTAGGTAGCTTGATAAGGTAATGGGAGATAAGAAGCTTCCCTACCTTCCAGGCTCCTGAAAGACTTAAGGGTAGTTGGAGGAAAACGTTGAGCAAAAGTAAACAAATCACAAGCTTTTGTGACTCTAGACCCTCAAGATCAAAGAAATTACACCTGAGTAAAAGGCAGAAATTGGGCTCCTTATTATGGTGTATGTGAGACAATTAGAAGAAATAATTTTCTGCACTCTTACACAAAATCCATGCTTGACTCTGACCTATAATTTGAAATAAGCTTCATTTTAATGACTTAAATTTCACTGCTAATAAGAGCAGCCCAATCAAACTACAGGCAAAGTGTGTGAAATAATTTACAGATTTCGTCTGAAAAGGTCAAGGTCTTAAACAAAGAAAAGTGACTTTCCCTACCAGAGTGCTTGCCCCTCACTTGCTTGTGTAAAACTAATGGACTGCTATGAAAAATAATACCTGTCTTTTGTGCCCAAACTATCTTGTTTACTGAGCACACATACACAGAGCACACACACATACACACACACACACACACACACACACACACTCATTCCCCATCAGCTGCTGCCAGAATGAACAACACATGGCTGAGAGAGGTCCCCATTGCCAGACTGTGAAAATGAACGGAGTTCTTTCCACTGAAGTTAATGAAGCTATGACAATTTAAATTAACTCTGAGCCTACCCCAATTATCTTTTAACTTGCCTGCGCAAGGACTCAGGAAAGTTAAGCAGAACTAACTAAACTGCCAACAAGAGAGGAGAGAGTGAGGCATGTTGAACACTGCATAGGTTTCTTTGGCTCCTCGGTTGGGTGTCTCACAGGTTTGTTTGTTTTTCTTTGGCAGATAAATCTGCTTGGCTCTGCAGGACCCCCTCCTGCACACAAACTGCTGGCAGTTGGAGCAGCTCTCCCTTTGGGATGGATATTCTTACTTAGCATCTCTCCTCTGGGCTACTCTTTTCCTGTTTTTATGGCATTCCTCATCCACTCTCTTCTGTCACCCTCGTTAAACTCTCACACAAGCAGTGTTTCCAGTGACATGCCAGCCTGATGAGACCCCCTCAGCATCTGCAAACAAAACCCTGGAGGTGCACAGTAGATGTTCTCTTGCTGGGTTATCATGTGACACATTTTATGTGTGATACTCTTCCAGAAGGATGTGATTTTCAGCTTTTAAAGACACCTCCCACAGGGGATCTCTTCTCCAGAAATCTCTTCAGAAATGTAGCTGGAATTATCACATATTTGAGAACCTTTTTTTAAATTTTATTTTTTATTTAAGTGGCATGGCCGGGGATATTGAGGGAGATAATAAGCTTTATTCTTCAAAACTGCAATGCTGATATGAATCTGCTAAATGTCTGATCCAGAAAATGATTAACTGAAAATCCCAAGATGCCATTTATAAACCTGAATGAGGAGCTGAAAGCACAATTGCATGGACAAACACAGGGATAACAGACGAACTGTCCTGGCTTGGTAGCTCTTACAGCACAGCAACTTGTACCCTGCTGGGTCAGAGCATGAGTGGCACACACCACACACCCCTTTCTTCATCCTGCTCTTCATAAACACCCTGAGCTCTCTATGTAAGGGATGGCAAGGCAGCTCATTGAAGCTGAGGCAGAACCACATAAGCACTTTAATGTCACTCAAACTTGTGAAAGCATTTCCCTGGAGCTCTGACTATGCTCTGCTTTCCCAGCTAGCAGTAGTCATCTTTGAGTGATACTCAATAGGATTCCCTGTGCCAAAGTGTCCCTGCACAAGATGAGAGATGGAGTTAATACATTTTAATATTAGACACGAGAAGGCAACAAAGTCTGAAATACAGTGTTTTACTTCTGCAGAGTGAAAACTGATGAGTTGTGAGAAACTGTCGTAAGGGGAGTAAATGAAGCTAGGAAATCATCCATACTGTTGAAGTGTTTAGCCTAACATACCATTCAGAGCAAAGGAAATGAACTGCTGCGTGACACCAGTGAATTCAGGAGTCCTCAGATCTGCTTAGTGATTCCTGTTCTTGTTGGAGAACTGAAAGATAGACCTCCATCCTACTTTGCAATGTCCTCTATTATTTCTATTAAGGTCCTCTAATTATTAATTACCAAGTTCTCCATTTGACTGCGTTTTAGTTTAAAACTACTAATTTCAGATCTTACTTAGGGCTATTCTTTCCTGCTGTGCCTCAGCACTAACTTTGGTATTTACCAGATCGCATCTCATGAATAACATTACTGTCAAACTCTCCTGGGTTTTTAACTATATGCATGACTTGAATGGGGAGACACACAAGATGAAGACACCATATTTGAGACAACAAAATGTAACACCTACAAAATGACTGGTTTAATCTTCCAAACACTTTAGAAAAACATTTATTATTATCTCATTCAGCAGGCACGTTTGGATTCTTTGTAGGAAGTGAACCAGAACATATCTAAAATGTCTAACAGGGAGGATTTATTTCAGAACACGGAGCTCATCAGCCCAGGAGCCTGTTTTTCCTGGTTTCAGATGTGTGGGGATGTGACACAGGCTAGTTTTTGTGTGTGTGTGTGTGTATGTGTGTGTGTGACAGACACTGCTGGAAAAAACTGAATTTATACGCTGAGAGAATCTCTGTGTAGCTGACCCCAGTGGAGGGCATCAGCTTGGTACCCTCCCGATGCTGCATGCAAAACGAAATCAAGTCTTGGCTTTCACTGTTTCTCTGCAAAAAGCTCAGTGATTTAGCAAGTCATTAAATTTTAAGTGAAGGCACTTTCATTTCCAAGATGTATTTGATATATATATGTAAATGTACAGACAACTATACATCTCCAGACTTGGCCATACCTCTCCCATACACACATCAAGCTGCAGACCATGTAAGTAAGGTGAAAGCCACGTGCATGTATTTGTTTACAGCATCTGGAGTAAGCCAGCAGAGTACTGCACTGCAAAGCAGCTCCCACTGTGTGCAGTGTAACTCCTCATGTTCAAAAGCTCCTGAAGCTTTAGAAACTGAATGTTTCTCCAGAGATATATATTGGGTCATTTATACCAGTTGAGGATCTGTCCTGTTGAGTTTAATATCCTTTTGTGTAATTTTCTTATGTTTCTTTTTCTTCCTCCCTTACGATTTGCCTATTTCTTTTTATCCTCCCAATTAAAATGTCACATACAGAATCCAGCCTTAAGCGCAGGACCACTGCACTGATATACAGACAGCAATCTTACAGCAACTCTGAAGCTTTCTGTTTCAAAGTAGGAACCAATCAGAAATTCAGGAAGAGAAGAATGTAACCCTAACAGATGCAAAGCTGGTTTGAATTAAAAACTAAAATAATTGAAAAGGCTTTAGCCAGCACGTAATATGCTCTCAATATGCTCTGCTGTGAAAATATTCTCATCTCATTCTGAAAAACTGTGGGTTTATTGATTAACTGTATGATTAATCACCACAACACAGGGACTTCAAAGCTTCATGGGTCTTCATTTCCTAAGTTTACTTTATGCTCTCACACCTTGCCTTTCTTAGGTTACGGTCAGTCCATCAGTATAAACACCCAAGCAAGAAGTGTAGCTGTTTGCAGGTTTCAGTGTAATTTCAACTCTAAGTGTGAAAGAATAATAAAAAAAAAATCCTAATTGCAGCTGTCAATAACAACATTGCAGCTACAATTCACATCATTTGCAGCTTCTGTCTCTGGGAAGCACATCTGACTCAGTACATAACACAGGACTTGCTATTTCTAGGCAGCTGATGTTTTAATGCTCAGACATCTACTCAGCCTTCACTTGATAGTCTAAAGTAAATATCCTTGAGCAATTGTACAAAAACACCTATGCAGCAAGCAAGTAAAAAACCCTGCTGTTTATAGTTTGCAGATGCTTGGGAGAAAACACTCTATATAACATGCCTCTAAACTGCTCTGACAATGGCTAAACTGCCTCCTAGAATCATGGAATCATTATGGCTGGAAAAGAACTCTGAGATAATTGAGTCCGGCCGTCAAGCCAGCACCACCACGATCGCCACTAAACCATGTCCCCAGGTGCCACATCCACAACACTTATAGGGATCGTGATTCCACCACTTCCCTGGACAGCCTATTCCAGTGCCTGATGACCCTTCCAGGGAAGAAATTTGTCCTAATATTTAATCTAAACTTCCCCTGGCACAACTTGAGGCCATTTCATGTTATCCTGATACTTGGTGCTGTCTAAATGTTTCTGCTTAAAGTAGTTGGTTAAATCTTAAGAAAGATCCCCTCTGAGAGTGTCATTTTTGCCTGCATTATTATGTCAAAGCAAGACCTCCAACGAATAAATGAAATCCTGCTGAACACTGATGATGGGTCACAAAACTTGACACCAGATTTTAAGAGATCTTCAAGGAACAAACTGCCTCCAGTTGCTCCCGAGTCACTCCCTCCCCTTTTCCCCTGAGGCAATTAATAGTTAATACCTTGACATAGGTGAGCCTACATTTCCCATCTGAACTTTTGGCCTCTGGTTTATAATGGATTGACTCCAAAGTTGTAGGTCAGAGCCATCCCTTCTGCAGTTTGGTATCTATGAAAAAAACCCCAAAATTTCTTCTGTCCAGGCAAAGATTATAAAGCAAAACAGCTAATAACCATAACTTCCCCTGCAAACACCCAGAACATGCCAGCGGCAGAGTGCTTGCAAATCTGCAAAAAGCAATGTACAAACCAAGCTGTAACTATCCTCTCAGGAGGTTTTGGCCTGTAAGTGAAAAAGTAGGTGTGGCAGAAAGAAGAGATGAAAAGTCCAAGGATTCTGATCCCTGCTGTGTTTCCACAGGGTAAGTACAAAATGAAATTGCTCATCCTAAGAGGCTACCAGCCTTCCCTTTGCAACACCCCTGCTAAAGCAGGTGCTAATCCAGCCAGGACCAAACCCTAGTCTCATGCACCACACTGCAGAGCTCAAGTTTGCTATGGAGCCTAAGATCTCCCTGTTGGAAAACCAATCACAAAGAAATCCTTCAAAGCAGCACGTGTTCACGACCAGCCCTCAAACACTAAAAAATCACAATAAAAAAAGTCAGCAATGGCAAAGAGATAATGGTTAATGAGGGCCCTATCTTTACCTTTATCATGAGTTTTCCTACCGAGCGTCAGAGCTGCCACATGCCAGTGTCCCAGCTTCAGACACAGCCGTAGTGAAATAGCTGTAGTGAAACTCAGCAAAGGGAGAAGTGCTTGAGGCTTATCAGGCTCCTGTTCTCACCCTAAAGCATTCACCAGCACGTTATTCAACATTTTAAAGGCACTAGGGAAGGACTCTTGGATAACTAAGGAAAGCTATCAAGATCACGTAAGGGAAGGTGAAGAGCTCTAAGAGTACTGAAGAAACCCCTCTCCTGTATATCAAACAAAATCAGGCTGCATCCAGACTCCCAAAATGAGCTCTTACATGAAAAAAGTACCTTGCAGGAGCTGTACTTAGGAAGAAGTCTCTGCTTGTGTCCTGTACAGGATCCTTAGACACCATGGCCTTCTGTGTTTAAGTTGGTATACTGATTTTAAAACCCTTTTCACTCACTGAGACTTTCTGAGGAAGCATAAAGCAAGCTTCTTCTGTTACCAGGGGTGCACCTGCAGTGTCATCTGGAGCAGTAAAACCTATTTTAGTCACCTGAATCACCCCACTGGGCACTCAGTGGAGAGATGCAGAGGAAAGCACTTTTGTAGAGTTCCCCTTTGATCCTGAAGGAAAAATCTAAGGTTTATCTGTCACTTTATAGCTCTTAGCTAACATATCTAGCTTTAGTAGCACTAAGGTTTGGTAGATTAGAAGTTACTCTAGGTAGTTTTCAAATTTTTAAGCCATGCTGAAATCAGTCCCAGGGCTATACTGGACGGGGACCTGAATTACTCCCTGAGAAACCAAAAGCTGGTTTATTTTGAGAGAAAGTGAGAAGAGAGTCAAGTTGAGAGATTCTAACTCCAATATTTGCACAGCACTGGCAGAAGAAAGGATTTGTTTGTTGTTTTCAGTCACACTAATGTCATATTCTGCCTGTTTCAGAGAATAACACTCATGCTGAGAACCCACAAATTAGCATCTTCAACAGACTCTCGAGAAGTTAACAAGGAGAGAACAAATTCCATTTTACTAACAGGTGCTTTTCAGCAATACTCTACTTCTTTGCAGAAATAATTAAAAAATGCTTTTGCTTAATCCCTGGAAGGCAGACCTTAACTGTGTAATCTAAAGAAACAATCAAATCAAAATTAAACAAAGTTAGCCATATATGCCAGGAGCAGAGTTCATTCAGGATTTAGATGGCCTAAATCACAGATGGATTAGTTTTTCCTCTAGTTGTGAGAATGATTTAAACTTTTACTGACCTTTTGTGGTTAATTCAGACATTTCTCTCAAGTTTTCACCGCAGTCTGCTTAGTCAGTGAGCATAACAACTCCTCCTTCTGAACAAAACAAAACTTCTGCCCTAGGAAAACACTGGCATAATAACCACGGATATTCTGTGGTGTGTAGAATTGGGATAGGGGTATATTTTTCTAACTAGTGACACATCATTCTTCATTGTATCCTCCCTTCAAACTTGCCACTCCACTTATTAATCAAAAGCTTTTTCCAGGACTACTCCTTTTGGTTTTGCTTCAGGTTGTAACAATGCCAGATGTCTATGGGGGTGTTGGCAAAGGGCAATCTAATTTGCTTTGAAACTATTAAAATGAAAACAATCACTTGCAGCTACATACTCGTTTGCTTGCCTGTGCTCCTGACACAGAAAACAGCTGCCACACACTATTGCTCACATTACTTTTATGAAAAATAATGTGAAGCTTTAAGATAGACTAAACCCGTCCTCTCATAACTCAGCACGGTATCTTCATGTTGCTCACTCTCTCCAGCTGCAGCCACGCTGCTCCTCTGGTGGAGGAGGATCCCTCTCTGACCGATTATCAGAGTCCTTTCTGCAATGCCTTTGAGATTCCAAGGGGAAAACATTAAGTTGCTTCTTGGCAAAGAAGCGCAAACCTCTGGAAAGCTCCTGCAGTACAAACAAACGCTCATCATCAAGTTGTTCGGGGCGGACAAGTTGCTCTGCGTGTTCCGACAACGCTAAAGCAAAGCTGCAAAGAAAGCTCAGACTTTATGCTTCAAATTACTGTCACAGCACCAAGGATGATTGTTTCAAATTTAGTCTGCGCTTTGCATTATAACCTGAAAAATCCTTTCTTAGCAGAGATCTTACATTGAGCACGAGCAGAGAAATGGAGCGGAGTCTCAAGGTGTAATTAAGTGAGCGTCGGAGGAAGGGCAAGTGACTCCCTGCAAACCTGACCTGTGGCTGGCCAAGCAGCAGCTTGTTTGGAGAGCCAGCCACAAGGCTGCTGCTCCCAGCCGCTCCCTTTGCCTACTTACAGTTCGGTGGTGTTGGCGGGGATGTCCCGGGGAACCTGGACCACCTGGCTCTCCTGACAGATGAACACCCTGCCCAGGCAGCGACAGGCGCGGTGCTGGCATCCCAGGCAGCCCGCCAGGAGCAGCAGCAAGCAGGCAAGGGCTGGAGGCATCGCTGCCTCCACATCTGTGCCCTTCTCCTTTATCTCAAAGGCAAGAACACTGAGACCTCCCAGGCCCACGCCCTGGATGGAAGATCCGCCCCAAAGGCTGGGACAAACCATGTGGCTCTTAGGGGATGGCTTCTCAGCAAGTTTCACTTCATGACCCCTTATGGAGTCAGAATCCTTATGGCCTTGGAGTGGGGATAGAGATGAGCCATGCTGATTTTTCACGACACAAGTATTTTGTATTTCAGGTGGTGTTGAAATCAGGGGGCTCAGCTGTACTAACCAGGGCTCTTTTAATGTGCTGGGAAAAGGTTCTGCCTTCTCAGCTACAATATTTTTCATGTCTTGCTTGGTGAGACCACGGGACAACAAAGCATTTTTACTTTCTACAGCCCAGACACTTTTGTCCCTGAAGGAGAAGCACCCTATTTATGGCAGTATTTATCCTCCCATTCATGGATCCAAGAGCCCCTGCTTTTGTATTGCTCCTAGGCAAAAGCAAGGTGTTACTATTTTATATGGCATGTAGTCGACTTCATGGGGTAAAAGCTCTATAGACCTAAGCCAGAGCTGAATAACATGCCTTTTTTTTTCACAACTGTGATTATTTTTCATGCAGTTGCTGATTCATCTCCTTTTTTTCTTTGGCACCTTTATTGGAACCCAAACAGAAGTAAACTCCACAATCCAAATTATCCCTATGGACTGGTAAACTAATTTCATCATCTGGAACAGAAGTCCCAGAAATATTGCCAAGTGACTATTTGTGACACAACAGGAGAAAAACCGCTTCAAGAATATCATTAGGAGGCTTGGATGTTGAATCTTGTCAATGTTGAATCTTGTCTTTGAGTCCCTATTTGTTTTGTTTTGACTGAGCTAAAATATCTCGCTACAAATATTAATCCTTTTGGAAGGGTCCCTGTGAACTCTGCTGTCATTGAGCCGTGCTGCACCAGGCCATTGTGTGGAACCAGGGCTTCTCTACAAAACACCCGAAATGAGCATTTTGAGATAAAGGTGTTTGTGGTTTTGGTTTTTTGTTTGTCTGTTTGTTTTGAGGGTTTTGTTTGTTTGTTTTTCTTTTAAACTGTAAGTGGCTGTTTCAGACACACAGAGCTTATAAATCATGTGCATTTTAAGTAAGTGAGGGAGCCATGGGTGATTCTGCTGAACTTGACTCACATTTAATCCTTCCCATTCCTTGGAAGGATTTCTTCATCTTGTTAAAAGCTGTTGTTAGCGTGTTTTTAATGTTTTTTTTAATTGTTGGGGTTTTTTTTCCATAATCAAAAAGTATTAACAAATGTAATGAGACAAAAGACAGCATCTTTTCTCTCAATTGTGTTGACCAAAAGATTCCATCATTCTCACCTTTAAAGCAAGCCTCATAATAGAGATGTTTCTTAAGGGAACTAATTAAGATTTTTAAAATCATTAAAATAATTCTTAAACTTAACTGATGAGATATCCCAACTGTACCAAATATTTATTTTTCCCTCAGGCATTTAAGCCTAGTCAAGATGAGAAAAGAATTTATATTCATATAGGAAAAAAAGTAAGAAAAAATAATGACAATTTTTTCCAAACAATGGTAGGCTTATAACGAGTTGTAAGAGTACTCTTTCAGTTGTATGTGTAAAACAGAGTCCATTTCTCTGAGTTTCGTGAGAATGACAGTGACTGCCAGAAAAAAAGAATTTCTAAAACCTTACTGACTTTTTCCTCATCTCTCTCTCTCTCTTCCTTTTCCTTTGAAAGATCTTAGACCTACAAGATCTTCTGAAATGATTAAAAACCTTCAGTCGCCTTCATCCTCAATGGGATGGAGACTGCAGAATTGCACCCTATGATCAAACAAATTCCTATTTAGTTAAATTTTTGCCGTAGCCCACTGAAAGTTGGAATAATGACACACTTCAGGATTTAAACAAATGCCAGGAAGACAAATCATTTGAGGCTTTTGGGGTTTTGTCTTTTCAATACAAAGACTCCAGTGCCTTCAGTATTAGACTAAAAGCAGGCTGAAAAAACTCCAAAACACGAAATGTGAAGTTTGAAGAATACAAAGAGCACAAGAATATTTGGGTACAGAGGAATTTAAGCTGTATCTCTTCATCCTGAAATACATCAATATAAATGGTCATGTTGTACTGATGAAATGGATAGTAATATTTATGACATGGTTTAAAAAGTGGTAACATTCTCAGAATGTCAAAACAATTTTCACTGATATGAAGACATCGCAATTTGATTAACTTTGGGTTTCATAAATCAAACCACGAAAGTTATTTCAGATGATAGCAATAATTCTTCTCTATGCAAAAGTCAGGAGATCAAAAAATAGCACTTGGGTTACAAGACATTTTTCCAATTATTAGTGACTTCTAAAATATAATAAGTATGTTTTATTTTAATAAACGAGTAAAACAGAGATGTTTTAAAACATCAGGTCAGTCTCAGTAGCAAATCATGAACATAATGAAGAAAAATTGGAGGGAGGTTGTCTCTTTTCCATTTTTGTTCGGCGAGGCCATTTTATCAGTGCAGTACACATTGCTCCACTTCTGCTTACATCAGTTAAGAATGAGATGACTATTATTAAATAATATAAACCCCTTATCCAGACTGCAAGCTTCCCTTGTAATACCATGGAGATAAGACTTTGATGGAAATATGCAAGTATCATTACATTCAATAAAATCAGGCCAGTATGCTAAACAGAACTGACATTTCATTCATATTGGAACGAGCACTAAATCAGGACCGCACTAAAACTCCCTGAGGATAGATGAAGATTCAGAAGGATCTCTGAGTTGTTTTAAACATATGATCCAAGGCCTTAAAGAATAAATTCTGGTGTCTATCAGTGTTTTGAACTGGGAGACTCTGTCCTATTTCTGCACATACATGACTGTCAAATGGCACACGACCACATCAGTCCCCTGCATGGATTGATCAGCTGGTGATCCTCTCACTACCAGTTCAGGAGCACAGTTGTCTCCTCTTGGGAAGAAAATCCATGTAAAACAGGGGGAAAATACCTGCTTCCTGATATCTTTCTGTGGAGTTTGCACTCCCAGGTCCTTCCTGAGTGCCAGATTGGAGCTACAACCATGCCTGAAAACCCACAGGACCTGTGGCAAGGGACCACCTTCAGAGCATCAGGTGCTAGAAGCAAGGATGCACTGTCTTTGAGATTCAAGCTGTTGAATGTGTAAATGCAGAGATGATGGTGCTTTCAGATATTTATGAGAGACTTATCTTTGCATCCATTTGCAGAAGAACTATGCTCCAGCTGGCAAATTGGTCTTGAGAGTGTAAACTGTTTTTCCTGAGTAAGAAAACAGAAATTTCCCCAAATTGAAGCAGTGTAGCAACAGACATGCAATTAAGCGAATTATGACAGATATTCAGTGATTATGTTAGAGATTATGAAATTAGATGGTGTCTGGGACAAACAGTTAATTCAAGGTTATATAGTCATCAAAGGATCTCTTCTAAGACTGTAGTAAGAGATTCTGGTTGATAGGACTGGCCTCTAAAGTCAGCACTTGCCTCTAAAATTAGCTCTGGTTGAATTTTGCAAGCACTGAGCCAGAGGAACCAAGGGGATCTGCAGACCTCATCCTCTGACCAAGCAGCCGTGCCTGTCCTGGGCCAGGCTCTCACCTGGATCGATGAGGTTACAGTGGGAAATAAAATGAGCCACCCCAACTCTCTCTCTTGCCCTCAGTAAACTTGCTCCAAAGACAGCTCTGAGCCCTTTCCCCACAGTGTAGATGTGGCCAGGTCAGCATCTAAATCCAGCTATTGGAGGTGTGAGAACAGCTCTTTTCCTTCAGGCAGGAAGGTTGCCAGGTGCTGGAGTACATCAGCCTATAGGCAAGCAAGTTCACAGCAGCATCTGCTTGTGTTTCTCTCCTCTGAAACACAGCGTGACAGCTAATTAAGTAAATACTGTTTCTACTGTTGTTTCCCAGCCTCAGAACAGTGTTTAATTACTGAATGCCTCTTTATCAGTGGCTTTGCTTAACAATAAGCATTCTCTAAAAATGTGTAGGCAAATCAATCACCTGCATGAACAAATGACATTAAAAACACATCCAAAAGAAGTTTATCCTTCAGAGTAGATATTTCTTTCTCTTTTGATGATTTCCAGCACATAGTTTCTCCCAGTGCCTTTAGAAGCAGCAATAGCCTCTATTGTCCTGACTGCCATGCTATGAGGAGAAAAAGGTGTTTTCTATCCGGAAAAGCTGGCAATGTGAGATGGAGCAGATCCTGAGAGGAAATCAGAGGAAATTACTGAGAGGAACTTTGACACATCACCGATTTACCTTTTGTGAATGAACAACATGGGTCTTAAAACAGCAGATCACTAAGGCAAACAGACCATTGATGTGATAAAAATATAATGTTTTAGGCTCTTTCCAGAAATAGCCTTTCTGAACAGAATATTTTAGCATCAACGTTTTTCCACGAATGGGGATTATTTTTAAATACGTTTGAACGGACAGACTTTATGTGTGCCCTCGGTGTCGAGAACATAAAATGATAAAGTAGCCTAATAAAAGCAGTATTACTGCTCTCTCAGTTCCTTTAGCCATCTGCTCGCATGAAACCTTAACTCCGAAAAGAAGTGAAGCTGAGACGGCAAATCAGCCACCAGAGGGAGCGCCCTGACTCGGGAATAGAACACACACGTGTGAGGGAAAGGATTAGAAACTGCATGGGATTATTCTCATGAAGATTTCCTGTGACCGTCTGACTCCTGGCTTCACAACCTGGCCGTGATGAGTTGCTCCCTTATTAAACTGCACCCCTGCAGAAACCCGAGCTGCACATCGCACGGGGCTGTGTCCAACGCAGCAATGACCGGCTGCGCTGTGGCTCTTGCTTCCCTCCTTCTGCAAGATGAATTAGGACCTTGTGTAAACAGCCCTACGTCTCTGTTTAGCTCAGGAAGGACACTGCCCAGCATGGAAGGGTCTCAGACACTTCTAATGTTTCTGCTGGCACTTCTCAGCAGTGAACTTGTGCTTGTGCTACGAACTGGGAGGAACAGGGGAGTTTTGACTTTCTGTATTTCACTCTGCCCCAATACTTTTATGGCTTTGATGGCTGACAAGCTCCCACTCAGCCCTTTATCTGTGTGATTTTTCTGAGGCAATCTGAGGATATAAGCACCTCATGTATTTTCAGACCACAGGAGACATATGCAAGAGACAAGAGTGAAGTTAGAGAATAATCTTTGTCACTCCATCTAGTGCTGCTCCTTGGGTTCAGGTCTGTTCAGCCCCAGTCGATAATAAAAGACGCAGCCCATCTGCTAGGTTTCTATCACATGTCTGTAGAGGCACAGTTATAGAAGTACTTTTTCTTTGCACTGTCCATGAGTGGGTTTGACTAGACCAAAATAATGCACAAGAGACACCAAAGCCTGCCTAGGATCGCACTTTGCGTCATATATTCTCCTCTGATGCCTTTCCCAGCCAGCAAAAGGTACCTGAAGGTCAGAGATGTGAGGCAAGAGAAACCTTGCCTGACTGTGGTGTCAAGGAGCCCTGCCCACAGATCAGTAACCATGCACTGCTCACGTCAGCACCAGGGGGGACCCATGGGATCCAACAGGGACAAATGCAAAGCCCCAAACCTATGGAGGACAAGCTCCCTACAGCGATGCAGGCGAGGCACTGCCTGTTCAGGGAGCAGATCTGCTGGTAAACTGAGAGAAGTGATTATTCCCCTTTCCTCAGGATCACATGGACAGCCCTGCATCCATTCTGGGATGCCCAGTAGAAGACAGATGTCATTTAACTGAGGGAGGGCAGGGAAGAACCAGGATGGTCAGGGCAGGAGTGCTTGCTCTGTGAGCTGAAGCTGTGAGACCAGGGTTTGTTCAGCCTAGGGAAGGAATGGTCTGTGGGCACCTAACAGTAGCCCCCAGTGCCTATGAAGGGATGGCCTGGGGCCACATAAAAGCAGTCCCCAGAGCCTGCAGGATGATGATCAAGAAGTGGACCCAGGCTCATTGCAGAGATGAAGGGTGGGAGAGCAGAAAGTAACAGACATGAGTTGAAATAAGTGGCATTCGGAGTGGCTACAAGGAGATAATTTTTCACCTTGAGGAAAGTCTAGCAGCAGCACAGGCTGCTAGAGAGGTCATGCTCTCTCCTTCCATAGAAGCTGAAAAGACCAGACTGGATAAGTCCCTGAGCAGCCCAGTTTGACCTCACATTGAGCAACACGTGGGACCTCCTCAGGTCCCTCTTTCACCTGAATTCTTTTGTGATTCTACTTATGTCTCAGGGAGAAAAAGCCTCCCTCGGATGTTTAAAATAGAGAATGACTATTCATGCTTTTCCTCAAACCTGCTCTGCCACTTGCTTTTGAGCATAGTTACAATATACCACTCAGCTATTGGTCTTTAATCCCTAAAAAAAGGACAAATGTTCGTCAGCATGAACAAAACAGGCTGGCAATGCTTTCTGTCCAGTGTTTCAAAGTTCCTGAACCTGCCACTCAGGAACAGTTTAGCGACAAACCTGAAGTTCTTACTCATTAAAATTCAAGAGGCTACTAATTCTTTCAAGTACAATTTATTATGACATAAAATGAATTAAAGAAACTTTAATGATGCCTTCACAACATGCCATAATTATCATCTCATATTAAAGACAGAGAGCTGCCTGGCAGAGCATACATGAGAAATTTCAAAGATTGAAGTATGCAGATTTCTGTAAAGAGAAAACTTGTTTAATCCCTCTTGTACTTCAAATTGGCCCATAGACAGTGCTAACAACCTGTTGTTTGGCCAGAGCAACCAAATTTCCTGAAATTCACTCGGGTTGGGTGAGCATTTTCAGCATTAAAATACATTAAAGAGGTCTGAAATGGAAATATCTTTACAATATGCCTATCTTCTATTTTTTTGACCTCATAGAGCCTAAGAGAAACCATCTCTGCATGAGAAAAGGAAGAACTTGGCTGTGATTGATGCATGAAAGACACTAAATATCCTTCCGGGAAATTAATTTCATTCTGACACTTAATAGAAAAAAAAAAAAGAGGCAAGAATGAAAAATTAACATTTGTTAAGGCCTCTAAAGAAGATGCAGATGACTAACTAATCCCTACAGCAGATTGAAGAAGAAGGAGAAAAGAAAAAAAGAAGCATTGTGCAATTAGAGTAGGTTATTAATATTGATAGAAGGAGGTTAAAAAAGTGGCTCAATTACTTTGCAGGAGTTAGAGTGTTGTGTATACTTTTACCTTCATGACAGGTAGGCTAAATAAGCTGCCTGAGGTGACAATTAGGAGCCGAAGAGTCACCGAGCCTTTTTTTAGCACTATACAGTGAGAATGAACATTGCACATTTGTTTTAAAGCATCCTTGAAGGGCATCCGAGGTTTTCCCTAATTTTGCTGGATCTTTTACAGCTAAGTAAAAAACTTATTTTACTTCATTCACTGGCTGATGCGGAACGACATTAAAACCTAAATATTGTTCCTGTCTCTGGCAGCCATTTTCCTCTTCCACTCTTCCCTGAGCTTCCTGCTGGGACTCCTCAGCTGCTGCTGAACAGTACTGTTTTCCACAGAAAGACCCACTGGAGTTAATAGGATTATTTATGGAACAAGGTTCTGCCAAACATGGCTAAAAAATTCAGGATCTGCCCCACAGCATATAAAATAATGAAAAATGACACATGCACTTAAAAGCAAGCAAATGAGCATTGAAAGGAAAGCTGGGCATGTCTAAGTCTTTATGCAGCTGTAGCCCTGGAAAAAATGCAAAAGAACAGCTCCAAGTTGCTTCAGCAAGCTCAAATTAGTGCTGTAAGACTGCCCAGTGATATATTCATCCTTGGAATAGTTGTCCTTTGACACTTTTTCTGTCAGGAAGCAGGTTATTGCATGGAAGGTGACAAAGAGGAGCCTCCGGTTCTTGATCTGCCTGCAATTGCTCTCAGTGCGGAGGGAGCAGGTCAGGCACAGCTCTCTGCAAGAGGAGAAGAATAAGGTCCTGACACTGCTCTTAAGGCACAGAATGGAATGGCAGGTAGGCCAATGAGATTCTGCAGATGATGAAAAAGAAGCTTGTCCATCCCTGTGAGGTGCTTTATAGTTCTCATTACCATGTTATCAAAGCGCTCCGCAGCTCTAATGCCCGTTTTTTGTCCCCACTTCTGTAGCACAGAAAGACCTCCAGAAACATTTTACAGATGATGTCAGGGAAACTAATGGGAAACGTGGCACATCTACTGCCTGGTGGTGGGTAGATCCCCTGGGGTGCAGCCAGAGACCCCAGAGAGGTGCAGGTTTGTGCACAAACCCCACAGAGATGTGCCCAAGCCAGGAAGCTGTGCTTTGGGGCCCTGCCCTGCAAACACACACACACACACACGACTTCTGACCTCCCCCTGCACCGCCTGCAGCCACTTTTGGCTTCTCTGCACATCCAGCTGTGACCTGGCAATGGAGAAGCATCCCTGCTGCCTGCAGGAATTCACTGGCATCCACCAGGGGAAGCTGAGGAAGGACAGAGATGCACTGTTGTTCCTCCTCACATCCCAGCCAAGATCTCAAATTTCCCTTATCTCTGAAACCCCATCACACCTGACATTTACATAGGGTTTACTTGCTCTTCAAAGGATTCAAACAAACTTTACAAGCCACAGTTGAAGTCCTAACAGATGTATAGCTACCCAAATTGAAATCTGGCCAGTGTTCCAGAAGACTCTGACCTGTGTAGGAAAAGCAAGTGCTAACAGATTTGTGTTAGCCTGCCCACCCTGACAGATTGCATGTCTTTCACTCAGAAGGGCTCCTGTGGCTGCTACCACCCTTGTGACAATGCTGGGATATGGTTCACTGATGGGTTAGAAAAGAAAAGTTTTAGATACTGAAAAGACATTTAAATCTGTTGAATGCTGTAAGCTAAAAGCACAGAGAAAAGTCATGCTCTACCACATATTTCATTTTTCTTGCCTCAACGTATTTCTTTTTTCTTACTCCTACTACAATTTTCCTTACCTTTTCACTCACATGACGTGGTTTAGCATGATATAATTTATTAATAAATGACACATCCTGTTGTATTACATCTACCTGAGATGAAAAAAACAAATACCTTTGGGACTAAGCTGACCACAGCTTAGGCATAACAACCCAAACCAAACTGCAAGGCTGTTTTACCTTCATGGCCACCTTCCTTTGCTGTTTTTAAGATTGACCACAAAGGTGAAACAAAATGTGTTAAACACCACCAAACCAAGTAATGAAGACCAGACCTTGACTAATTTTTGCTTGCCCAGATGAAGTTCAAAACACTTGGAGACCCAAAAGCTCTCAGGTGAGGTTTTTGTACTGCCTCTGAAAAAGTGATAAGATTATATTTTACGAGCCTGTTCTGCATATGCTCCAAGCTGAACAGAAATCTCATTCGGGCTCATTAGCTCATGCTCAGTGCTAACCAGTCTTTCTCCCGATATAATTCTTGACTGGCCTGGACTGTGGGTAAAGTGATGTGGCCTTTGCTTGCAGAGTAACTTGTGGTGTGCCCTTGGAGGCTGCACTGTCAGCCTCAGACAAACAATGTTGTTTGTCCAAATACAAGGCAAGAGTTTGTTGTTGTACACCCTCCCAGACCACAGCAGCTCTGGGAAGGGGAAAGAAGGCACCTTGGCCACATATGGATGCCCTCTTCAGAATGCAGGAAGGCTGAAAATTTCCTTACAGACTCCCAGCTGAATTATCTGTTAAGCCTGGGCTTGCAGTGCTGCCCGTCCTTGGCAGCCAGTTGTGTTTGCTTGCTGCTCTGCAGGGTCAAAGGAGTTTGTATCCCCTTGGGATGTGGGGCTACTGTTGGGGCCAGTTTAAGCTGTCTATCCCTTCCATGCATGGCAGTGTAAATGTAAATGTCAGTGAAGATTCATTTCCAAACTCTATTGACATTCACCAAACTTCCAAAGTTTTTCTATGTTTGTGCTGTCTCCCACAGCCCCCAAAAACATTTCAGCATCATCATGCAAAAACCATGAAGCAAGCCCGATTCCAGTGGTGGATCCATTGTGCAAATGTCAATGTGGTATTTATACCCGCTGGAAATGAGTGGGACAATAAAAGAAATTGAGAAGTGCCAACAGGATACAGCTCACATTATGGAATATGAAGGGATGTGAGTGAGAAGGAGCCAGGCGATATTGTCCTTGACTTCAGTGCAGCTATGCCAGAGCACCACTGCTGAAGCTTTGGACTGCAGCAGCCTGGATAAACAGCTTGCCTCTGTACCAGAGCAGCAGCAGAGAGACATCAAAAAGGCCATAAATCTCGGAGAATGGTGGTAGGGATGTGCTGCTGGGCCCAAATATAATCAGCTTTTATGGAGAGCTTTCCATCGCTTGCTCTTAAGGCCTAATTGCAAGACATTATCTGGCCAAACAGAGTATGAAGTAGCAGGTAATAATGATTGCCTGCAGGAACCTCAGGTAGCGCAGCACACAAGATGAGGAGCTATTCTTACCTCGCTTATTACCCAGGAGCTGATTCAAGGAGTAGTTACTGTTGTGCCATTAAGCCACTGGTCACCCTCATACATCTCAATTCAAATTCGTTATAGGAGTGATTTTACCAAATGCTAGCAGTGACACTGAACTGTGGGAAGACGATTGAATTTCGAATGAGGAATGAAATTACTTACAAAGACTCTTTTTGGAGAAAAAAAAAAAAGAAATTAAAATATTTAGCCTCTGCATGTTGTTATACAACCTTGGCATCCTGGCACTAACAGTATGCACACCTGTGCATGAAGAAAAACAGAATGAGTAACAGTCAAGGTACACAAGCCACTATAAGGGTCTATAAAGCTTTTAGGGAAACAGAAACCCAGACTAAATATGCCCTTCAGATAGGATATTTGTCCAAATCTTAAGCTGTATCGGTGACAGAACACCAGAAAGTCATCCAGCTTCTGGGCAGAAAGCTTGCCAGCAGCAGGAAAACATTCCCAAGGCTGATCATGGCCAATATCCACACTTTCACATCCTACCACAAACTCTGGCTTTCGTCACTGACAGACCACAGCTGTTGTAGGGAGCATTCTCCCATGTGTGTAGGAGAAGGTGACATTTCTGTCACGTATGAAGGTGACAGCACCAAACTTAAGCATCTGTAAATAGCTCCTATTTCATATACTTTCTTCTTTGTCTTCAGCTGATCAGTCAGAGAGTAATGTGGCACATTCCTGACAGCAGGCTGAGGCAGAAGAGTAAATACTATTTGATCCTACTTAGTTTTCAGATCCCGTGGTGAGATTAGAGCTCCAGATTCATTATAGAAAAATCAAATTTTTCTCAGAGACAAAACTCTGAATCCACCCCCTTCAGCAAAAAGCTTGAAACAATAGATCCCACAGTCCCAACTGTACTTGATTTCTCATCTCAACCTAATGCTGAAGCCAGATGCCACCTGCAAAGGGAACTGACTATGGCACAACATGGGGCAGGTGCAGGCTGGATGCAGAGGAAGGTCCAGTATTCAACTTTTCTTCCATTTATTTTTAAGTGTATCTCCCCAGGAAGAGGATGAGGAGAGGCTTGTAGAGGAGGATCAGCTCCAGAAACATCATTAGAACAGGAAGGGAGGCACATGACCACACTGAACCACATCCAGGTAGTGGTAAGGATGTCCTTTAGGAAGCTGGTTACAGCAACTGCTCTGTGCTGAGAGGAATCAGAGAGACAGTGAGAGCAGACAATACAATAACACTGGTTAACTTCAGCTCCAGATGACCAATAACCTTTGCAAAAACCAATGGCAGTCACCCAGGGGGTGTGACAGAACTCAGATCAAGTAGTTGAGTTACTAATGGCAATTTGCAAGTGTACCAACCACTTAAAATATGCTCCAATCTAAAGAATGGGTGCAATATCAATCCTTAAAATATAGTTCCAAGGAGATCTGAGGAATCACAGGCCTGTAATCATGACAACGCTGGGCAAATTAGCAGAAACTGTAATAAAGGATGCATCTAGAGAGCGTGGAAAACTGCCAGAGCTGTGAGAAACTGCTGAGGGAAATCCTGCCTTGCAGATCCTTGCAGAAAAGGGAGATCTATTTGTATTTCCAAAAGGTTTTTGACAAAATTCTTCACCAAAGTCAAGTAGTTAAAGGAGAAAAGGAGGAGTTCTGACATGGTTAAAAAAAGAAAAAAAAAAAAAAAAAGGTTAGGCTCAAAATGAAGAGGCTGAAAAAAAGAGCTGATTTGAAAGAATTTGGTACAAGTCTGCAAAATAAGGGTTGGCATGGAAGTAAAGGATTGCAATAATTTTTTTTACTATCCCTTTCATTCCAAGAATGAAATTATCAACTTATTATTCATTATTAAATGAAGCCAGAGCTGGTTTTGAACCCAGCAGATAACAGATCAGTGCAATTCCTTGTTATTGTGGGTGCAAGAGCGGACACTGATTCAAGGGAAAATTCTGTGATTACCTAAAAACGAGATGATTTAGGGTTCTAAATTAACAAGCCACAAGAGACTTAGGAAATCAGCAGAGAAGTATGAGGTTGGAGGCTGAGAGAATATTAGGGAAGGTATTACATAAGTTTGTCTGCTTTAGGTGTCCATTTTTGAGCATTTCTGGAGACAGAATAGCAAATCCTTGGTGTGAATGCTGTCACCAGCTTTAAGACCCCACAATGGCCAGTCCTAGTTTAAAGAAAATTAGCTTTCCATAGTAGCTGAAGTAGCTGAAGACCTTCTACTATGTTAATTCAACTACTTCATTTATGTTAATTTCCAAAGTTTTCTCTTCAGCATTCTCACTGTTTTGTATAGAAGCTGTAACAGTGAAATATGCTGGTACTGACAATTCTGGAAATGGGAGACACTTTCTAGCAGTGAGCTCTTGAGTCATGTATCCCTACTGCCTCCAGATGCATGTAAGGACGGTGGTACTTTACTAATAGAGTTGAAATCATTGCTTGCCAAGTAGATGTCTAATTTATAAATTTGAATTGTCTCATACATACCAAAATCACAACTCGTGCTTAAACTTGGAAAATTTTCCTAGGTTAGGGACTGCCACTGGCAAGGGACAGCTTGCCCTGTTCTGAAGAGATGCAGAAAAGCATTACCTCTTTCCTTCTCTGTTAAACTACTTCTGAGAACCTATAGCAAACAGACCTCTGGTCTTTTGGTGCATGGAGTAAACAAAGGGAAAAAGATCCTTCTCTGATTATTTGCTTCAAGTCTGCTTGCTGAAGGAGGAAGCAAGACCACTTGAACTAAGATGTAGAACAACTTCAGCCCTGCCTTAAGCAGCATTACCAGCAAATTATTGCAAGTATAGAAATCGTCAGAGCAAAATTCAGCTGTGAAACACCTAATTATGTGTGTTCCCTAGCCTAGGGTCTCTCACAGAAACACAGGACATGGCATGATCTTCTGATGGTTTTCTTTTTTTCAAAGTGGTAGAGAAATTAATTTGCAAATTGTCTTTGCTCTGGAGGCTTTAAAAAAAATTCACTCTTCAGTGAAGTATTGAGATAAAATACAAAGAAAGATGCTTTTCTTTTTTTGGTCCTAAAAGCTATATGTGATCATGAAAAGGAAAGAGTTGTTTTTAGGAACAGCAGAGTTCTCTGGAAGAAAAAGCCTCAGCAAATAAAATGTTCTGAGGCAAATGCCTTGATTTGGAACTTCTGATGTATTTTAACTTAATGTTTTTGATGCTTTGATAATGATTCCATGAATTTTAGTGGATTTCCAAAATAATTCACTGAGAGCAGACTGTATAGAAAGAGTTTGTGAACTGCTACATTTCCCTACAGACCTCAGTGCTTGCCCCTGAGTCCTGCTATGTACCCAGTGACCATGACATTTGCTGTGCCTGAACAGGGCCCAAGCACCGTGCTAGACTATGGACTTTCTGTTCATTAATATTTACCTTAGGTTTTGGATTTGGTTTGGTTTAGCCTAACTTTTGCATAGTCCTTTGAGTCTATGAGACATTTTGTCAATAAATGATTATGGTATTTTGCACATTGTGTGTCTAACAAACTGCATTAGCAGAGCACTGTCTGACCACAGCCTGTGGGAAACTCTGTAAAAACAAGTTTGCAGATAAAATACTTCTCTTCCCAAGGATGCTTCAGCTTTTAGAGGACTCCCTTGTCTTGGATGCATCAAGCTCTTATTAACAAGGTAGTTGTGTTCCCCGAAATGTAGGTGCTCAATACCTTTCTGTCTATCTTACTTATTTTGACATTTCTGTATTTAAAAAAAACCACAAAAACAAACACCAAAAAACCAACTAACCCCAAACTATAACTTAATTTCTAATAAAATCTGTCTTTTACATCTTCAGTTTTTTTCTGATTTCTCACTACCATGGATGCTGAAAGCCCTGGCCAGCTGGGATTCCCATCTCCCAGAGGCTGCAGGATCTATCTCAGGAGGTTCCACAGTGATGCGTGAACTACCTCTGGATTTTTCACCTCTCCATCACCTGCTTTGGGAAAGTGTGGAGCTAAACAATACACAAAGGATCAGAACTCCATGTTGTCAGCTCCATTTTCAGGCATTCTACTCCCTAGCTTTGCATACTCAACATTCTATTCCTATGTGGTGCCCCTCCCGAGCTGCCTTAGAAATCTGTCAGCTTATGCAGTTGGTCTGAACATGAATTGAAACACGGTGTCACAGAATCACATAATATGGGAATGTGATCAAAAAAGACCACATTTGATAGAGAGGCAGAAAGAAAAGGAAGGGTGGTGACAAAGAGTTAACATTTAGACACCTCAAAAAGATTGCATCATCGGGGTTAGCAGTTTCTAGTGAATTTGGTGATTCTACTTAGCACTGAAAATGCTGTTTGCTGCTTGGCATTTCAGTGCTTACATAATTTATAGTCTATTATTTGATAATGTATTGAAGCAGGTTGTTGTCTTTGGCACCATCAAAGGTGTCTGCTAATTCACTGCTTGACCTTCTCTGCATGCGTGTAAAAGGGAAAAGAAGTGGTGCAGGGCAACACTGCGGCAGTTCCAAAAATGGCTTGGTGTTCAGACAGTTTGATTTGGGTGAACCTTACCACCAAACTATAGTTTTATTTATCTATGCTTGGAAAAAGTAGCAAAGAGGTGGAAAAGAAGTGTTTTAAAAGACTGGTGCATTCTGTTCTGTCTGGCTTCTCCAGACAAGTATCATTTTGTAACCTAAGCAGTGAAAATGTCCTGAAGTTAGGGTGTAACTGGACACCCTGTGGTTCTGCCTACCCTATGCCCATGTAGCCAAAGGTGTCCTCTCCTGAGTGTCCAAAGGTGCTCAGCCCTGAGAAGAAGAGATGTGCTAATAGCCAGCACACACTTGGAAAGAAGGATTCTGCTTGTATATAGGAACATTTATGGAAGTGTTTTAGCGTTTGAATGCTGAACACAAACATTTTGCATCCAGTTTCCCAAGAGGTTTAAAATGTTAGATAAAATGGGTCTCCAGATCATCCAGAAGTCATCAAAGTAGCAGCAAAAACAGGCAGAAATATCAGTCCTGGAGAATGCTTTGCTTCACGCGTTCCCTGTAATGGGAAGGACAGAACGTGTTGCTGGAATGTCACAAATGGAAGAAAGCTCCAAGGCTGTCCTCTGACAGGGGCTCCCCAGCAGTGCCCAGCAGACCCTGCAGTGACCACATGGGGGATAACTTGCCTGTGCCACAAAGTCACAGTTCTTCAAACAAGAAGCAATGATTTTTAGGCACCAGCAGATACCCATTGACTTCAGTTTGGTCTGCAAAGCTTGGGACTTGGTGTGGAGATAAATCAATCAATACCTATATTACTCTGCTGGTGAAGGCTCACAGAAGGGAGCATATGAAAACTTACATGAGATGGCAGAGCTGTCACCTGGCCCTCACAGGCTTCACCCTAACAGCCCACACTACGCTTGCTGCTCTCCAACTGTCCCAAATCAAAAGCACATTCCAAGCTTCCTCTTCCTTTTTGATTTCCATTCTGTATCTAATCTTGTAGAAAATTACTTAGAGCAATGTACTGGGAGAGGCAAGGAAAATTTAAATAACTTGTTAGTGCCAAAATCATTGAAAGGGTTGATAAATCAGAGATGCCTGGTAGGGGCATAAGATGGAGAAGGCTTCATTGTGGCAGCATTTTCTTGGTGCTCTTTCCCCCAAGCATGACTTTTCCCCCGGGAGCCACTTTTATGCCATGGAGAAACAGTTGTGAGCCACAAATACGTGTTAACTGCAATTGATCAAGGACAAAATGAATAATTTACTTTCTGAAGAAGAGATCATCTATATTGCTACAGACTTTTTAGGAAAGAACCTTTTCCCTGATGTTACAGCCATCCTGTTTCAGCTGCATTTACATGTGGCAAGAGTGCTGCTTTGTTTCTAAACTGGCACATCCCAGCAGAATTGCCCCCCTTTTTTTTTTGTTTTTTTTTTTTTTTGTTTCAGTGCTTCTGATCTTAAAGAACATGAATTATTCACAAAGAATTCCATACATCTTCAAAACATTTCTGTTAAATAAAACTGCATACTTAATTCCCCCCACCTTTGATTATCCACAATGAGGAATAATGACTTGAGTTGTTGAAAACAGTGAATCCCCAGCAGCTCTCTACGTATGGCTACACCCACTGCCCCTGTTTTTTTCAAACCCGTTCCCAGGTCTGACAGTTTGTGTCACAAGAGTTTATAATTTTATAGATTGCTACATTACATCCATTTCTGTCATAGCAGTATCAATTTTTTTTTAATGGTCAAAACAAAAGAGGAAAACAACCTAGCGTAAAAGGTTGAATAAGAGATAAGAATTCTCCAGGAAATCAAAGAAAAGATGCAAATAGCTAAACACAAATAATCTCACTGTAGACAATGTATATACAAGAATAGTCAGAAAGTCAACAACTCTGCCATTTTTCCTGATCCTCTTTTAAACTTCTCGTTTTAAGATATACATAAACTCTACAACTACAGTTCAAAAAATGTGCGTGCAGTGTAACTAAATTCACCATTTACTTGAAAAACCCCAACAAACCAAACAGATTTTAAAATCCCGTTCCTGTTGAAAAGGTAGAGTCTTTCCAGTGGGTGGGAAAAAAGGGGGAATTTTTTCCCAGAGCAGAGAAATGAAGCACACACAACTCCATATGACTGCCTGTCTGGCATAGATTGTTGCCTGGGCGCACAGCAAGCTGCCTTTTCTAGAAAGAGTAAGCATGCTGCCTGCAAAAGTACTAAACACTCATGGAAATCAGAGCTGCTGCCTGTGCCCTAGAGAAATTCTCCCTGTTCAGACCTGAAGTGCAAAAAAGGAGAAAGAATCTGAGGGAAGAACCATGACATCCACCTATATATTGTAGGAAGAGTCCACGCTGCATTTGCAGCACCTCTGAAGTAAGCTGCTAAAAAAGGAGCTGGTCAGATTTGCCAGCGTGAAGCCTTCTTGTTTTATGAGCCAACGTGTGGTGTGTGAAATGTGGTGAAGGCAGTCCAGGGAGATGCACAGGAAGGCAGGGAAGGTGATTAGCATAGAGTGACTCAGATCATTGGCCGTGCTGAATTTCTAACAAAGAATCTGGCACAGACATACAGGGAAAACGAAGTCTGTGTACAGAACTAGTGATAGCTGCTAAAAGATAAAGAACTGAAAGCCAGAAGGGAGATGTGTATTAGCCATCACACTGGGAAGAAAAAAGAAAAGTAAGATAAAAAAACATTTCTAAGAACAATAACAAACAGCAGACATCTGATAGAAATGCTGGATAAGCATTATGATCCCCCCCAAAAAATAAGCTGGAAGAGACCTATCATGTACTTACACAAAACTAAGTAGGAAGAATTTAAAAACTTTCTCATTTACCTGTAATTTTGAAGGTGACTCCCTACCAACCTAGGATCCCAGCCACGGGAGAGTTTGCTGAGAGAGCAATGCTTTCTCTCCAGAGAGGCACCTCCAAATATTACCACCCCACTTGGACCACTCAAGGGATTAGAAAAAACAGCAAAATCACAGTTTGGAGGCAAAGAAAAAAAAACCACACTGAAAAAAAACCCCACCAAAAAAATAAAAATCTCTCTCACACACACACAAAGAAATAGGTTTAAGTTAAAGACAGCCGTGAGGAGTGAGAAAGGGAGAGGTGCAAGGAGAATGTGAAACAGAGCCATCTGTAATCCCCAGTGCTGCAGCTATTTCAGGAAGAAAGAAGTGAGCAGTGTGTGCACAGCCCAAGGATGCAGAGGGCTTTAGTTCAGAGGATGATGTCTGCAGTGCAATTCCAGGAAAAGCAAGGACTCAAGAGTGTGTGCACAGCCAAAGCCAGGCACCTGTCACTCAGCTGCTGTATTTGCAGCTGTACTATTAAATGAATGTTTTGATTCCAGCTGGGCTGTGGTGCCAGATGCAATATTGTTAAAACAGCAGTGATAAGCAGCAATCTTTGGCTGGGCAAGTGTGACCAAGTGCAGGTGAAAATAAGTCTTCTGAGGCCAGCTGGCAGCAGCAGCCTGTGGCCAGAAGCTGCACAAAATGAAATCTGATCTTGTTTAGGGTTTACACTTGTCTACCGAAGTATTGTATAAAGCAAGCAGCGTTCTGCAGAGGTGTCAGTGACTGGGGATACTGTGGGCAGAGCTCGGGTCCAAATAGCTGCTCAAAACAAAGGCAAAAGGAAAACTACAGTGGGACTGGTCTATATGTGGCCGGTGTGGACTTTGGGAAGCAGTGGAGGCTTTAGAACCCTAGTGCTCCTTAGCTAAAAATTTAGGTGAATGTCACCAGTGGCAAGAAAACATGGAAGAGCTTGAACTTGGATAGAGGGATTACTATGAAAGGGTGCGAACAATCCAGAGGACAAGGCAGTGTTCCTGCCCACCTGCTGCCATCACAGGATCAAGAGACACTGGGATGTGAAGGTGTGCCAAAAAAGGCTGTGCCCACAGTGCAGGAACTAACAGTGCTCACATCAGCAATTAAGAAAGGGCAGGGAAAAACTGGTCCCAAATTTACAAAGATTCCCATGGGGAAAAAGAGATGTAGCACGTTGAGGAGGGTGGTACAACTGCTCTCTGCAGGAGTTTCCTGGAGGTGCCAGGAGAGGCATCAGAGCCGTTCCCAGGCTGACTTACTACAGTTGTGGCACCTTTACAAACAGATTCCTTCACAAACAACCCGTTTAGTTTTACAAGCCTAGGGACCATGTGACCCCTAAATAGTGCAGGAGTGCTCACTGCTGACACTGCACATCCATCTTGCATGAAGGCAGCATAATTTTGCAGTGTATCTTACACTGGTACTAAATCCCTTTTACTACGGAAGAGGGTGTAATCTTAGTAGGATTCCAGAGATTTAAAAAGTTTTATTGCTGTATTTATTGACAATGCATAATAAAGTTTCTTCCAGCATTCATTGGCTTTTTGACTGCCTCACTTATACCTTATAATTGCAGATTTCTTTTTTTTCTCTTTTTATTTTTTTTTTCCAGATTTCTCTCTTTGTTGATTAAGAACCACAGGAACTGCATACTTGAGAAACAAACAAACCACAGGCCTTTCACAGAATGATTAACTAAGGGAGCCATTCAATAAATTTCAAATGTGTGTGGGACCTAGTATGGAGGCATAGAAGGAGGAAGGCTAAAGTATTTCACTGATAGATTACAGAGACTACAAAACTTAAAAGCAATGATAAAGATGGGATGTGTAGCCATAATCTCATAAACCCAAGCACAAATGTTACCAGTTTGCTACAGCATCTCTGCAATTTCTGAAGTAGGATTTGTAGGATTCAGCCCATTCAGGTGTCACTGTTGGCATAGTTCATAAACTCTCAGGTGTCTTTCAAGACAGCTGGATAAGTACCTTCAGTCAGAATATTCATGAGCTTGCTTTGAGGGTAGGTGTTTGAATTAAAATCCATTTTACTTTGACTTTATATCACACTTTATGTTTGCATGCTACAGATTGATTTTAACCAGCTTACCAAATCTCAGACTCCTGTTTTAAATCACTGCATGAGCACAATGAAGCAGTGCTGCCTGGGTGTCACACCATCTCTTCTGTGTGGCAGGAGGGACATCAGAGCACAATGTGAAGCCGAGAGCCTTGCAGAAATCTGCTTCACTCTGCACTGACTTTGAACCCCTCCTCATGGTGTAACCTGCCATTCTCATTACCATGCAGTAACTTGTTCCTGGTAGTTGCAGCAGAAACATCTTTAAAATTTAATTCCCAAGAGCTCTCCATCCTTGCTCAACACAGCAACCCTCAGTGACCGAGCATTAGCGCAATGAGGAATTCAGATACGCACGGCACAACAATATGAAACAAATACATATGAAAAAGAATTAAATTCTATTGCCTGGGGAGGTGTTCTGCATGGAGACCTAGGGACTTCTCCTGGTTCATGAGAACTAAGGATGCCACTGACAAAGATATTTAATCTCATGCTGTTCCTTGGAGCTCAATGTGTCTCATTAACCATCCAAGCAAAGCATGCAATGAATAATCCACATTGCCCATTAAAACAAACAAACAAACAAACACAATCAAACTCTTTGACTTTCCTCAACCACTATGCTTCTTTTCTGCCATGAACACACTTAATTTCTTATCTGAAATTTCGATTATTACAGAAACAGGTCGGGTGGAGTGAAGGGATTACAATTAACTACTCTTTGTGCTAATGCAGTTCATAACCATTAAAGAAAAACAAGCAAAGGAACAAAAGGCTAAAGGTTTTGATCATCAAATACACCTGCTGGATATCTGGGCCACATCTGTATTGCATTTGCCAGCCCTCAATCATGGCACATCAGAGTCTGGACACAAATAGTTTTCCTAATCAAGCCTGACTGTCCTTGGGTGTGTTTGCAAATATTTTTCAGGTAACCTGGAAGAAAATGTATTATTAAAGGACCCATGATTGATCTGTGAGCTGTTTGCTATGACTGTTGGCTACTTTCTGCTGTGGGAGTGGTGTGACAGGATGGGCACCAGGGAAAGGAAAACAAAACCTGTGTGAATTGAGACAGATAATGTGGCTCCCTTTATAAAGAAACATTTGGCTTGAGAGCCCCTGTGTTTTGTAACATTTGTAAATCTTTCTACTGGACAAGGCTATGTGGAGAGTGATGTAATGACACAAATACTGTGACTCATGTTGATTACTTAGGCACCACTGGAAAATCAGATAGCAGGAAAAAACCCAAACAAAAAATATTTTCTTTTTCTGGTTAATGTAAGAATCGAGAATTTACTAATGAACATCTTTATATTGATAAAACTTTCTACCCATCACAACCTTTTTCAGACAAGGGGAGCCAGATCCCTTCCTAGAGGCAACAAAATAGTTGTCAGTCTGTTCCTTTTATCAACGTGTTTAAAGTCAGCAAAAAGTTTTCTGTACCCACATCTTGTGAGGAGACCCTTGTGGTGGAGCCACACTGGTAACAGCTGTTCACAGAAATCATATTGCTGAGGACTGAGCCAGAGTGAAGACAGGCTCCAAGCTTTGCTAAAAAGATTTCTCACAAGTGTCCCTCCTATCAAAAGGAACGGCCAGAATAAGGGGTGGCTCAGTGGGACACGTGTCCATGCCCCAGCAACACTGGTTTGTTAACTTGCTGATGAGTTTAAATTCCCAGCAGCAGCAAAAGTCAAGAGGCACAAGAAACGAAAGTTTGAGATGCCCAAGTCGCATTGCCCAAGCACCCCACGCACCCAGAATCAGCCAGGAGCATCTTGCCCAGGTACAGCTGGATCTGCTGGAGGATGTTTTCCAGAGAGCTCACTCACTATTTACTCTGAAACTCTCCTCTTCTCCTTCCCCCTCCTGCCTTTAAAGTAAATGATGTCTCGCTGCCAGAAGTGGCGCAAATAACGAGAACATAATTTACTTCACAGGGACTGTGGGTCACCAATTGGCTACAGCTGTGAGAAAGGTAAATGTGCTCTTAAACTCCATTACCAGAGATATTCCAATACAGATCTAATAGAAAAGCTATTCTGGAAGACATTCTGCAAGGTAGGTTGTATATAAACAGGTATTTGCTTAACCCTGTGTTTCCAGTTGATCATTAAGTTGCTCTGAATCCTCCCAATCTTTTGGGAAATCTTTGCAATTTACCAATTCAGAATTCAAATACAAATATAATCCCATTATATACCAGATTTCCAGTCCTGAATACATTCTTCTTATGGGAGAAATGAATAAATTGAGATTATTGGCAAGTGGGAGAGCCTTACAAGGTAATAAAGAACTTTAAGATTTTAGTCAAAACAGCAAACCTAATGATGAAATGTAAGTTTTACTTCTTTTTCCCAGCAAGTCATGGGAAGCATGTTTTTAACAGCTGTTTACATCCTTCTACCTCAGCCCCTATCAATACTAACAAACAAAAAAAATCAGGTTTTGAACATCCTATGCTGACCTGACAAAGTGGAAAAGAGAAAAGTGGGGGCTTTTTTGTTGTTTTGCTTTTTGTTTTGTTTTTTAATACTGTTGGAAGACTATAGTATGGCACTCTGATGGCTTCAATGGCAAGGTGTTAAAAAAACCTGGACAATTTAAAGAACCTCTCATTCTCTCCCCAGAAGATCATATTTGCCATACAGTTATTTTCTGTAACTTACTAGGCAAGAGTGAAATAAAATTGCCTTATTGACCTCGTCAGAGTGTAATCATGGCTTTGGTCTTGGTGACAAGATGTGATTCAGCAGTGTGCTGGGTGTACTCCAGGGCAGGTGCCAAAGGAAAAGCGCTGGGAGAGCTATAAAAATTGGGTGTGCTTGCACTCCTCCTCTCCCACCTTCCTCTCCCCTCTCTGCCCTTATCCTGGTGTTTGTCCCAGTCCGTGGAGATGCTCATTCTCTGAGGATGGTTCAGTGGCCAGGGTCTCTGCTGGCCTGAGCCCTGAGGTACTGCTGGTTGCCAGCTGTGGCACAAGTCACTCCACACACTGCTGCTCTGATGGTGACAGTGGCCCATGGAGAGATAAAATGTGACCAGAAAGCTAATACCAGCTACATTTCAGATGCTGTCCACTGCCCTTTTTTTTTTTTTAAATCCCCTGTCCATCTGCATTGGTGGCTGCGTTGTTTTTCTTCCTCCCCCTCCTTTTTAGGACAAGCCTTTAAATTGTACTTGCCACAATGAGCCAAATCAACCCAGTCCTTCCTGTGCCACGTGCAGCAATACTGAATGATGCACTGCAGGGATCACCGGGGTTTGTTAGAGCTTTCAAGCTGAATAACGGGATCTGTGTGTTCTCAGTCTTTAATTTTTCATTTCTTGCAGCCACGAGCAAGACCAGAAGGACTTTGGGAAGGAAACTTCGGGGTCAGCTTTCAATATTTGATGCTATTAACAAGCTAGGACACCTTCAGAAATTCTACATCAGCCTTGAAAGGCAACAGACACAAATGCTAAAGTTGCTATACAAATGTTTATAGAGATAGCAAAGATATGCTGCAGAGCCAGTTTCACCAAGAAATATTGATTGTGTTGGAGCTTATGTGCTTAACTATTTCATTGCATGGATTTTATAGGTGACATTTGAAAAAGGTTAATGCATTCATCTTATTCTGAGCTAAGGGGGACCACAGACTATCATGTAATAGGGTGTCGTCATATAGACACTGAATGAAAATAGTTTTATAGAAAACTTTAAAACTGTATCAAATGTTAATACCTAAGTAAAAATACACATTTTAAATCAACATTTGTTGTTATATTCTAGTTAATCTCAAGGCGATGATAACAGGAATATTGAAGTGTGATCTCTCAAAAGTTTAAAATGAATGCAGGAGAGCAAATTTCATAACAACTTGCCTCTTTGCCTCATTGAAACAACCCTTTGGGGTGTATGTTCTCAGTCAGAGTCAGTACACTGTGCTGAATGTTTTCCAAAGGTACAGTAAGTACCACCAGAGTACAAGAATCTCATAATTTAGCCATTGGCAATGCAAAAAATGATGACTTCATTAAAAAAAAACCCCAACATTACACAACCCCTCAGACAGAGTTAAGACCCTATAAGGAATCATCAGCTAAATGTTATTTCCAAAGTTCATCTCCTGTGCATCACAAGTTTTCTTGTTGTCCTTTGCAGTTCTAGGGAGATAAGGAACAGAACAACCTGAAAATTGCTCTCTAGGTCCTCTCGTTCCCCACGGGCGGACTGTCTAATAAATAGTCCATGTCTACACCAGCAGAAATACCACCCAGCCTAGTAAAACTTGAAGAGATGGCCAGGCTGACCCAGGTTAAAATGAAATTCCATCTTAACTTTCTTCCAGAGATGAGGAAACTGGTGCTGACAGTCTCTAGTGAGGACTCTAAAACACCGTGCTCATCTCAATATTTGTGGGATCATCTGTTTTCAGCCTGGACTTGAATACAAACTACCTGGCCAGAAGCCATTGGCACCGTGTTTCAGGTGAAGCTGAGATGAAGGAATGCCTGAGCCTGCTGTCCTGCAGGTTTTGGTCCAAGATCCAGTCAAGAGAAGAGAGAGTCTGTGGAGAGCCTGTTCCCTTGCTCTCCTTTCTACAGCAGGAGTGACAGCATTGTAACATGGAGAGGGAGCACTGACTGATCCACGATGCCCAAGTGGTCCTCTCACAGCAGGGAAGGAATCTCAGTCTCTAGGCCATGCTGCCAGCCCTGTTCTGACCATTTTGAAGCTGACTGGATAAACTAAGATGAAGTGTGAAAGTATGAACCAGCCAAAAGAGGCCCCAAAAGCACAAAATTCTAGGTGAAAGCACACCTAGTGATTAAAGGCACGGGCTCTGCTTTGCAAGGCAAGGCACCAGTGTCAAGAAGTTCCTGGAAAAGGCCATGAGGTTGAACACACAGATGTGCAGGGTTTGGAGAGTGGGATATGATCAGCTAAAGGAATCACTGTTACAGGATAGAATGCAGTTCTTGCCGAGGGTAGCACAGATAATCTCTTGCATTTAATACAAGCTTTGAAAATACTCAACTTTCTCACAAAATCTCTGTGCATTCCTCCTTTTGCAAACTTTAACTGCTTGTACAGACCTCACAGGCAGATGATTCGATACAGGACAGCAGTCTGTTTTACTGCCTCTTCTGAGCAACTGCTGAGGTTTTGAAGAGCCAAATTGGTGATTGTTATCTCAAATGATCTCTTAATAACTCTTACACAGCACATAGCCCAGAAGTGTTTGCTACACATATTACTTTTGGAATAAGGATCAACTTATGTCTCGTGCAAGTCTCCATTATAGTTCACTTTCATCAAAAATGGAGCATTTCTCGACACGCTCTCATGTCTGCTACATAACTCAGATTGACTACTTTTATTTTTTATATTGTAATCTAAATATGACATTAAAGAAATAATTTACAGTCAAACATTTCATTTTTACCATCCTGTAGTGACATTCAGCTTTCGTAGTTCTAACTGCCCATATGTCCACCGAGACCAATCATTCTCTACTGACAGATCCATTTTTAGAAAGAAATGAGGAAAATCTTTCATATGCCTTGCAACGTGGCCACATGGAAAAGTTTCATCTCGATGCTCTTTCTGTCTGCAGCAGCCAAGTGCTTAAGGAAACGGATCCCATGTTGAGCCACTACCAGAAACCAAAACTGAATCTTCTCTTTGTACAAATGCAGAAAATAGCTGCCCTTGATGAACAGCAAATGTCTTACAATGCAAGTATGACACAAACAAACTAAGTCCAAGCAAGCAGAGACTCGGGGCACATGAATGGCAGGAGGGCTCAGAACAGAGAATCCGCGGAATCCAGAGCCATCTTGTTTTCCACCTCTGCCTTCTTATTACCCACCTGGGTAGTAGGCTACCTGAATTATGTTAAAAAATGATGCCCTGTGAATTCCACAGGGCATTTTTAGAATCTGGGGGAGTGCGTGCACATTGGTGGGGAAGAGGAAGGAATTCAGAGAAACATTTCTTTTTCATTTTCTTTAGCCAAAAAGAATTTTAAAAAGACTTTGATGTTGTCAGTCTTGAGATATAAAGCATTACCTAATAAGAATATATTATAATTTCTGATATCTGAGGGGTGTCTTGCCTTTCATAATTACCAGGGAGCATATGATTGGTTTCTAGGGATTAGTACTTCTATGCATGCCCAAAATTTGCTAACAGCACATCCTCACGTGAATACATCCATGACATGACAGAGAAATAAGTAGATACAGATGTATACTTACGAAATAAAATCCAGTGCTCTCAAACCTGTTTGTCTGTGTGCCAGGACTGGTGTGTAGCACAGCCCCAATGACAGCAGAACAGAGGGGAGACGGTGGCTCTCGGCTGAGTTGGGTTTTAGCAGTGTCATCCACTGCTTATCCATGAGCAGCACAGGAGCCTTAGCTCAGGTCTTGCTGATCAAATGATTAAGTTCACTTTTTGTTTAAGCTGTGAGCCAAATTATAGACTTTATTAGCCTAGAGCTGATACCAGAAAGGTGAAAAAAGAGGAATGAGATCATTATCCTTGAAGCTCTGCAAAAAATGCAATACTTAAAGAAACCTATTTAGAAGAAGAAACTTCAGACAAAGTGAAAGGGGATATAAAAATTCTGCCTTTATACCTGAGAATGAATCCAGCTCTGTAAGACAAGTGATGTATCACAACAGCAGATGCAGCAGAAAACAAAACCAAGGGTAAAACATGATTGGACAAAACAAGATCTCAACAACTGTATGTATTAGTTACTGGTGGTTGCTGAATCCTGCCATATCACTGAATGTTTAAGAATAAGTCTGTATACACACTCTGTAATTGAATGTCAAGAAAAATGAAAATATATTGTTTTATTGCTACTGTTCATTGATTTATCGAAGTGATTTATTGTCATTGGACATGAGGACCAACAAATCATTTTGCTGACACCATCAGCTGCCTTAACTAGGTTGTCAGTTCACGACATTAAAGGTAATGGATGGTGATTATTTTACTGTAATGGGTTTAATCAGTGCTTTGAATGACTTAGCAGTTGTGTCACAGTATAGCCAAGTCATCATTCATCAAGGCAGCATTTTGTTTACCAACATCCTCTATAATTCATCTGATTGTTGACAATCATCAACAAATACCTCTCAGGCTAAGTTTTATCAGAAATGAAAATCTGCACGACTGCAGCATACTAACTAACCCCAGTTTACAACCAGAGGAGAAACACGGGAAGGTGCTTGCTCCTCTCTGAGAAGAGGAACTGTCAGCCTGGAGAGGCACTGCCAGCCAAGGCTGCATTCCCCTGGGCTGTGTTTCAGCTCAGCACCAGGATTTACAGCTTTCTGAAACACACAGTGCTCGTTCTGTTGTATGTGAATGCTCTGAATTGAATTCTGCATTACACAGAAATTGAAATTTGGGCTTATTTTTGAAAAAGAGAGGTGCAACCAACCTGCTCTGCATTCCCAAAATAGGAAAAAAGTGCAAGCATAACCTGTCTGTTTTTCTCTCCCTGAATGGGATTGAATCATGAACTTATTCGTGTTATGATTGAGTTACTTGGGGAGAACTCCAGATTAATGAAAGTTCCTGTTAACTTTGTGGAAAAGGGTGCAGTAGTCCAAACATTATCATCTTAAGACAGGCCTTTAGATCATTACTTGTCTTTTATAGGTAAGGGTCAACATGCAAATTGCTAAAAATGTTTCATGTTGAACTGACAGGGTACTTACCTAATTACCTACAAAGTCAGATTGTTAATAAAAATTACTGGAAAGTTTCTAGAGCTCCAGTAGCTTCCCTTCTAGCTTTTAGTGCAAACTTTTCTCTGACATTTGCATCACAGATCTCAGCATTTATACTCTTACTTATCTACTGGTGCATGGACAGAGAGCTACTTTATGTGTAGCAAAAAAAGAGTATCAAAGTTCTGCCTTTCAGATGTGAGAGAGACCCTGGCTGGGTAAAAGACAAGAGGCAGCTGTTTCAGATAGCTTAATGGAAAAGGAAATAATTTCAAAGTTATGGGAAAATATTTTACATTTCAAAAACATATTTGATTACTGTGTATACATATATGAGACCAGCAGAAATGGAGTTTAAAGAAAAGATATTTGAAAAGAATATTTAAAGTAAAAATAATCCTCTCTTTTTACTCCATACTCAAGGTTTGCCCTGAAAATCTTAAAACTATGAGAAATGAATGCATTTTGTGAATAGATGGACCAGATTTTGAGGGTGCAAGTAGGAAAAGGAATAAAAATTACTTTCAAGGCTAACAGCAAAGACAAACCAGTGTTCCAGCCCGAAGACTAGACTAGAGCTATCTGGTGTGCCAGAAAGAAATAGGTGCCTAAAACACTACGGAAAATATTAAATTACACCCTGCTTGCCCCGGAGAAAATGTATGACCAGATGCATCAGCACCCATACCCACTTTGTCATCAAAATTGTGAAGAGATACAGTGAAATGAAGACAGCAGCACTTAGCATTAGGAATAAGTTACCATGAAAATTAGTAATATCCTGGCAATATCCTAGACTGGGATATCCATGGATTAGAGATGGTCTTCAGTAGGGAAGTCACTTTTATTAGAGTTAAAAGGAGATTAAATGAGCTATTAAGAGATTTCTTCCAACCCTAATAGTCTTTGACATGCAAAAGGGAAGCTGAAGTGAATAGGAAGAACTGATAAAGAATGACATGTAGCCAACAAATGTCATTACTATAAAATGGAAAGATATTAATGCTGGTGCAAGCCCAAGACTACAGAAACCATACACAGTTAGTAAGGGTTGTTTAATCATTTGAAAAGTAACTGATAGTAGTGTCAAACAGAAATTACAAGACAAACTCCTAAAAAGCTTTGGAAAACTCCTAAAAAGCTTTGGAAAACTCCAAATTTACAGTCCCTAAGTAGGAGTATTTTCAGAGAACATGATCTTGAAAACTGAAATAGTTGCATTTATTAGCATCCTGGCAGTTATATATGACTTCTTTAGCAGAAACTCCTAATTAAGTCTGACATTACATTCTTAAAATTTTACGATGTTGTTGCCTAAATACCTTGTTCAATATTTCAAGACCCTTGAACTAGATGTCTTCATGGAAAGGCTTTTTCACAAAGTTTAGTTTGCATGAATAACATGCTGGATGTTTCTTCATGATCTTAGCAACTCCCGTGTCTTCTAAATCTGAGGCAAATTTAGCTGTGTGGATATAGTCCCTGTATTTAGGATATGAAACTGAAGCTTAAATGCTGCAAGGTCTGGGTTTGCTGACTTGGCAGGCAGCAGGGTACCTCATCACAAAGATGTTATGACACTGAGCAGAACATTCTATCTAAAAAGCGGTTGCTAGGTCTTTCAGGAGATGAAGCAAACCTTAAATACATGCAGAAAGAGTGTCTCAATCAGAGAAGCTTGATATTTGGTCTATCCTTAAATATTTTCTTGATGAAGCCTGGCTTGGGGAGGAGGTTTTGAGTTTCTCTTTAGTTTGGGGTTGGTTTTTTCATGAACTGGCTGAGGGTGAAAACTCAAATCTGATTCCCACCAGGAAAACCTTATTCTATAGAAACATTCCCTTGCTTCCACCACCTGTCATTGCCCTTGCAAGCTCTGACCAAGATATTAATAAAGTCTCCCCTTCTCAAAACCGAGGAACAAGAGAGCTGTGCATTCAGAGAGTGCGCACCTACAGCTTTCCCCCTCAGTATTTCTGACGTGTTGAGCCAGCATGCAGAGTCTCCTTTCAAAGAGGCATTTTCTTTGCAAGATGTTTTACTGATGGCAGTAGCAGCACTGGGCATATGAATAGCAAACGAAAAAAGGCACATTGATAGCAAGTGCCTTCATGGAGCTGCTTCCACGGCGCTGATTCCAGAGCATGCTCAGATATTTGGTAGAAACCACGGACACAAAGTGGACTTTGCATACAGTGCCTGGGTTTGGAGTTAGTGTCCCTCTAAGGTGACATGCCTCTGACAACTGGGGTGGCAAGAAGTGCTGTTGTAGGCAATGCCTGAGTAATGCCTGCGCTGGAGGCAGGAGAGGAGGCAGCAGAGCTGCTGAGCTTTAATCTACACATCTCCAGCAGTGCCAGCACTGAAGATACAGCAGTGCTGGCTTCAGCCAGCAGCGCATTAGCAACAGACTGAAGCCCACGCTGCTGTGTCTTCATTTATCCTCATGTTTCATCAAGTCTCCAGAGAGCGGTGGGGGATGTGAAATCCCTCAGCATAGGATTGATTTGAGTGTCTTGCAGAGATAATTCACACGTCAATACTGTTAACCATTTCATTTTTTCATATGAAGGAAGGGAAGGAGGATAACAGATCACATTGGAATCTAGTTTCAAGCTTCCAGCAAACTCAACAAATCAAGAACTGGAAGCTATGCTCAGCTGAAGAAAATGGCAAAGGGCATGTTAGGGAGCCAAATCTGAAAATTGTAGTATGGACAGGCAAAAGAGATGTCAAGGATCAATTTAGAAAAAGCAAAGATTTTCTTCCAAAATGATGTATCAATAGAAGTGTGTGTGCTGAAGAGTTTCTAGAAACAACAATTACTCAAAAGGATTGTGCTTTATTAGAGGCGTGAAATCAATGCAGTCAGTGGCTGTTAGGAAATAATTGAGAGATGACATATAGCTTCTCTGCAGGAGAAAAGCCAGAGCAATTGCCTTAAACCAAAATGTAAACAAGCAAGGTTTTAGATCAGAAAAGAGTTAGTTAGTAGTATTTCAGTAGGAGTCCTGAAAGAAGTCACACATGGAAGTACTCCTAGCTTAAGCAGGCTGCATGCATACAGAATCCTCAGTATTTCCTTAACAGATCAGTAGAAAACTAGACTAGCAAATCTGATTTTTATACCAAGTGAATTATATAAAAATTGTAATAAAGAAAGAAGCAGCACACAGACAAATAAATACAACATAGGGAAGCCAGCACACAAAGCCATGTCCCATGAGGTTATTCAGGCTCTCTGAAAGAGATGATAAATGGGGATGAGGCCATTTCAATTGATCTTCCATCCTTGGATTTCTAATGGAGTTTTGACAAGTTTTCTCACCAAAGGGTTTTAAAAAAATTAAACTGTATGGAACTACAAGGAAGGTCCTTTCCAGGATAAATTACTTATTAAAAAGGCAGAATGTAAAGGATAAAAATAAATAGTAATTTTCATAATGTGGGGAAGTTAAACTGTGACCCCATATGAATCGTCCCCAATGCATTTAAAACTCGGGAAAGGAATAAATAGCGAGGTGACAGAGTTTCTTCATGATTCAAAATTATTCAGGGCACTAAAAATGAAAACTGCTTACGAGAAGCAGCAGAATCATCTCACAATGCTGAATGATTGGGACAATCAATCAATGTCAGGTGAAATTTAAAGTATAGCATTTGAGGGAAAAATAATCTAAATATATATATTAATATACTCTAAGTTACCCCCCAGCATTTAGGAAAGATCTTGGAGTCATTATGGATAGTTCTTTGAAAATTTTAGTTCATGGATCAGGAGCAGTGAGCAAGGAAAACAGAATGGCAGGAATCATTAATGAAGGACGAAAAACAAGAGCAAAACCATCGTAACGCCGCTTTATAAACCCATGGTGTTCCCACAGCTTGAATTCTGCATGTCTTCCTAGGCACCCCACCTCTAAAAGGATGGAGAAGCAGAAGAAAACAGATAAAGACAATCAAATTATATCCCCCCCAGAAATACAGTATCCATACAAAGAAGGATCATACAGACTAAGGTTTTCTTGGACTTGGAAAGCCAAGTCAAGGAAAGGTAGGATGGATTTATGTAAAAATAAGGAATGTCATTGCAAAGGAGTTTAGAGAACAAGTTATTCATTATGCCCCAATTTGATTTGATGCTTCTTAATTTAAGCATTATCAGGCAGCAGATTAAAACTAGGAAAATAAAGCAGATTTATCATTTTGACCATAATCTATAACTAAAATATCAAAATTAATTGCCAAGAACACTGTGGGAACCAGCATCTAACAGATCTAGGAAAAAAACCCCAAACAACTCACCACAACCTCAACAATACATAAATTAATGAAAGGGATGACCTGTGAGAGCCTGAGAGTTGTGACTAAAAGAGCAGGCTTGATCTGTAGCCTCTCATTGCATCATAAACCCACTTGCTTCTTCTGTAATAAGCCCAGATCTCTTTGCTCTTGCTGAGATCTTCCCTTTCCCAACAAATTTTAAATTGACTCGTCTATTTAAAATATGATTTCACAACACAGGAAGCACAGGGGTTGAAATGCTAGCTGGAACCCCCAAATGTAACTAAAATAAGATTCGATGAAAAGAAGATGTCAAAGTGGTACTCACCCAGAAGATTGTCTCCATGTTGCTGTATTTACCTGAAACTACACTATATATATATATATATACATATAAAGAAACAGGATAAATATTTTTTTGCATCCTTTTGTGACTCCCACACGCAATAAGGATCTTAACCTTGTTGAGGAAATACACCTAAAAATTGAATCATAAATTTGACTCTGCTCCTCTGATCAATGTAGATCATTTGCACTCTTTACTTGACTGCAATAGAGTGAAGAATACAGCAGGACCTCAAAAATGTCCATTGGAGTGTAACATATCCTGATGCACATAGAGGGGCAGAGACTCTTCTTCCCAGTCCCTTTGGAAACTGCACTGAACTTTAGAATATTGGTTTAGTTGCTGGCTTGAGAGAAGAGGATGATTGTATTTTTACTTCCCAGTGAATTTCATCCTTTCAAGTTGACTCAAACAGAATGAGGGCAAATTGAGCTGAAAAAAAAGCAAAAGGTACCTGTGAATCAGCTGAAGAAAGCTCCAGCTCCATCCTCCATGGAAATTGCTCTTTTTCCTCATTTTCCTGAATTTGGTGGCAGTGACTGCACCAAGTTTGTAAGCAGCTCTGCCTGGCTTAATAATAATACACTGGCAAAAAGAAACAACATTCTTCCTCTGGTTTTTATTGCCTGCAAAATGCCATGAGAGTTTCAAATTCAAGCAATCAATGTGAAGGAGAATAGACCATAAAAGCAAAGATTATTGCCTCAGAAATAGCTCTACTTTCCCTATCTCTCAATAACGAGGCAAGAACTTTATGGAAGATTTGACAGTGTCTGGTGCATGGTATAAAGGAGAAAGAAACACATACATGATTTGATACCAGGAAAAAAAAAAATATTGGATTTTACACAGCTTGCAAGAGAGAGGTGGAAAGAGCAACCTCTTGTCTTTTGCAAATAACGCTCTTAAGTTAAAATCTGATCTTAATGCGTCTATTCTGCACCGAGAAAATTGAACGCAACCACCAGAGGAAAGTGCAAAAAGTCAAATGTATTCCTGCAAAAAAAGCAGTGTGCAAATTGCATGCAAATGAGTTGTCGTTTTCTAAGAGCACATCTCCTCCCATTAGAAAAGGAAAACTTAACTCAAATGGATGCTGTTCACATGCTGTTTGTAAGCCATTAAGGTAGACTGAAAGAGATGCTCTGCAAACTCTATTTTCATCTGTTTCTTGCTGATGAAATACACTTGAAGACCTACTTTTAAAACATACACAAAGTTAATTTATTCTTCAGTATGAAGGAGAGAGAGATTCTGGGGTGTCTTTGATCATGAAGACATACCTTGTTATGAAATATATGCCAGATGCTTAGATTCAGAGGGACTGGGTTTTTTGGTCAAATTCTGTCACTAGAATATATTTTCTTTACCTTGAACATTTTAAAACGTCTGTTATCAAATTCCTTCAAAAATTATTTCAAATGCACCAGTGCTGGTTCAGATATTTTCTTTTAACTTTTCCATTATTATGCATATGTCAAAATTATATCAAACTCAGCTAGACTACTAATATGAATTTCTTATCTTATCTACTCTGGAAATGCTTAAATTGCAGGTATTTAAAATTTCAAACATACACCACAAATAGAGACAGTTTAACATAAAAAACCCCAACCTCCATTTCCCCTAACCGAAATGACTGAATCTTCACCAACAGCTAGAGCTACAGTGTTCTTAATGATATTAAAACAAAACTTGAAAGAAAATTGTTACTTTCACCCTGTTCATGGTGTCCATGCTCACAGTGGTATGCCATGAAATGGTGCAGGAAATTTGCATATTTTAGAACTTCTATTTTTTTTTTTTTTTAACTGACTTTCTATTTGGGTAGGGAGGGAATCAACCTCAAGGAAAATTTTAATAATTTTTTTTAAAACAGAATGAAAATACTTTTTGACATATCGACGTTCACCAGAAAGAGAAACACACACAGGAAACAGCTCTGCCCTGCAATGCAAGACCCTTCAGAGGCCTTTCATTGGTCTAACCCAATTTTTGAAGAGATTCAGTGTTTGAACTCATTTAGATCCTGCAGCATTGATGGGTGTGAGGCTTTAATGGCTGGAAAAAGCTGGGACATAAAGCGTATGGGCCACCGTTCACCATCTGCGTTGCCCGAGTGACAGGAGGGGAATATTCTGAAAAGCAATACATCTGTGTGAGTAAACTTGGGCACCATGGCACAAAAGTCATCTGACAGCCAACCTCACCAGAGATTAATTAGAGTCCAAATTAGAAACAGATACGGTAAATGTGCAACTGTAATGGCTAAAAGTTTCCTCTCTTTTCAAATATGTTTTTCATGTTATATTTTAGGACACAAGTATAATATCAGTCTCAAAATATCCTCATTCCCTTTTTAATATAACATTTATTCTGTTATGTTGATTTTTGTTCATCTCTGAGCTGGAATTTAACAGTAGATTAGATCACTTTAGAGCTTTTGTTACTATGGTAACACTGCACTGCTGTTATATTTCTTCACCTCCAATCTTGATTTTGAGGTGAGTGGTTATATTTATTCCTGTCCTTTACAGGATCTCAGTGTGATGGAAAAGCATTTGGTAGAAGAAAAATGTTAGCACAAGCTCCCTCCGTAAGGTGGGGAGTCCACAGTGGCTAATTTGTGCGGAAGGTCAAGTGTGCAGTGGGTTAAATGCATTCACTTAACTTTAAAGGTCTTTTAGTTCTAAATTAAATTAAATTACAGGTGAGTAAAGTTTGTGCTGGTCACCCTTGAGTTGCCTCTCTGAATAGCTTAGGAACAGTATGGCACTAGGGAGGTGTTCTGAGAAGAGACCAACTCCAGCTCCTCTGAGAGATGAGACATTTATCATCCAGCACAAATGTGGAGAAAGCCAATCCAGCAGCATCAGCCAGGTCTTGCTCTATGCTCTACAAAACCTTCTTCTTCCTTGAAGCTGCAGTCCACACTGCAGAAATTTCTGCACATTAGGACCACAACACATGGAGATTGTCCCCAGTCTCAGAGAGCCCAACTGTCTCCCATGCTGCTCAAACCGCTGCTCTGTGGAAAATTAATTCCCCACCTGTCTGCACTTTACCTGGCTTTATTGGCTTCTAATAGCAGGTACCTCACACGAGCACCAAGCATTCACAAAAATACAGATAGTATTGAAGCCAGGTTTATCAAAAACATCACCGGACGCTTCCCACTGGAGACTTTTCTTTCATGCTGCTTATAATTTTGTTAAACTGAGCTGAAGCTTAAAGATAATATGTTTATCATTGAATGTTTGGATGTGTATCAGAGGATGGTTTGGAAGGAACCTTAAAGATCATCCAGTCCCAGCCCCGTGCCAGGGGCAGGGACACTTTTCACTAGACCAGGCTGCTCAGAGACTCATCCAGTCTGGCCAGGAGCAATTCCAGGGTGGGAGCATAATCTCCTCAATCTTCCTCTACAGAAGGAGAAAGACTTGCAGCTTACAATACAGAGAGCCTCCTGAATAAAACTGCATTTGGGAGGCAGGGCTTTCTCTTAGAAAACTAAGGGAGTGAAAGGCTACTTTCTTACTAAACTATGACTAATACTGTGAATAGTCCTTCTAGGCATTTATAGCATGCTGATATTTTCATGGGAAATTTTAAGAAAAATGTTTGGGCAATTTTTGATGTAGACTTACAGAAAAAACACACTTTTCCCATATGGCTTTTGTCTGGGCCATATCTTTCATCATCCTGTGAAAATCAAGCCAAATTCTGTCAACTCAGGAACCTGCAAAATATATAGGTCACAGAAAGTGGTAAGACTCTTCCACCTTAAAAATAAATCCTCTCTTCCCAGCCGTGTTAGAGCCTCACCTCTCAACCTCCATTCCCAAGGGAGCAGGCAGCATTGTTCCATCCCCTCCAAGCTCCCAAAAAGCGCATGCAAACCCGTTTACTTTAGACAGCAGGCAGGATTAATTGCTTTTTAATTAGGGAGTGGGTTGCGTCTGCCTAATTCTCCCAGCAACCACAGGGTGGCGATCGTGTTCTGCGCTATCAAATTAATGGCTTTTGGCTCACAAGGTCACTTTGCACAAATAAACATCATGTACATCCTCTCGAAGGATTCTTCTGATTCCTTGTCTTAATGCTGAAAAATTGCAGGATTCATCATTTCCCACCTGCGCCTGATTTCTTTTGCCATTAATCTAAATCCTCACTCTTAGCTTATTTCATCACTTGGTCTCATTTCATTTTTCTCCTCATCTGGCAACGAGTCCAAAGAAAATTATAGCATGATGTCATGAAGGAATTCATTTCGACCCAGCAATATTTTTAGGGGTTGCAGGCTACCTCTCATAAAGATATCTGATTGAATAGTAACTGGTAAACACTAAACTGCATATCAAGCAGCATAACTCACTCCAGCAGCTCACTAAAGCTTCATTGGGTTTGTCCTTGAGGCAATGAAAGTAACTACTTAATATTTCACCATCTCTTTGATCATTTTTATAACATTTAGTTACCAAAGAACATTAGCTGAAATGTAGCATCTGCTTATCAAGAAAAAAAAAAAGCCCAACCAAAAAACCCCCACATTTGTATTTTATTTTTTTTACGTTCTCTTTCTAATGAGATTGGTTGAGACATAAAGATGACAGGTATTTGCATAGAAGCCAAGAGCAATTCCACAGGAACAAGTGAACCTGCATTAGTAATAGCAGCAAAATAATGAAAATACAGAAATCATTCAGAGCACAGTAACAGCCGTGGTTGCATTTAACAATTACAAGAGAGTGAATTGATCATATCTAGGGAGGAAGGAAACATTCTTTGGGGATTAAAGCGCACTGGCAATTTCTTGCTAAAAACGACAGCTTGTTTTGCCTGTAACTCCTGTGATTGTTTCCCTGTGTGGCTGTAAATTCTCTCAGAGAAGACCAGATTGGCAAAACTCAAGCCTACTTTGTACAGGACCAAGGAACTGTGCACAGGAGGAGAGTCGGATTCCGCAATATTCACTCTTCCTGGATGTTCACAGATTTTCCAATTTGGTTTAAAAATAAAAATATATTAGCATCTAGCTAGGCCAACTTAAGTTTACATATAAAGTAGGCCAGGTTGATCTTGATGGAGTGAGAGAACCTGTCTGGAATAAGGATGATTCTGCTCTACAGGAAAAATAAGAATGGGCAGCTTATTTGGGATGCAAATATTTTGACATTTATTCAGTGCTTTACTTGGCATCAGCAGCAGAAACAGCACATACCCTTCCTGTACCACTCGACAGAGACCTCAGGAGAAAAAGCCAAAAATACTGAAAAAACAATGGCTAGGTGTTGTATTACTGGGAAGAAATCTTTGGCCTTAGAATCGGAGTACCTTGACTTTCACATCCCTGAATCGATGCTCGAGTTGGTTAAAGACATGTACCTCTCTCCAGAGAAGAGTGTGATGTATGCTGGTAGAGCAAAATTCAGTTCACTCCGTGGATATGCACAATTTTGTCACAAAAACAAGCAAAAAAAGATCTATCCTTTCCCAGTCTTTGCTTTGAAGCATCAGATTTGCATTTGGGATCAGACCTAGCTGGCTCTTGGGGAAGAAATTTTGTGGACAACATATGGCTGGCTTCTATCCCCATGTGAATGAAACATTTCAGCACTGGTAGAAATTGTCTCCCAAATTCCCTGGGGCACAAAAGCCATAGCACACATCAGTACAAGGTACAAACCCACCCTTCCATGCTGGGCATCACCAGTACTGACATTCAGCAAACAGAGAGAGAGAAGGTTCCTGGCCAAGAGAAGACAAAACCTGTCCCTTTGCTAATCTCCAGGACAACTCTGGCTCACAGGAGGCTCCAGTAAGGGGAAGCAGCTGTGAGTAGGAAGCTTGCTAGGTGTGGTGGCTGAATCAGCCAGCGTACAGCCAGGGCTGGAAGATCTTTCCAAACATGCCAGCACTGGAAGGAGCTGAGGGAACATCAGGAAAAGTTGGGGAAAGGTGGGGAACTGAAAGACAAGGAACACGCGTGTGGGGCTAGCCCTTCAAAGAAGGTCAGTGAAGAAGCTGAGAAACAGAAGAAATAAGACCCAACTCACATCTGTGGCAACTCTTTTCTTTACTGCTGGTGAAGCTCAGCCTGTTCTCAGAGAGATTCAGATGCTCTTGAAGAGAAAGAACACCTTGAGACTGAGGTCTTTAACCATTTAAATGACTCTGTCCTGCTCCGGTGGGTAGGCAAACTTACTTGGCAGTTTGCTAAGTTGCAACGAAGCTATCAGACACACCTTTCCTGAGTGTCTGTCCCTTTGAGTTTCAGCTTGAGATCAGTAGGCAGAGAGAGAGACAGAAATACTCCCGGGGTGGGGAACCTGTGAACTTGGCAGCTGACACTGGGTAACACTGGGAGAGGGAGCTCACACGTGCAAAGGGAGGTCAGACTCTCACAGCTCTCTCTCCTCAGGGTCTGGCAAGTCCCTTCATGCAAAGAGACTTGAAGTACTCACTGTGTTGGGGCCACTGCCCCAGAATAAGCAAGATACAAAATTGATGCTTTGACTTTGTCCCTTCATTTAGCAGAACTGGTGGAACAGTGTGAGTGTTGCACTGCTCCTCCTCCCTCCCTTTGGGAGTGTAACAATAGGTTTGTTCTGCCCTGTCATGGTATTGCAAGGATACAGTCCCATTTTACTGGGAGAGCAGGAGCAGCTATCTGCTCTTGGATGTGAGACACCAGATCTGAAGCATAAAACTCAGCTGTGTGCAATCCACCCTCAGAGAGACACAGCAGCGCTTTCGGCTTCACTGCAGAAGGGCAGCTTGCTCTTGCTAACTCAAGTGCATCTTAGCCACCTCCACAAAATCCTGATGGCAAGGAATGCCTTGTGGAACTTACCTGGAGCCAGAGGGATCAAGTGGAGAGTACCTGTGGCTCTCCTTATCTCACTGTCTCCTCGTTAAAAATGGGAGTGACTTGTTCCCTCTAGGATTTGGCAGTGGGCTATGTGACACTTATTGGCTATGTCACATCACCCCATGCCCTGAGACAAACATACTCCACCCAACACAGGCCATCTGAACAGAGTGCTGTTAACTTGACTGCCCACTGAAAAGCTTTGCTTCCACTACGGAAAATGTTTGAATTTACCATGTAGCAGAGTTGAAGAGGACTGTGCCCTCCTTAGAAGGATTTAAATCAACCAGTACAACACACCAAAAGGCACGTGCCTTTTCTTGATGAGGCTTTCAGAAGGGGCTAATTAGACCAGACAAGTTGGCAAGAGCCTCATTCTGAAAATTCAACTTAGACCAATCATTTTTATAGGAGATTGTCAGCCAGAGCCCATTACCAGGAGAGTAGAGAATCAGATTCCAGTTCTGTTCAAACAGAAACTTTGAGGCTCACTAAGATGACAACCATGATACTCTATCTGAAGAGAAATGATAAAATGATAGCATTAATCCTGAAGCCCTGAAATTGTTAATTTTTTAGTCTTCCTGGTGTTTCAGGTACTTAAATGCAGCACTTTACCAGGTGTGAGGGCAAAATCTGCAATTTTCCTAATTACTTTTTATTTCAGACTAGGACATTCTTTCCCACTGTAACATTTTCCTAAGTTCAAGCACACAACAACAAAAAACCATCAGCTGTATTTCTGGTCACAGACGAGACTGTGTCCTTCTGCTGACAGATTTTGTCTAAATAAATTTGGTTGCTTTCACACATTTTCTTGATTAGTTTTATTGCATTTCACTTTAAAAAGAGATGAATTCCTTTGAGGAATTAATAGAGAATTATACATGTCAGAACCTCATCTGCTGGAAAGCAGTGAAAGTCAGGAAGGCTCTAAATTGGCCAAGTAAAACCCAAGATACTTTACAGGAGAAATGGTGTAGAAACAATCTAACACACCTTTCATTTAAACACATGCTTTTTAGTAGATAAGTAAAATTTGCCTTGACTTATATTTGCATTTAGTCCAAAAAGATTCTATATTTATAAATGTATATATGTGTATGTATATTTTTGCATTATTAAGGTGCAGAAAATAATTCACCTTCCAATATTTATTCTCTTCTTCGTCCTGTTTCAGTTTTGTACTGCATGTTCCCTAGTTGAGGACACTAAATTTCTGTTCATGTTTCGTTCTTCAGTTTTTTGTGTCCTTGCAGCTAATTCAAAACAAGGGTGCTGAAGAAAGAATAAGAGGATTTTTATAGTAGTCCTCAGCCGATAATAATTAAAGTTGCAGCTGATCACATGATTTAAAAAAAAAAACAAACTTGACATTAAAGAGAGTCTGAATGTGAGACATTTGAATTTTAATTGTAAATGTTGTCTGCAGATTTGATGGTGTTTGTTCTGATACGGACACAGCTTTCTGTGAAGAATCACACTCAATGAATCAGACACCCAAATGTGAAACATTTGGCTTGGAGGCCTGTTTATATAAGAATTAGTCTTACCGAACTGGTGAGAGCTGTTCCAGTCCATTCATCCCTTGAGTTTCAGAGGAGAAGAGGTTAAGGGAATTTCATGCTGCTTTGTTTCTGCCAGCACGAGTCCGGGGGCTGTGAAGTCCATCTGCAGCAAAGCACTCTGCCACAGGCCACATGGCCTTCTCACATTTTTTACATGGCTTAGATGTTCCATGAGGGTGATAATAAGATGAGCTGCAAGAAGCTGAATGCTTGACCCCACACTTGTGTTGCTGTGTTTTATACACCAGAGAAGTGTTAATTAAAAGTCAAGAACCAGTAGCCTCTAAGGGCTGAAGTATCAGGTGGAGATGTTCCCCTTCTTGAGAGCAACTTTTGCTCTTTGACAAACACGTGCTGCTGTGCCATGGGAAAGAATGAGATATCCTCTTCAAAAGGAGTATTTTGGGCCCTATCAGCTCGTGTGTGGGGCTGCCCTGACTTAATGAACCATCCTCTCCTACTGAATTGTAGGTGTGATTCACTGTCGAAATTTTATGCTCACTTCACCATGGTAAATTACCATGCTTTGAGTCAAACTAATTATTATTATAGGCTTACTTTCATAATCTTTGAATTCAGAGTAAAACTGCAGCTCACCATGGTTTTAAAAGAATACCCAAGTGCCATGATTTAGGGTTAAAATCTTTGCCTGCCTCCTATTAGTGCCTCCAGGTATAAACCCACCCCTCTCTTGCCAGGATCACCTCTTTGCTTTCCCCCAGCACTGTGATTTTACCTTCCTAGTCCATGGTGACTTGCTGGGATTGCCCCCACAGTTCTGACTTTAGCACAAGTACTTGCCTTTGTGTTCTTTCAAGGGGCACCAGGGGTGGGAAACTGGACCCCCATTAGCTTCCAGAAAGCTCTGTGTCATTCTGTGCATTACAAAGACTTAAAAGAAAAAGTACATCATAACCCCCCAACAAATCCACCTCTATGCTGCACTTGCCAGCTGTCATCATCCATCATCCACTAGGTATCCTCATAGACACAGACACAAATTCAGCTCACTCCCTGCATTCCAGCCTGCCCCTCCTTGTTAGCCTTCACTGTTTCACACCCCAGGACAAGCCTTTTCTTGACTGTTTCTCTGGTGTCTTGAACTGACCAAGCCAACACATGCAGTTTTCTCCTAGTGAAACAGCTTACACCAGGCAGCTTGACCCAGAGAGTGATTTAACTACTCATTTGTCTCACCAGCCAAGAGCAAACAGATAACAAAGAAATGCACATTACAGAGAGCACTAACAGAAGCTTTTTCTAAATTAGTTTTTCCACATATCATTACGTATGATCACATATCATTTTCCTCCTTAAGCCACGCAACTTGAGATGAATGCCTTTTAAAAACAGTGTTGAGGGTGTTAAATCCTGTCCTTGTGAGCCAGGTTTGTTAGGATGTTTTCACCACTCTTCTGCATTTAAGCTGAGAGGTTCAAAGTATAGCTGAAAGAAAACTGTCTCAATTTCTAAAAGATGCAGGCTTTTGTTGTCATAGCCTGTTCATGTTTGTTTGACATGGGTGAGTTTTTATCTGTCTGAAGTGTGCATAACTGAAAGAAAATCTCAAATCAAAACTGCTCCTACAGTTTTTGAATTTTCAGGGTGGTTGACAAGCTTTGCATAAAATTGATGCTGCTAATGAAACCTAGAGGCCTGCATATAAACTTCAGCAGCATTCTTTCTTTTCCATCCTCTCTCTTAGGCCTGTTTCTTTGTTACTAAAACTGCAAGAACATCATTCAAAAGGCATTTACATTGCTGCTTTTTTATCAAGCAAAGCAGCTGTCTCCCAAATTACCCACTTAAGAGAATATTTTAGGAATAGAAGGTAAGTATTAGCTTACCAAAAATCTGATGTACTTTTGGCACAGATGTTGTGGTGAAATGAGACCTCAGGGACTCTGGAAATTCTAGGCTCAGTCAATTGAGTGAGTCTTGGTACGTTACGTGCTATTGAAAATGGAGGAGCTGACTGGTCCAAGAATCTACTTTTTCTCTTATCTTTTAAGATACCAACCAATGTAGACCTTCCAACACACACCTTCCAGAAAGCAGGTAGGCGTGATGAGCAGTAGGGCGACATCTGACCTCAAGCACCAGCTGCTAATCTTGGGAAGGCTAAGTTTTGCCATGAAGATGTGATCCATGAAGTTGCCTCCCATCTGATCAATCCCTTTACTCCCCTCTCCTTGCCCCTTAGTTTTTTGTGTTTTTTTTTTGTTTGTTTGTTTGTTTTTTTTCAGCGTTCCTATAATGCATTCCCTTTTAATGCTGGTCTAGAAGTAGGAGAGGTGAGCCCAGCTGCAGCCCGGGAGGTGTTGTGTTGTTTACAGAAAGTTACAGAAATAGTACAGACACTGACTGTGCCTTTACTCTTCCTTCAGACGTACTGTGTGCTGGTGGGAGCTGACGGGAACTTCTCTGGTTCTTATTGAAGCATAACTCTCCCTGGACCAGTGGGATTTTTATCCAAATAATGAAAATATCACGGCAGGTTCATGGTATTATATTGCATACGCGGGCCCCTCAGAGGTCAGAAGATTTCAGCTACTGTAACATATGCATTGCTGGATTGAAGAGCTCGCACTCTGGGGAATGAGAGATTGACATAAAAAAAAATAAAAAACCTCAAAACATGTCTGGGATAAAGAAAGGTTGCTTCATAGAGAGCAGACCTTTAAAAATGCTGTGTTAATACTAAAAATATACACTGGGGGCTCCCACGGTTTGTGCAGGGACAGGTTTTTATTTCACTGCAGATTCCTCATCACGGGGAAGGGGCCATGCTCAGCTCTGTAAAGGTTCTCCTTCATCTTCAGTGCCTGTCTTACAAGTGAGACTGTTACAGGTGGGTGTGAGCCACCAGCCCAGGGAGTTACAGGGCAAACAGAGCCTTCACACAGATATTTAGCCATAAATGTTGTCATTACAGAGAGGCACAAGCGCCTGTGCTTCCCTGATTGAAGGGCCTGCTGTGGGTCAGTACCGTTGTGCAAGGGTCGCACCCCAGGAACCCAGTCCTGACCCAGCTGATACCTGTCTGATAAGAACTGGCGTGTAACTGTTGTCTGTCCTTACAATGGAACAAAGCAAGGAGTCTGGTCATATGGCTACACCATATATTCTGTATTAAAATACAGAAATAAGTGCCTGTGACTGATAAGTAATGACACCCAGCCTACACAGAATGGGATATTTACCACTATTTTCCTTTGTTGGCTTCAGTAACATGAACATTGTCATCTGTTTGGCATGTTTTGGCCTTGAAGGAAAAGGCAGTGAGCTCTGACATGGGCCAGCCAAGTGCAGCACAAAGCCAGATCATGCTGCCTGCCAAAGCTACGTAGGGGCAAGTTACCATCCATTCATTACCCTGAAGGTGCAGCAGCTAGAGATGGCTCACCACTGTGAAACCTCGTGGCTCTTTCTTCTATCAGTACTCCTAGGTCTAGTGAGTGTCTGAAGAAAAGAGAGAGCTCAATAAACTGCCACTTGCTATTGCAAAAAGAAAAGAAAAGAAAAAAAGAAACAGATGAGGGGGAAAAAAGTGAAATTGAGCGTAATGACTTCAATGCAAACCAAACGTTGTCAATACCTCTGCTGAACTGCCAGGACTTTTAGGAGCCATACATCAACAGTCCCTTAGTAGCAGTAGATTTTGAAAAATCATTACTTGAAGTCCCGTGTTCCAAGTAGTGACTTTCATCTGTTGTCTCAGTGGGCTAATCCCTCTTGTCATTTTTAATCCTCATTCCTGCACCTTGTAAGCTTGATCATGTTTTCTATGTAGTCGGGTGTTCTGTCAAATAAAGATATTCAAGAGGTTCCTGAAGCCTGCTGAAAGCCCTTACCTTTACTCAGAGTTTCTTAAGTAACATTTAATTTCTCAAAGGAGTGACTGCAGAACATCTCAGAAAAGGCTGCATTTTGGGAGCTGCCTGCTGAGCTGTGGATAGGAGTGAGATATTGCCATTCCAGGTGACTAGAGGGCACTGGAAAGGAAAACACCATCATATTTTAGAAAAAAGAACTCTTCAGACTTATTAGATGAATTATATGCCTTGCTTGGGTTTCACAGTGCTTTCAGAATTTCTGTTCTAACCTCATTTTATGTTGCTCTCAATTTTCTAATAGTGTCAAGCCTCTCCTACCCTTCCCCCAAGCCAAAAGGATTTAAGCTTTTTATGCATTTTGGGATTAACGGAGAAAAGCCTTATTCACTCCTAGAGAAATTCAACACTTTATCCTACCCCAAGCAGGCAGTTTGGTGAGAAGGGGAATTTACAAACTTCGACTTCCTCACAATTCTTATCCTTTTGGTTATAGGGCATTTCTTAATTTCTTCATCACAACATATACCTGACTTGCATTAGTTATTAGATATGCTATGGCTTTTAAAATAGAAAGTAGGGTTTAGAATCTTATTTCTGTCACAAAGATGCTGAAGCAACGGAGAGGATGTGTGAACTGTTTTCTGCTACCAGCCCTGGATGGGAGAGGCAGAGCTCAAGTAGAGTGAGTATGCAGTGTGCAGATGATCAAAATGTGCCCTTTTTAATTTCCATCTCTTTTTTCCCATTGAATAAAGGAACAAAGCATATCAAGGTGGAATGCTCAGACCGGCTACCATAAGAAAAACCTCTGCTGTCTATTTGTAACAATTCTACTCCGTGCATATGTAGCACAAAAGAGTAATTAAGTGGGTAGAAAATGCGTTTCACTCGTCTGTGTTAAGGCACAAAAAAATTGACTTAACAGAGCATGTTTTCTTTATGTTTGTCATTAGAGATACTTAACAATGTCGAAGAGATGTGTGGAGATAACTTTGTGCTCTAAAGATACTGCTGAATTTGCAATGAATTGCAAATATGTCAATGAATTTGCATTGTTTGCCTCTAATAATCTGCTGATCCGTTGTCTCAATGTCAGAGCAAATTCCTCCTGAAAGGGCAAATTTACTCTACACCAGTTTGTCTCTGACACCCTGTGATAAGAATCACTTTTGCCCTATTTTTGATACCTTGTGGAAAGCTAAAACTATTAAACTCATAATCAGTTATTAGTCACCTGAAAATACACCACTGATAACTCTACTTTCATCTGTCCACACTTTGCATTCACTATTTATACATCTCCACTGTCAGACCGAGGAATTAGTGTATGGATTAATGAACATTAACCGAGGCAAGGGCTGAGAGTCTAAAGTTACTGCACTAAATACAAAGACAAGATCCCATGCTATTAACAAGTTGTTTGCACAGGCATCTTGGAGTTTTGTTTTTCATTTTTCTCCCTCCCGCAGTCCCTTGAAAGGTAAAAAATAGATTTATATTTTAACGGTTTTACAACAGGAGGATTTCTCTAGTGATGCCTAATATTTTTTTGTAGGGAAAAGATGGTCATCATTGACTTAAGCACTGCTGCTTTGTTTTTTTCATGGTACAGGCATCATTTTTATACAGAAACACATTTCAAAGTTCTGGAGTAGAAATGCCTTAGCCTTGAGGAATGAATATCCATGTGTATTGCCAGGGGAACAACCATTGGATATCCCACCTTGTGAGCCCAAAGCAGCAGCACTGAGTCTCTGCACTGTCCTGTCACTCAGGCATCCACTGCTGTGTGAGAGTGGCACTGTGGTTACAAGCCTTGATCAGAAGTATGTGAACAAAAAGATAATTCTGACCACACATGTCTCAGTTTGGGCAGAATTGATGCATGTAGCTGCTGAATTCCCTCTCTTAGTGTTCTCTTCAGACAAAATTGTAATATCGTCCGTCTCATCAAAACAAATCTTACCTTTAAGCACTTATCAGTCCTTTGCTGGAAAATACAGAAGGGCTGTTACAGGCAAGATTACACTTATCTCCTCATCTGCTTGTTGCTCAGCAAACTACCCCTGTTCAGCTTCATTCATAGTCTAGGGGAGGTGTTTTATGCTCATCTGAAACTGCTGAAAGGAGGTCATGCCAGCTCTGGAGCTGCAGTTTCCAAAAGCATTTGTGAAGACAACAAACACTTCTTGGATTAAGTTATTTTTACTAAGCCTATATTTAATTACTGAAATGATGAGACAATTTAATTATAACCAACCATGCAAGCCTATAAAGTGTTTGAAAGGTAGTCCCAGGTTCAAATATGTTTTCCTCCTCTGTTCCCAGCACAAACTACAGCAGTGCAATCCTGAAGTGTACACCATGGTACAGCTCTGAAACTTTTTTGTTTGGATGAGAGCTGGTGAGCAGAACTCACTCAGCAACAAAAGGCCATCACCTGCAACCCCAGAAACAGGGGTTCATAGAAGCCATGCAGGAAAAGAGTTGCTGGCTCAAATACATTTTTCAGGCATTAACCACCTGCACTCTGAATTTATCAGCCCATGAGAACACAAGTTACAGGTGCCTTGCTGGCCAGAACGAACAATCTGTGCCACAGTAGCCACTTTGACTGTGGTATTGCTTTTTTGTTAGCGTGAGCCCACATTTAAATTATGAAGTTATTTCACAATTCAAAGCTTAGTGCCTAGAGCTACTTTCTGTGCTATAGAAAGCTACACTGTGATTTTCATGAAGAATAATACCTGTATTGTTTACAGAGCGGGGCTGGAGACAGCGCTGCTCACTACCACCTGCAGGCATTGAAAATTAGAACAAGTACATGCTTAATCATTTACCAGGAAAATGGAACAGTTACAACAGTTACAATAACAAAGGAGGGAAAAAAAAGAAACAGGCAATATGCTGCAAGAGTGTCAAACATCAGCACTTTTTGACCTAGCTCTCAACGAGTAGTTTCTCAGGCAAAGCCCTTCATTTGGTATGAGAGACATTTTTTGGTTGCTGGCTACTCAGAGGCAGCTGAGACAATTTAGGGAGAGTCAATCTGACAGCAAGTGGAAGCCCAGCTTCTAGGAAATAAGTACAACTGAGTTTTGGTGAAAGCAGTGTGATGAACTGTAGCATTATTTGTATATGGCAGTCCAGGAAGGAAAGTGAGGGGTAATTCTTTGGCTTGGATTTAGTACAGTGAGTTAATTTGGTGAAGCAGTGATGTACCTGAGAGGCCACCAGATGTGTGTCATTGTCACTGGCTGCCTCACACAGCTCTCCAGATGGGCTCCTTTCCCTTCTTGAAAACAGAGGCTTCTTCTCCATGGACTTAAAAAGTAATGCTCAAGGTCAGAGCCTGGCTAAAGTTTTCTTCTGGTGGGTGTTTGGTGAAGGTAGGTGAATCTCGGGGCAGCACAAAAGGGAGCCAGAGTAGGTCTGAGTAAATGAGGTAGAATAAATGCATAAATATTTCTAATCGTTTAGCTTGTTTGCATCTTTTTTGGTTGAGTTGTTAATTGAAAGCAAAATAAATGTAATGGGAATTAGATTTAATAGAGAGCAAAAATGTATTCAGTTTATATGCACCATATCCTGAAAAAAAAAATACATCCAATGTATCTGCTGCCTTTTAAAAACACAAATAAACAGCCACAATTATCTTATTAACTATGCTACAAGAATTTAAGTATTCATGACTTTCAATTTAACCCTTATATTTAACGGCAATACTTTCCTTAGCAGATCAGCATCCTTCAGAATGTACAATTCTTGCACAATACCTGTCTCCTAGGACACAAGAAGGACCTGTAATGCCCATTGTCCAAGAGCTTGATGTCACAAATCTAAGAGACTACAAGGGGACACCATTTTATCTTTGAAAACTGTTCCTCACCTATTCCAGAGTGTGGACACACCGTGGCTGCCAAGCAGCAACCGGCCACTCGGTGCATTTGCCAATATCCACCTCCCTGAGCATTCCAGGCTCTGACAACCATCAATCCATGCTTTCAAAGCACCTTGGATGAATTTTACCCAGTCCAAGCAAGAGCTTCTGGTAATGCATACTCCCAAAAAGGTCTTTCCAAAGGCAACCAATTTGGGAATGCTACTGGAGTCAGGAAGAGAAGGGAGGGAGCTGGCCTTGTGAATTTGTGTCACCCATTTTTACAAATTTCTCCAGGAAATCTGCCTCTCAGTTTCCAAGAGAGGAATAAAACACAGTTCAGAGTCTCTAACCAAAGATCAGAAGCTCATGCAAATCCATGGATAATGCAGTTTGTAGCAGGATCCTCTGGCAGGGGTGCTCCCCAAGGGTACAGCTGCACCACTGCTGACACCAGCACGCTCCCAGCAGCAAACCCAGCCCACAGGCAACCTGGGACAGGTCTTACAACTCCTGCAATGGGTTATCCTGGCATTGCTGAGCAGGCTGGGGTAAGCAGTGCCCTTGTTTTCACACCTCTTTGCTGTGCTGAAGCAGCAAAACTGGAACAGTTCTCAAGCTCCATCCTTGTTCTCCTGAACTGTTTGTGACTAGACTCATTTTAATCATCCCCAGAGGAGCAGGCAGTGGGTGTTTCAACCTGCCACCTGCAAAGATCAGTGCTAAGCAAGGTCTGCCCCTTTCTTGTCCTCTTCTCTTTAGGTGCTCATGCCTGGATGGGAGCAGGACTCCCACCATCACACCCACTGTGACCACGAGAGGGTATCGGCAGATACCAGATCACTGCACCAGAAACAGACCATCACCCTCTTGCAGGCCTTCACAAATACTATATTCTCACGTTTTCCTAGCCAAAATAATAGGAAAGAAAGGAAAAACCTGGTAGGAATTACGTATATCATTGACAAACACAAGCATGCAGGGAGACACAACGAGCACTTTTCTTCCCGTTTAAATAAAAACCTCTGTACTTTGTCTCAAATGGGCATCCAAATACTGGGCTAGCCTCAAATTTCATATATTGTGTGTGAAATACTTTGTCTTCAGCATTCTCTGACTTACTCATGTTTTGGCATTGGGGAGCAGCAGCAATTTGTGATAAAACATCCCCCAAGTAATTCAGGGAGCAAATGCTGCTACTTGTATGGAGAGAGGGGAAAAAAAAAGTGCTCAGAAGAGACCTGATTCTCTTGTTTTTGGTCACATGGTTTACTGGTAAGGAAAAAAAAAAGGTTTTGTTCACCTGGTTTCGCCCTGTAATAATGCCAAAATCTCTGCATTAGTGATACATGTATCAGAAGAAAAGGCTTTTGAGACCTACATGAGTCTGTAGTAATAAATGGGTCAGTCTCGGTTCAGAGCCAGGATCTGTGCCCAGCCACTACAGCTTCAGAATGCTTGGGGAACAAAAAAGAGAAAAAAATATATAATACATCCAAACAAAGGCTGCTAAGAGCCCTCGTTATTTCCTTCGAGAAAGTAAGAGCCTACAGGGGTAGAAATAAATTAGGTAAAAATTAATGGCTTTTTAAATTCTAACTAGTAAGCATATCACCCAGGGCTAGGCCAACTGCTCAAAAGAAAAAAAGAACCCAAACCAAACCGAAACCCTATGATTTTTGTTTTTCAGTAGCTGGGAATACTAATGCAAGAGCTCAAGGCAAACACATTAATCCCCCCTCCCCTCCCCCCCCAGCTATGCAGAAATAAATTGTTATGTTCAGCACTGCTTTCTTCAATGCCATTTTAACATGGTGGGGTTTTTTTTTTTCCACCAGATTCCTCTCAACAATAAAATTTAATTTCATTTAAGTAAAAAAATAATGCCCCAAACTAACCCCAGGAAAGATGGACATTAATTAGAAAGCCTTCAGTTCCTGGCTTTGAGATAGATTGCATCTTTCTTACAGTTTGAAATACAGAATATTTTTTTTTTTGGCTTGTGTGAATGTTGCCACTGAGGTGCTTGGAGTTCAGTGGTGCTGAAACAGGAGGGCCCTTTGCACAACCACAGGGCAGACTTTTTCCTGCAGCAGTGCACGTGCACAGGCACAGAAAGCAATGGTCTACCAGCAGTAAAACCCAAGTCTGGCAACCAAGGAAACACGTGCTGCAATGCCATGCCTGAGTGCAGAAGAATCTATTTAATTGCACCTCTGATAAACCTGATTTCAGTGAGAAATCACAGAAGACCATCCTTGAGAAATGAGGCAGCAGGGTTATGGAGTAAAGGTGTTTGAGTCTCTTTCTGTTTAGAACCACCTGCAATGCTGACACTGCCCTTCCCAGCGCTATTGGAGGATGCTAACACTTCCAGTAAGGATAAAATGCAAAGGCAAGAAATCTTGACACAATTTGTCCCAAGCATTTCTCAGTTGCTAGAATCAAGCAGAACCTAACAAGCAGGCCTAATCAGCTATCACTTTTCTGTTATCTGAGTTTGGCTTGCATGACATTTCTTATGTAGATGAGAAGATAAAACACATTAGAGCCAACAAACTGTCCCAATCCATCCCAACAGTTTTGTAAATGCAAGACAAAGTTAAGAAAAACAAACCAACCAAGAAATAACCCTCCAAAAATGCTTCCTGTGCTTTCTTTCAGCAAAATAAGGTTGCAGAAAATGCAGTAGTTCTCCCTTTATTTCTGTGTCATTCGACTTGGGAGATTTCCACAAGACATAAATCAGATCCATTTTTTTTCAGGGGCTTAGAATGAAGATGAATGTTCTTGATCTTTTTAAACCCTGTACCATCTGCAAACCTATCCAGACGTACAAACTGGCACAGAAAACCTTCCCCGTGTTACAGTTCATTCCTTCCCTGTTTCACTATGATTACAGAGGAAGTCTAATTTTCCATAAAAAAATTACTAGAAACATAGAGTGCACCAATGAACCTCACATCAGTGGGGCTTTTAAGAGCATTCATGCTTTCAAAAGTGCAGAGAGAACCAGGCTGAGATGAGACCTCTTGAGGGGAATCTGAAGAAGGATGCCCTCCAAAACCTCAGTTTAATACATTTCCTGCAGATCAGAAAGTGAAGGTGAAATATCTGACATCAAACAAGCAGGAGATGGGGAAAGCTATAGCAGCTGAACATGGTTTCAAACATAAAAGAGTGGCACATTTGATAGGAATGTTTTTCTTCCCTGCTTTCTGAAGAAATCCTGTGAACACCAGCGAGTCTCTACTGATGTTGAGCATTCCCTGGACTAGGAACAGGTGTGCAGCGGTGTGGAAACCGCCCTGGTGAGATTGCCTGAAAATCTTCTGGGAGCCTTATGTGCTCCAGGCTCCTCCTGGCTGCAGAGAAACATCTCTGTGTGATGGCAGACAGGCACCAGCTCTGCAGGTGTCTGCTGACCCAACAGCACCACTAGAGTACTTCAAAAAAAATATTGTTCAAAAAGGTTTTTCCTGTCATCCCTGCAACTAAGCTTGAAAATGTGAACTAGAAAGGGCTGAAGCCTTTACATGTGCCTTCAGAGATTTGATAAAAAGAACCCCCAAACTTATTTCCAACACTTTACCACAAGAACTATACAGGAACTATGTCTGTTGTGGCAGAGGGGGAAAAAAAAGATGCAGGATAATCACATGTGCACATGTCTGCTCTCCCCAGCCACGATCCTGTGCACTGCTTTCCCCCTCTCTCCCCAAGTACAGCTCCTCACTGACCAGTCCTCTGGTGGCAACTGAGTGCCCTTGGCTATTGCTCACTCTTCCCTCATTCTCTGCTCTCAGCATTACACTCCTCAAAGGCTGAGATTGCTGTGCCCACGCATCACACACCAATAATCTGGAAGCAATAGATATTTTTGCACAATCGTGGCTGGTATTTGCTGTATCTTGAAATGACTAGCAAGGATTTTGCATTTTAGAAGGAAGAGATTCATTCAGCTGGTAAGGCCAGTGTGGTTGTCACAACAGTGTGGATCAAACGTAGCCCTGGGGTGAAAATATGCAAGTACATTAACTCTGCATTATGTTTTCCTCTATGGGAGAAGTCTTGTTATTTACACAATACAATTAAGGCATATGTCCAACAATGCTTGTAACATAAATATTTTAAGATGAAGGAAGAAAGACAAAAACAAAAACTCACTGTCACTCAGTAAACTGCCTCAGAAATGAAAATAAACTTAAAACGGTGTAATTTTCCCCAATGAAAAGCACATCATGAAATGAAACCTGATGAAAAAAAAAGAAAAGAGGCAGGAAAACACCTCTTCTCACCTAGAATTTTCTTACAAAACATTGAGATCTAGTAAATGCTTAGACAATTCCAAAACCTGAAAACGAGAAGACACACAAGGGACAAATATTTTTGATTTAGTGCATTCCACTCCCAAGCCCTCCTGATGTCAGAAGGGCATGACTTGAGAGAGGAATGCTTAAGTGTGAAGAGACCTTAGGTTTTGCAGCTCTGGGCAATCACAACTATTAGAATACAAACTGGTGTGATAGGTGCCAGAGCTGCAGAAACCAGGGACTAATTGGTTTAGGCTGTGCCCTCAGCCTGGCAGGTATATTTGGTACCTGATGATTTTAGCTGAATTCCTCTTACTTTGCATCACAGGTCATGCTTAAGTCAGTTCCCTACCTGTGGGCTATAACTCAGAACACAAACAAGAATTTGTTGATTGATGGAAAAACTGATAGGTAGGTGGTAAATCCAGCATTCCTTGTCTTCATTTTTAATTTATATTGAATTAGTGACCAAAAATTCCACCTCGGATTAGGGTCTGACTGCTGCTTTTTCAAGGGAAGAACTGCACTGCAGAATCTTTTCTTGCTTTGAAAAATTTTAATAGAAAAGGTAATAGCAGTGAAAAATAACGTCTAAATGGAACAAAGTCCTTTCATAACAGCCTGTTGTTTGCTTAGAGAATTTTTTTTTCCTTTTTATTATTGGGTTTTTTATTGTTTTCAGAGAACATTTTATGTTAGGAAAGCCAGGATCCCTTAAACTAGGAAGACCTTGAGATGAAACATATAACAATATTTGTCCATTTTCTCAGTGAAAATGGACAGATAATGATGACTTGAACTCTTCCCTCATCAAGATTTATATTTCTAGTTTCACTCCCAAAAGAAAGGTTCACACCACCGTCTCAATGTTGACATCATTTGGCGCAATACAGTGCTGCAGTAATTTAATTGCTACAGTAAAAGAACCATAAAAGCTTAGCCCTTTTGGGTTTTGCTTTGTTTGTTCTGCTTTCCAGTTGAACTATTGGTGAAGAATGTGCAGCAGGCCAGGAGAGAGGAGGAAAAAAGTAAAGTTTAAAAGAAAAATCAAGCCTTTTCCTAGGAAGGTTCAGCCATTATGTCATTAGCCATAATATTTTCAGGGCAAAACCAGCCCAATTTATCCCTGACCCCAGAGCATTGAGCCTGGCAAAAGCCACAATAGATCCAAAAGCGAGTCTCCTTATTGAGCCTTCCATGATTGAAATGTGCTACAATTTTCCTATCCCTACTGTTGGTGTTATTTAAAGGATACTGTCCTGGTTTCTGCTGGAACAGAGTTAATTTTCTCCCTAGTGGCTGCATAGTACTGTGATTTGCATTTTGGAGGCCAATAACATGTTCATAACATGTTTTTAATTGCTGCTGAGCAGTGCCTAAACTGCGTAAAGGACTTTTCATCTTGTCATGCTGCCCCACCAGTGAGCAGGCTGAGGATTCACAAGATTGTGGGAGGGAACACCATCGGGACAGCTGACTCCAAATGGCCAAAAGATGTTCCATACCATGTGATGTCATGCTCAGCCTATAAACTGGGGGAAAGCTGCTGCTCGGGAACAGGCTGGGCATTGGTCAGCTGGAGGGGAGAAACTGTCTTTCATCAATTGTCTTCCATTGCTTGTTTTTCTAGAGTTTCACTTCACTCTCTTTTTGCGACTTTGCTTTTCTTTAAAATTCATTATTTTAATTTTATTTTGATTATTGCCCTGTTTCTATCTCAACCTGCCCATTTGCTTAGTTTTACTCTTCTGATTCTCTGCCCTGTTCCTCCAGGGAGAACTGAGTGTACAGGGCTGAGTTGCTGGCTGGAGTTTAACCATGACTGTAATCCATGTGTAATCCTGTCCAGATTTCAGATGCCATGAGAAGGAACGGAGTAGCTGGGGATGGAGGATGTGTTTTTCCACATCTATGCACAAGGTACTCTGAGCACTTCCCCTTGCACCACCTGTGCATGAGCTGAAGATGTAAAGCAACGACCAAGCCTTTGCATGGCAAGGGGAGTGGGATGAGCGCAAGATCAAAACCAACCCTGTCCTGGAAAGAAAACTGTGAGCAGGTATGAACAGGTACTCCTGAAATCCTGTGTGGGTCTAGGGTCTGGGGATTCTGCCACTGTCCTGGCTTTCTGAACTGGGAAAAACCCCTCTGTCTTAGCTTGTGAGCCAGCAGAAGTAAAACCCCTGTAGGGAATCTTTGACTGCAATGTTCACCCTCTTACAGCAGTTAGCCTTCAGTCTCCCCAGTTTTCTTCCTCCTTTGTTTCCAACCCAGAAGACTGTCTTGCAAACAGCGTATTCCCACTCTGCTCCCAGGTACAGCATCAAGGGAAAGCTGCTTTTGCTCCCCCCTAGTACCCAACCATCCCGGTTAACAGCCAGCTGTCACAAGGCTTGCTGGCTATGGAAGAGCTGCAGTGACAGGCAGCACGACATTTACTTTTTGTGCTTCACTGCTGCAAGGGGCAGGATGGAAAAGGAACTTGTTCATCCAGGGACACATGGAGCTCAGAGTGGCAAACCCTGCTTCCCAAGGTGGCCCCTGATCACTGCAGCTCTGCCTGGGCAGACAGCAGCACTATGCAAAAGGCTGAGGTTTGTTTGAACACCTCTACGTGCTGTGGCACAGACAAGGTGGCCCTTACACAAAAGCTTTTCCCTCTACAGAAATAAGCCTGCGTAGTGGATTCATTCTGTAACAAAAAAATCACTCCGCCTCAATTACTCCCACTTATTCCAGAGGAAACACAGTGACAGAGGATCAGGAAAAGGCTGAGGTTGCTGCTGTAAGAAGTGGTCTATATAGCTCAGATTGATGTGGTTTTAGAGACTGTTGCTGAAGCTAAGCTAGGCCAAGTCATCTCTGCCTGAAGAAGAGAGAGCTTTGGGAGTGACCTCGAAAGTGAAAGCTGCCATCAACCTAAATTCAGTGCCGGCAGACATATTCTGCACTTGTCCATCCAGAGCAATTGTAACTCAGTATTAGATCTCCTGTTTCCAAAGCTACTGCAAATACCTCACTCTGAAGCTACGGAAATATTATCAGAGTCTGCTGCCAATTTGTGTGGAAAGCTGAAACGTCCTATTTGCTGGATAGGGAAGGGACACAAGGGGTAGAAACACAGGCTGCCTACTGATGGCTGCATCACTGATTTCCCATGCAATCTCTTAATATGGTTTTATTTGTCATATCTGAGTTAATTTTTTCAGCAGATACCTTTAGTGTCACAGAGACATTAGTTAGAGGAGAGGCCAGGGTAATGAGCCTTATGTCACCCACACAGTGGTGCAGAACATCACAAAGATGCCCATAAACAGAAACTTTTTCAGTATTTGAAATGAGACAGGAGTGCTTCTCTTTTGAGTGGGAAACACAGGCTTAGAATAGTGTGCCAGTTCTTGAGGATTTTATATTTCTCAGTAACACAATAACATCAAAGGAATTGATAGCAACTAATTTGTTTGATTTGAACCTGGCTTATTTTTACATGCACACACCAATACACTTACAGCCTTTAGGGATAAGTTTCTTGATGAGATTTCATTAGAGCTATTAAGTATTATTTGCTGTTGAAGATAGTATCATCAGAGCCACCATTTCTATATGAAGATCTGCTATAAGAAGGAAAGAATCAATTCTGATTGTAAAAAGAAGCATAAGGGGGTTTTGACATTGATAAGTTTAGGTGTGCATGAGAACTTGCTTTTCCATGTGTTTTCTTAGGCATGAAAACTGGAGTCTGCAGTTTTCAAGTGTGTGAAGGTAAACACACAGTGATAAGCAAGTGAAAACAACAGAGATGCAAATTTTAAATGTGAATCCACTCCATGATTTAATGCCATGGGACTCAAATCATAAGCACTTACAATGAGACTGGGTCAGCAAGATAATTCAGAGAACATCTCTTCCCATGAGCCACGGAGAAGTTTTTTTGTTTGCATGTCCACTTGTTTGATTTTTTGAGAACCTCATTACAGGGAAACATAAGTTACACCTTCCTCACTGATTATTAGAGGAGAGCAACAAAGGGCATATCTGTTCTCTGTTCAATGATCCATGCAACCAGAGCAATATCCACAGCAAGCAAACTCAAGACTGTAAGAAGCTGAAGTGGCCAGTACAGCAAATATTTTTAAATGAATATAGTTAAGGCTGAATCAAGGTGACCTATGCAGCCTGCTCCAAAATACATTCTCTTAGGAAACAGGAACTTAAACCCATAACCCTAACACAGATGCTAACCCTAATGCCACACTAACCCTAACCCCTAATCCTAGCCCTAAACCTAACACTAACCCTATCTCTAACCCTAGCAGGCAGTCCCAGTGTTTCAGGTGCAGATGGGAGGTTGCCCAGGGGATGTAATAACCACCAGGACTTTTCTGTGCTGGCACATTTGTCTGTGAGCAAAAAAAAAAAAAAAAAAAAAAAAAAAAAAAAAAAAAAGTACTAAATTTTGGAGGTGGAATCCAGTTTTTGGCAATGGGCTCCTGGAAGAGAATGAATGTCCTTTTCCATAGGCAGCAAAGCAGGCAGCCCCAGTGTTTCAGGGAAATAAAGGTTTCCATGGATGTTATAGCTACAATTTTTATATGGAAAGCAGGAATTCTAGGGCTATACTGAGTTTATATAGACTATAAAACATGAAAACAGTGCTTGGTGCTCTTCATGAAGAAACCAGAAAGAATCCTCAATTTTGTGTTTTCTTTTGTTCCTACATGCAACACATCAAAACGTCCACTTTCCCTAGTTTTTACCAAAAAAAGTGTGCCATTTCTAGAAACAAGAACTGATCATGGCTCCAATACTGCAGTAGGAAGGAGAAAGTGTTCTCACTGCTGAAGACTTTTTGCAGTAAATTTTCAGCTTGGCTGGAGGCTGCTCACCTGTTTTACATATGCAGAGGAAATTATACCCTGCAGCAGTCATCCTCCACCGTCTGAGCACTGGCAAGGTACAATATGAAGATTTGAGATTCATTAGGCCATGGATGCAAATAGGGGCTCATGTAGAAAGATATCCAGGAGTGGTGGTGGCATGTAAAACCTGAGAGGAGGATCACAGGCATTGCTACTCCTCAAGCACACAGAAACTGTCTTTGCAAAGGGTAAATCTCGTTTGTGCAGGAGACAGACTTCCTTGAGGGGCTTTACAAGGCTGTGAAGTACAGCCCTGCAGCATCAACACTTTTGACTCTATCACATGCTTCAACATTTTCTGCAGACTTCCAAGAGAAAACCATATTTCAACCTGTCTTAATGAATTGGACATATGTATACCACACAGAAATCTAATCAAACCCGGCCAAGCAGTGAAGAGGGGGGAGGATGAAACACATGTAACAGGCATCAGTGACATCTCTCAACACGCTGCCAAAAGGCTCAGGCACTGCAGTGGTGGGCACCGAGTCAGTCAGAAGTCAGAGACAAGAGGCGACCCCAGAATTTCATTTCTGTGGAGGAGATGACAAACATAGCAGCACTCACCCATGTGTTTTTGGCCAGGTTCGGAGGAAAATTGAGATATTGGCATGGAAATCATTCTGCAACAATTTTCTTCTATGATTTTCAATCTCTGCGGCTTCCATGCAGGTACAAAGGACAAAGACAACACTATCCTATTAAAAAAGACCGTAAATGAAATATCGAACACTGTAATCTCATTTTTTTCCCCCACTTTTGGAAAAAAAGTGGGTTTGTTCAGCTGAATATCTAACTTCTTTATGATCCATACTTGTCTACTTCTATTAGCAGATACGGCCTCTGAGCACTTAAGAGCAAGTGTCCCTAAACTGCATTTGTCAGGGATGAATTGGTGTAAACCAGGAATTTTCGCCTGAGTCATGGACAATGACTTAGAGAATGATGTTAAGGGGCCCCTGGATCTCAGCCTCTGGTTATTAGAACAGAGCAATTCAAACACAGTGTTTGAGAGGGACCTGCTGCAATCTACCAGTATCATAGTTTAGGGCAGTCTTCATGGAGGAGCATGAAATTCATAAACACAAATATTTTTTAAATGCCTTTCGTACCATTGTGTGATTCTAGCCAGAAAAAAAACCCCAAACCAAATAACCAAAAAACCCCGCAGAATAATGGGTTGGCATCATTCCTCCTTACTGCTTTTATCACCGTGCAGACACTGTTTACACTGCCAACATTACTTTCTTCTCAAAGGTGGGTGGCTACAACCTAAAGCATATTAAGTCTACAAGATTTTGGGTCCATCCTACCCCACTTTATAGCCATTTCACCCTCTAGTACTAACAGTGACAGTGCTGGCACCAAGCCTGACACAAGACACCAAAAGGGAAATCTTACTGCAGCTGTACAACTGTCCACCACAGAGAGTTTCCCAGGCTATCCCCAAAATTTCAATGAGGGACATGTAGCTGTGTATGAAAAGAGAGAATTACAATTTCCTTTACGAGGTAAAGGCCCTTTTTGCCTTTTTATTTTTTTTTTTTTTTCCCCAGCATTTAGTAAGTAAAAAGGCTTCTCTCTTTAGTATTATCCAGCAACGGATAACCTATATTACTGTTTTGCACAATACTGTTTGCTTAAATCTCCACTGCAGTACCTCTGTGCATGCATGTATGCACAACAACACACCACTAAGCTTTTGTTGTGATGTGTGCTAGTTAAAAACATCACGACTGCCACTGCTTTGGGAGCTTCAATCCTCTTTCCTTTCCTCATCTTCTCATTTGCCTCCAGGCACTCTGTAACAAATGCCTTTAGAACTTCCTCTATCCCTCAGATATTCTGCAAGTGTTTTACCTGTACACAAATTTGTCCCTCCTCTGCTTTGTGGGATTAAAAAACCCTCCACGTTTTGTTCACTAAACACCCAAAACCTCACTTTATGCTTATGTTGGCAACGGTTTTCTTGAAAGAATCTGCCTTTGCAACAGGTAAAAAACCTTTCTAGAAACAACAATTCAGCAGCAACATTGAAAAATCAAGAGACAACAAGAAAGAACAAAGGACTTGGAGTCTGAAAGAAATCCCAAATGCAGAACTGAATTCAGCGATTAATCTCAAACTCACCCAAAATAAGGACGGAGCACAAAAAAAAATGACATTGCGAACTGGTAAACTATACAGACACTGAAAACCAACCATGATCCCCCTAATTTTCCAATCATCCTGATTGTTATAATCTGTACCTCCACAGTCTTCCACTAATGCACTATCAAGTACAGCAGTTTGTTCTTGTTAATTTTGGAACACAGCTATTGTGCTAGTTTATCCTAACAGATAATGTGATCTCTGGTACTTCTTAGACACAACCTACAGAACACCATGAGCAAAAGAAACCAGTTATGGTATAATTTATTTTTTTTTATCCCTGCAAAATGATTGCTATAAGCTGCAGAAAATACAAAAAAACCCAAACAACCACCACAACAAAAAAAAGGAGTAACCAAGAGATTACACACTTCAGGATTACCCACTACAGGACTGCCAAGGAAAATGGATGGTAAGAGGGACAGAAAATCAAAGTTAAAATCTAGGTAGTCCTTTTCCAGCTGTTAAGAGATTTGCCACCTTCTGCCTCCTGCAGCAAGCCTGTAGTTAAATTCTTCAGTCAAGATCCAAACCCCAATCCACAGTGATTTCTCTACAGGTTTTAATGGCAGCACCTCCCCTGTGAGCAGGGCTGAATGTTTAGAATCCATTTTATTTTGATGCCTTCCTCCAGACAATGACTGATGGAACTTTACTATTTGTGCTCTGTCAGTGTTTACTTGGGCCAAGGGCAGGGCATGTTACCTGTAATATCACTACTGATTTAACACTTGTAGTTACAGGTAATAATAATAATCATCCTCGTCATCATAACCCACCATCATCATCATCACTTTGAGGCCACTGGTCTATGTAACTACCCTCAACCTTACACTTCTTTGAGTTATTGTTGGCTGAACCCAAAGCACAGAGGGGGCAGGAGTCACTCCATCCAGTGTTTTATGCTTTGACTCCAGTGCAAGTTTTGGAGAATGCTGTTAATAAGCATCTTAACCCATAGAGAGTTGTCACACAGAAAAAAGGATTATTCTGCTGAAACTGCACAGATGAACACATACAGGAGTAAAGAATAGGCTGCAATTATTACACAGGCTTGGATAAAAAAATATGCCTTCAACAAAAACGAATACCTCAATCTAGAGCCTGGCTTTGGAGGTTTGCAAGATCATTCACTGCTGTTTTTACAAACAGAAAACAATTGTTGTAGGGTAGAAATCAGACTGAACATAACAGGACATATTGCAAGAATGAAAATAGCTTTGCACTGAGATATTTTCCATGGATAATAAAGACCGGTAATGGATTGTGACTGACGTGCTTGTGACCTCTAAAAGTTTGCAAGTAGCTTTGAAGACCAAGGGTGAATTCTTTGTACAGTACATCATAGAAATAGTTTCATTTTGTTAACTAGCTCTCCATTCATGAAAGCTAAAAGGAAAAACTAGGTACACAAGGGGAGAAAAACCAGTGATTTAATGGCAAATCTCAATAAAATGTCTGCATACATGATCTGTCACTGTTTGCTTTGAATACACCATGGATGTTTTTGCAATAGGAAAAACTGATCAAGAAAAAAGAAAACACTACAGAAGATGATATTTGTTTCCAGAATGCCACAGATTCTGTATGGAGCTTTGAATTTTGATATTTTTGTTTGCCTTTGCAGAGGAGTCAATTAAAATTAAGGTGTTTAACAGGATAATGAGAAAGAGTGGTAGCAAGGGAGAAGAGAGCATATGTTCATTTATTTAAAATAATATTGTGAAGTGTTCAACATATTTAAATCAGTGAGGCACATATTCACCATATAATTTAATTAGCACTTCCAGTAGATACCATAAATGTTTCTAATGCACATTTTCTCTTCCATACAGTTATTAATAGTGTGCTTATTTATAGCAGCAAACTGACCAGAAGATGGCCCCATAGTGAATACAATGCAACTTAAAATTCACTCAGGGGAATAGGCTGATGTCAGAAAGTGCAAGCTCTATTTATCAATCCTGAAAAGTACATTAGGCTAGGTCTCTCTGAAGGGGTAAAGTATTTGTCATTGTAGCACTCCAAATTATTTTAAAATTCATTATGAAATAGATTGGGCAGATACAGAAATGACCCCCAATCTACTTATTACCTTAAACTTTAAAACCAGAATAAATAATGCAAGCGAGAAGCCAACAGAGCCATGTTATGTTGTTCAAAAATTAGTTTTCCCCAGGAAAAGAAAACAAAGTTTTAGGGGCTGACCCAATGACCACTGATGAAACCTATAAAAAAAACCTCCTGGTAAATTTACTAGAATTTTGCTTCATGCTTTCCTGTGGGGTGTCCTCAGAACAGCAGAGTGACAAACCTGTGCCTTCATTTCCAGTGCAATTCACTGGAAAGAATCAGAAACCATTTCACGGCATTTACAAAGTTGCTTCTTCCTTTACAACTACTATCCTGAGATGCAGATTGAGCAGACTCCATGTTTGTTATCACCAGTGAAAACGGACACTCATTCTGAGCTGGAATGACAAATCTCACTGCTCTTCAAGCTTTGTTCATGTGCAGGACCTTTTTCTTAGCACAATAGTGCTATGTTAATGCGATGCTAACAGAAATAGGAGATACAATAATCTATGAAATGCAGTACCGTTTTACTTCTGGTAGTTGAAACTGCTAACTACAACAGCAGGTGGGGTTTTTTTCCAAAAGCAGAGGATTTAAAAAAAAAAAAAAAAAGAAAGAAAAATTTGAACAAGACAGTTTAATATGACTGGAATAAATGATGGAAGTCTTTACACTACAGCTCTGTAAAGCTCTTTCTTGAAATTAAATTGTCACACAAGGATATAGTGTGACTTACCCTGAATATTAATAATGTTTATCACTGGACTGCTTTATAGATCCAGGCAGAGCAGGGAGGAAGAGAGTTAATCTGGAGAAGTTTGAAAGCAACAAGGAGATGACTCCTTGCAACTGATGGAAGCCAATGGAAAGATGAACTTACCCCCATCATATCATTTCTGTTTCACAGGTGGGCATTGCACAGACTGCATGGTACAAGTGCTCATAAGCCATGACAGGTTAGGACAGCCCTGCTGGCACCAGGGTTACAGGAATGTTGGCAATGGAGAGAACATGTGCTGACTGACAGAAATACAATTTGGGATGGGTCAAGTCAGAGTAGAGGGAGATACCTGTTTGGATAGGGGGATAATTTCTTACTGGACGCTGATGGTCAATTTAAGGTTCCCTCTAAATTAACCTTTTAATGATAATTGAGGATTTAAAAAAAAAAAAGTTGCTTCAAGAAAATAATTATGATTTGTGTTTCTCACACACACATCTTGTCCAAGCACATAACATCTGAATAGCCCATTTCATCAACACTGGGAAAAGGCAGGGCAAAATTTTAGCTAACTCTAGGGATAAAGACCCCATTAAAACCTCCATAAGCTCTTTATTCCCAATTCTATACACTCCACAGGGTAGCTGTGTACTTCCATTGAAGCCACTGGCCATTTGACAATTAGAATCAAATGTTTTCTTGATGGCTTTTACTTTGACGCCATCCCCAGCCTTCAAGTACTGAAGCAGAGGTAATTAAGATTAATAGAATGAAGAGTTTCTACAATTAAGGTATACTCTAGACAGGCAATAGCATAATGTTTATTCAAATTGGGAAGAACAGTGCATCAATAATTATAACTTGAACCATTAATTTTCATTCAAAATTGGTAATATTAAAGTTGCATTACTCGCTGGGGGCACAAGGAATAATACCCTGCTGTCTAGACAAAAATTCTTCCTGAAGGAAGACTGTGATTCACCCCAGAGCTTTTGATCAACACATCCCAAGTGTAAGCAAATGATTCCTGAAATAGAAAATTCTTATCACTTGTCACAACATAATTGCAGCTGTTCTGATTTCAGATGACAACAGTACCTGCCTCGAAATTTCCAAAGTCCATATCTCACACAGCTGGTATGGTACAGTCTAGTGGCTGGTACTGCAATTACCCAAAATACTCCTTTACCAGCAAATAGCTCAGACCTGATTTTCACAGCTGCCCTTACCCTGTCACATCAGAGGAAAAAATGCCATTTTTTCCTACATGATTCAGCACAGAAAGATAACTTTAAGGAAGCAGGTGAGGAGGGACAAGACCCAGAGCAGACCTTTGGAGTGCAGAGGGTGGTAGGTTACCCACTCCACTCCATGCTTGGCTTTCCTGGTTGCAGGTTTTAAGACTAAGAGTATGAGGAAACAACCATGTTCTAATGCAGAAGATTACAGGCTTTTAAAACAAATATAATCTGAAATCCAACACAGGTATTTGGAAGAATGGAACTCCTTTTGCATAATTACTGTAGGCTTCAGCACTCAGACATTTTCCACAGCTGGTTGCTGCCATTTTGGATACCAGTCCTTCTGGAGGGAAAGGTCTATTCTCAGGAGCTTCACACTTTATTTGGAGTGAAAAGGCAGATTACAATTCCCTTTTGAAATTAATTTTAGAAGAAGCAGCCTTAAACTCTCAGCAAGCAGAAACAGTTAATTTTCTTAAAATGAAGAATAGCTCAGAAGTCCCCATTATGCTACACCATATTTATAAGGAATAGCACAAGAGGACTAAAAGAATCACATGGGTAAAATTACAGAATTTCCGACAGCCAAACTGTCAGATTAAAATCATCTTGCTGTAGTTGACTTTGAATGTTTTTCTCTGCTCACATGCCTCTAGCTCAAGAGAGGAAGACTGACTTCCATATATTAACTGATAATTCTCCAAACTCTTTTCCCTGATACTAAAGAAAAGCCCCATACCTTCAGAAGCTTGAAAGGGAGTTTTGAAGAAGGAAGATGAAGACACAGAATGAAAAGACATTTGAAAGATGAAATTACCATTTAAAGATGTCAAAGAGTGATGTAAAGTGAGTTTCTCAATTTCTTTATGAAGCAGTCAATAAGATCAGCTTCACGTTTTCTTCCTTTGATTCTTTGAAATATGGATTTTTTTTCCCCTGTGATACAAGTGTTAATTTTAGGGTTCATTTAAAATTCATAAACTGAAAATGGTAATATTTAGGGGTTTTATACTCACACGAAGAATATTTTTGAGCAGTTCAGACAGCCTCAGACTTTATTCATGAGATGCAGGTAGAATTTTTATTCATTCATTCAGGCATCAGTACTTGTAGACACTACACTTAATCTGCCACTGCCACACCTACAGTCATCACTCAACTTTTTGTGGTTATGTTTCCCCTCAAATACTAGGTGGCAACGATGGTTTTGTGCCTTTTATTAGCATTTCTTGAAATATATTTGCTGTCATATGTTTGTTCTTCAAATTATGTGGTTTGAACTGAATTTAAATGGAGGACGCAGTTACCCTCGGATGTAGATTTGAAGTGCCGAGCTCGTTGCCAAAAGACCTGCAACAACAAGCAGGAGTTTCAAAAGCTCCAGGGTAGAAGAGCAGATCCAGCTCAAATTTTCTTAGGAAATCTCACATGTATATTTTAAAACAATAAAACTCAACNAGCAGATCCAGCTCAAATTTTCTTAGGAAATCTCACATGTATATTTTAAAACAATAAAACAAACTTTGAATCAGCCTCATCTGTGATTTGTGGCCATTTATTATTTAATGTCCATTTCTTTATGTTACGTGCACCCCTGTCTGGTGTGCGCCTGCCTGGTGGTGGTGAAAATGTGCAACACTACCAGACAACTGCAGCTGAAGAAGACAAGCAGGCCTTCAGCATCAAAAGCAGCTGCACCCCCAGAGACAAAAACCAACTCACTCCTGCATCATTTACAGAGCTGAAGGACTTCCCTTCCTTTGTCCCCCAAATTCCCCTAGGAAATGACAGCTTGGTAGTATTTTCTTCCACAAAAGCAATGGAAAGTTTCCCTGTGAGTCATCAGCACAGATTTCTTTCAGAATTTCCCTTTTCAAAGTGATGCTTGTGCAAGCCTTCACTAAAAATACAGAAGTCAAAACGAGTTACTGATAGTTTCAAAAGAGGTCACTCAACCATACCTAAGTAACATTTTTTGTGAAGTATTGAGCAGTGAGCAGCTTACAAGAAGATGGCAGAGCAGATAGAGCATAGCATTAAGGGTGCAAAGAGAAAGTTTGAAAATAGAAGCTGAAAGCCATACTAAATACAACACTTTTAGCAATACTACAAATTAAGACATCAGGGAAGGGGCAAATGAGAACATTACGGGCCAGAACGATAAACTGAATCACTTAGGATGGCAAAATGCCTGAACTATTACATAATTGCATTCTCAATACATTTGCAAAAGGGAATGATATAAAGTAGTCTTTAACCCAGCAGCAGATCTGTAGTTACATAAGGCTACAAATAGCAGGATAGGAGTTTACTGCAAAAAACTCACAATTAAATGTGGGCCAAAAACCTAACACATGCTACCTGCCTCTGATGAAAGGCAGCAATAAAGTCTTTGCATTTTTGTACATTATTACTCTTTATTAGGCTGTATTTCTGTTAGTCTCTGATGTAAGGAGACACATACATTGTGCTATGTCAGGTCATGTCAAGTCCCATCAAGTCACATGTTGTAACACAGCCTGATGTAGCCTGACATGGTGCATATTAGTGCCAATGGAAAAAGTCTAAATGCCAAGCCATTTCCAATAAATACACTCCATGTGCTGGTGCACAGCAAGACCCAGATGGGGATTTATCCTGCAGCTCTGCAAAAATACCCATCATGAAAAGTTGTGCAGTTTCAGAGAGATATGGGGAAAAAAAATCATGGAGTACATTCTGCAGAAGCAGGCATCTATTGGCATTCATGTCCAGAGCTATTAAGCATGATGTAGAGACCTTATGATTTAGGAAAACTTAATTATCTTGGATGAGTTTATTTCTAAGACTGCTAAAATAATCCCATGCAGCTCTGCAACAAATGTGGCAATGGAAACAGCTCAAAATGAACTTTCTCTTCTCCTCCTCCCCAGTTTCTGTTACTCATTGCCGTTGCTCCATTAGCTTCAAGATTTGTTTGGGTACATCCTAGCGACAATCTTCAGTGATAAAGACTGTATTTGGGTATGACTTTTCAGCTTCATCTACCTTTGTGCAGCCTACCCAAAATCTAGCCTGAGGAGCTGAACTGATTCAGTCTCTTTCTGCATTCATGTTTCTGAGAGGTGCCTTCTTACTGCTCCATGACAGCATCAGGTTCAGATGGAAAGAAGAGTACCAAGAAATGAAAAGTGTGCCAGGTGAGGAAGGCAGCTGAACAACAGATCAACCTGGAAAGCATCTGGGTTCACTGGCCCTGTCAGTGCATGTACAGGCAATTAGAGTAACACTGATGTTCTCATCATGCAAAAAACTCCAACACATGCAACAAAATTGTCAAGCCTTGGAAAAGACTTCCCCCTTTCCTCACTGGAAGAGTTTGACAAAGGACTTGGCTACGTCCCGTCGCTTTCAATCATGTCCTTAGTGCCTTATGGAGACAAACAGCTGTGCAGGGACAGGGCAGGAGCACTCCATCACATCTATCCTTGGCTCAACTACTGCCCTCCTTTGGCAAACGGTGGCAATCAGTACCCCTGCAGACAGGACATCTGTAACAGCAGAAGGCATTTTCCAAAGGGCAGTGCAGGACCTCTGTCATTCAAAATTACTCCCCTCACCTCAGTGTTTGCACACCCACATAAGGCAAACCCCTTATGCAGTTTGCTGTGCAATATTTATACATGAGAACTTTGCCATTTTGGTGTTTTATGATGGCTTAGACGTGCAGTGAAGAAACGAAGAGATCAAAGCTCATCAAACTGATCACTTCCACGACACTGTGGGATTGGAATATGCTTCACTTGGAGAATCATGGACAGGTGGAAAAGCTTGGCAGGTGCAAGACTTCAGTCCTTTGAGAGACTGTTAGCACCATTCCAAACAGAAAATGTCAGCTAAAATACACTGCACAGAGGCTTCCTTCTCATCCATGTTAAGTTGCCTGACTGGATTTCACCAAATTGCTGTTTTTATTCATAGAGCATTCAAAGAGGAGAATAATATGTTGTCCTTAACTTTGCCATGAACAGAATTCAATCAACTACTCCAATAATGCTTTAAATATTTAAATAGTATTGCTGTGAAGAATTACATTGGGGGTAAGCATCTACTCCTTACAGCAAGTTGCTCACTGCTTAAGGAAACACGTTTCTCAGCCACTTTTCAAGAACCAGTTGGAAGGGGCCAAAGGTGAATTTTGGCATGAATGATGACTTATTCACACAGAACAGTTTAAATGCAAGTAATATATTCCTGTCACCCAGACAGCTGACAAAATGTCAGTTGCCTTTATCAATTGTTTCAGTACCTCCTGTCAGCTGCCATCAATCTTAGAAATAAACACTATAAACAAAACCGCATAGGCAAATGTCTGCCAAATAAACCATGGGTGAAGCACATTTCACCTATTATGCAATTTGATGCCAATGGTGATTTTGATCAGAAGCCAAAATTCAGTGTGAATACAGATCTTCAGCTGGAGACGAGGCAAGGCTCATTGTGATAAATACACACAGGCATTCTTTTCAGATGCTCAGAAGGAAAGCATACCTGGGCCACCTTGGTCTTACTGTTCCAGTGCCCAACCACCCTCTGGGTGGAGAACCCTTTTCTAATACCCAACCTAAACCTCCACTGACACAATTCAGGCCATTCTCTTAGGTCCTGTCACTGGTCACCAGAGAAGAGATCAGTGCCTGCCCCTCCTCTTCCCCTCATGAGGAAGTTGTAGACTGAGATGACATCAGCAGCTCATTGAAGGTTCTTGGATGAATTCCATCAGGCCCCATAGGTTTGTAAGGATCCAGCTGGAGCAACAGATGCTGCACAATTTCAGCATTGACTGGGAGCTGATCATTCTTGCAGTCATGGTTCTCCACCTCAGGGCACTGAGACTGCCTAGGTCCCATCTACGTTGAAGACAGAGGTAAAGAACGCATTAAACATCTCTGCCTTGTCCCTGTCCCTGTTTGTAAGGCGACCATCCTCATCCTGTAATGTGCTGATGTTATTTTTTACGATGCCTATTGCCGTTAATATATTCGAAAAAACTCTTTATTGTCCCCGCAAGAAGCCACCGAGCTCCTGGCACTGCCCATCTGACGCCCTCACCCCACCTGCAGACCCTCAAAGCCCACTTTCCAGCAGCTTTTACCTCCATTCCAGCCCTTCTGCACCCTCAAGAGTCCCCATTACACCAAGAAGACCCACTCCAAGCTCTCCTTTATGTAACCACCTGCCGGGGAAGAAGCAAGGGTGGGGCCTGGCCCTGAAAGACACAGGGGCCAATTGCACTTGCCCAGCCAGCCCCACCTGTGCTTTGGAGAAGCGAGGGAGAACAGCACTTCACAGGTGGTAGTTCAAGATGAGAATTAATAGTGGGGGAAAAAAATATAAAGGTGCCTTTTTGAGGTTTCTTATTTTTTAAATTTCTAGGAAAGGTGATGTAGGAAAAAGATGAGGCCAGCAATCTCAAGAATATAAGCAAGTAGATGAAGATTAGTTTATAATATACTACAATGCCTCCAATAGAAGCATTTTCTAACTATGGGGTGATATATACCAGCAGCCATCATCAGCTGCTTTTCTAATTCTTTATCGACAAACCTTGTCAGAGAAAAAAAATAAAAATACATCTGTTTTCCTTGTCTTTCCTAGCATCTTTCTGCTATCACGCAGTGAGCACAAGGAGACTAAAAAAATTAAGATGGGATACCCCCTCCTTTCCAAAACCAGGTGAATATTATAATGGCTAAGGTATAGAGGTAGATTGCCAACCTGTCAGCAGAAAGCAAATACTGAGTGCAGGTTGCGACCCTTTTCCTCATTTCAAGCCCCATGCATTTGTGTTTTTCCACCTTGCAAGATATTATCTAGTTATTGGCCAAAATGCCAATTGTCTTTTAAATCCTTAGAGAAGTCATCGCGCAGTTCCCAACCTAAATAATAAAAATATCCCAAGGGGTATGACAAGGATCTATTGTTATTGAGGGGATTGATTTAGCAGTGCAGAAACCCTGTGGTAAAAGAGTCTTAATATCCAACCTAATTTCATAAGGATTACAAAACCACACTGATTCCAGAGGCTTCCCCTTACCCTTTGTCTTTTCAGGCTGTGTCTCTAACACTTTAGCAGCAATCGAATTTTAATGGCCCTCAAATTTCAAAGTGGCACCACGCAATTGTCCAGCTGAAGCTGGAGGCTGCAAGAGCCAAAAGAAACAAGGGATTTCCCTGGGATGATTAGGCCTCAGATGTTAGGAAGGATGAATAATATTCAGCCCTCACATCTTAACCCCAGGAGGGTTTAAGTACGTTATGATCCCTGAGTCTCTCAGATGAGAAGTCCACTAGACACGCTCTTGAAGGTCACTGCACCTACGGGCAGGAGAGGGGGAGTTTGAAGGCTTTTCGATGAATGAGGCTTTTATCTTCTGTGAAAACAGGTGCAATCAAGGCCAAGAGTGAGCGTGATGGAAATCAGGAAAGGGTGTCCACTTAAACTGGTTTGGAAGTATTTTCCAACACCCAGATGTGGGGATAGTGCATATCCTTTCCATACAGCAGGTGGGAAAGTGAGCAGCACCAAGCAGCGGAGATGATGCATTCCAGAAATTCCCTAAATAACAGGGATGGCAGGACTGCACTGTGTGCTGTGCAGTAGGCCTGCCTTTTGGGTTGGACACAGCCACAGAACAATGATTCTTGGGGGTTGCGTGGCTCTGCTCAAGGGTGAGATAAAGGACCTTGTGCAATCATAAAAGACACTGATAAGGAAAGGGCAGGAAGAATGACACTAAAATTGCTTTAGCTCCATCAGACAAAAGCAACTGCATTGCTAGCTAAGAGGGGGATCAGGACAGCACTGGCTTTGGTTCAAAGTTGGGGAGATGTGGAAGATAACCCCTGTGGAACCAGGGAGTCTTTCAGAAGAATAAATTTTCCAGCATGTTCCTGAGCTCAAACAGTTCCTGAGAAGGATGCAGTCCCTAGAGATGTCACAACTGCCTTCAGGCATTGCACCACCTGGGCTCTCTGGACATAACTAATCTGGTCCTTTTGGCAGTTTCTGACCCCCCTGGAACCCAGCCTCTACTCCAAAGACCAAAATATTCCGACATAATTCACAGAGCTTTTTATGGCAAGTCCACGTGCATCCTGCACTTGGCACAGCTGCTGAGACTAACCCAGGATGGCTTGGAAAGCACACAGTGCCACAGAAATGCTTACCTGCGAGACCTTAACTCACACAGGCACACTTCTGGTGCATCCCTCTGACTGTCATGTATGGAGACAACCATTAGGCAGAAGTGACACTGTGTTGCCCTTGCTGGAGCTGTGCTTGGCTTGCTTTCACAACATCATTTTGGCAGGATTCTCCTGGCCCATCTAAGCACAGATTTAGAGAGGAGAAACATTGTGTGTCTCCTGGTCTAGGAAAAAGCCAAATTCCCTTTTCCATGAATGAGTTATCTGATTATTATTATTATTTCCATCTCTCGCCGGTAAAAGTCAGAGTAAAACCCTGGTCCCATGGAAGCCAATGGCGGAATTCCTACTGATGACACCATGGCCAAGGTTTCCCTTGTGTTTTTCCAGATGTTTCATGCTCCAAACTTGCCATCTTCAATCCCTCAGACTTGCCATGTTGCGTTTGACAGAGATTTCCCCCAGCGTCCTGATCATGAATCATCATTCAGTATCCCAGAATCTGTTTGTAAATGAAGTTACCTGACATGGATTGCATATTGTGCCACGTTATTTATGTCAGGTCAAAAATTGCTGGGGGAATTGCTAATTGGAAGCACAGCCAGAGTCTGCTTTCCCCTCTAGGCAGACTGGCAGGCAACATGAAATTGAAAAGGGACAAGCCTCACATACCAATTATTCCCTTTTAAAAAAGCTACTCTAGCTTGCTGGCTCCTTGAGTTCTCTCCTACAGAACACTGCCATCATGCAGTCCCAATGCTACTTGTTCCTGTATTTTGGGAGCACAGAGTGACAAGGGTGCCACAGTCTCTCAGCAGTCGCACAAGAAATGCAAAAGCTCCAAGACAGAGAAGATGGGTGCCATGCCCATCAGGCACTTGCCGCTGCCTGAACAGGAGGAGAGAGAACACTGGTTTCCAGAAGTGCACCTCAAATGCAATGGTTTTCCTAAATGTATGGAGCCAGCCTTCTCCCTTCGGAAAAGGATCATGGTTCAGATTACCATCAAGCTGAGCATACAGTGTTTCTTGTCAAAAGGTTGACTGGTGTTCCACACTAACACTTCCTTTTCATGGCCGCATTGAATCGGCAGTGAGATTTGGGAATGCCAAAAAGGGAAAAGACTCATTTAGCCAAAGAAAAATGGAGCTTCTGATGCAAAACATTATTCAAACCTCGTGCTCAGCCTCCATCAGGAGCATCAAAATTAATTATTTCCAGTTACCTGCAATGCATTTATGCTGAATGCCAGAGAGAATTCAAATACCCAAGCATGTTTACCTAAGCGTGTTTACCTAAGCGTGCCACCTGGAAGGTATACAATTCCTCCATATGCTTTTAATGGAATGAGATAAATAAAAGCTTTGAATTGACAAATACTTTTAATGATTGCAGTTTTCATTATTAAAACGGAAATGGTTAAGAAATAGTATTTGTAATTTCCCTTTTTTGCCACAATATCGTCTCTCTCCCCATGCTTGTAATTGAATTCCACAAAATTAAGGACTCAATACAACATCTAAACAAATCTTTGTATGTTTATCAGACAAGCTATATTCTTCACTTACTAAATGTACAATTAAAATACATAAATTTTTAATTCTTATTATGTTTAATTGGTAAGGTCAATTCCAATTATAGCACAGGAATGCTTTAACTATAACTTAAAGTTTTATGTCCTACATTATTTTCATTAAGGTGTTAAATGAAATTATTATTAAAGAATAAAGGAAATTGTCAGCAAACCAAGCAGGCAGTGTCTTCTTGTATTGTTAAATGCACTTCAGGGAAATGGTTCCCATAGACTCAGCTGTTACAGCAATTACCAGGAGATAAGGGAAAAGAGGTCTGGAAAATTCCCCACAACACTTAATATATAACTGTTGGATCTAATATCTGATTTAATGTGAAAGAGAAAAAAAAAATAACCTTAACAACAAGACAAAACCCATTCTCACCTTCCAGTCAGCATAATTGGTGATCTTAAAGGAAAGGGAAAATATGTACCTGACATGGAGAAGGTTATAGACTATGACAGCTTTAATCCGTTATTTTATTTCTCCCAGAAATGTTTCATTTACACTTGTAAATAAAAATATTAATGGTTTTGCTCATAGTTTAGGGCCAGTGGAAAGTTAACAGGCAGCAGTAGAGAGTCTTGGACCATGCCCAAGACAGAAACAAGACAATAACGACTTGAAATCACTCCAGCCAGACACGATACCGCATTCCAAGATCAGGAAACTGTGTGCACATCATTAAATATGCATATTAGTTAGCTAAATGAAGGTTGGGAATAAGACCTAGAGCTAGACAGGACCTGTGGAGCCAGGACTCAAGCAGATGTCACTGCATTGATTGTACTTTGGAAATATGTCAAGCTCTATTAAAAATTAAATTAAATTAAAGAAAGCTCAACAGGTTGCCCAAGTATAATCGCTGTGGTGATGCCTGGCCAAATGTGCATGTGCCTGAAGCCACAGTGCCCAAAGTGCTCCTGGGACAGCACGGGGGACATTAATTCTAAGCTGAATTAGGCTGGCGGGCAGGTGGGGTCCCTGTGACAGACTGCGTCCAGCAGGCAGGGAAGAGCACATCCAATCTGGATTTCCAGCCCTCACAAATGACTGCTTCTCTGCCCAGATAAATCCAGGGGGGAGCATCGCTCCAGCCACCACCACCTCTTCAGTAGGATAGAGGCATGAGTGCTATGCAAAAGACTTGATCTGCCTCTTCCTCCCTTCCATCCCAGAATCATCCAAATTACTGAATTCGAAGCAAGCTACAGTGCAAACTTGGCCAACATTCTAGGATTTGAGGGTTTAAGAAAGGGTAGGCTGAAGGAATGTTGAAATTTAAGTTTGCTCTGACTAGTTTTACCCTTACAGCTTAAATGGCAAAGGTACCTAAAGCTGACAGCATCTACCCCCCTTTATCTTAGATATACCCAGAAATGAATGCAATACTGATGCTGCTGCACTTATCTATAATTTAACTTCTCATACAAAACGTATAAATTTTAAATACATAGCAATCTGAGGAATATTGCCCTGCAATAGAAAGGAATTTCTTAAAAAGCTGCTGATCTTTTCAGTCCCTGTTTAGGGACAGTAGGAACAGCTACCGTGAGGCTGCCATGTCTCTAATGACAATCTGAAGATTTACCTGAAATATATTGTATTCACTGTGCATATATTTCTGTGCAGAACAAAGCTTACCAGCTTAGCTGCCCTCATTAAAAAAGAATTTAATACAAAATGGAAGAGCTATTACAGCTGCCTCTGTTAGGAAATGCTGCTACAAGTTAAGGAAACAAGAACTGGAATCACCCATGTCACATCTAGACAGCAGCACATGGGAATGCTCAGCTCAGCAGCTGTAAGGCAGGACGTTTAGGCTAATGGAGAAGGAAAAAATAGTGTAGCTGCACAACATTTCCAGGGGAAAGAGGAATGGCAGGGAAAAGAAGGCGTTGTGGTTGAGACAGAAAAGCAAGGAAACCTTGAGGATGAAGGGGAAGAAGCAGTGAAAGGGGATAGGAGTGTGAAATCAGGGCAGACACAGAGATTAGGCAGTGAAATAATAATAATAATAATAATAATTACTTTAAATTAATCTAATTGTAATGTTAAATATAGCTAAAACTGGTGCTTTCCAGAAAGATCATCAGGCAAATCTTCATGGAGCACTGAAAAGCTAGGCATAAAGGTCTTCAAGAGCCTACTACAGCTCCCATTCAGAATGCTACCACAGTTTTCTGATTAATATTTCACGGTGTCCTTATTGTCTACAAATTCTTAATATGGACAGAAAGAAGCAGGCTTTGATGACATGTGTGAGGTTTTTGGTAGGGTCTGCAGGTCAGTTTTGGATTCAGAGTTGCTCTGTTAAGCACTGGAGGTGAGCCAAGACTACTGGAAGAAGAGCGGTCATCTCACGACTACTGTCAGTGTGGGCAGATAAAGCAATTTACACATGGGTTATACCCTAGAACCTGTGTGATTTTTCCCTACTGGAAGTTCTTAAACATCTGGTATAACATAGAAAAACTATGAGGCAGGGAGCAGAACAGTACTCCAACACGAGAAATAATAGAAAAGTCTAAGTAAGTCAAAAATGGTCAAACAACATTCATTTAAAAGGAAAGTTTTACTAACACAGAAGATTGATTAAAGCCTTTGGCTGTCACCTTGTTTTTGCAATATTTAGGATTTAGGATGGCCCTCTCCTTAAAACCAATTCCATTTCACCAAATCCCTCCTGGCTGCAGCTTTTGTCCATGAGAGAGGACACGCCATGTCAGCCTGACAGCCAGGTCACATCCTGCAAACACCCCCTGATGCTCTCCCTCTCTGTGCAGAGCAGCAGGCGTGGATATGGCAGCACAGCAATATTTGCACTAGTGCTGCATAAGCTCAATTTGGCCAGACAGAAACTTTTGGTCTTTGAGAATACCAACGGGACAACTTCATGGGCATTAAATTCCAAGAGAAAGAAATAAAAGTACTCCTCTGTCCTCCCTTCTCCCCAGCCTGTATCAATAGAAAGACATATTTGGTTTGGTAACATGGTTTTCAATGAATTAAAGTTTAGGGCAGGACTTTCTTTCCTGGCTTTTGGTTTATAAAGCACTGAACGCCCAAGTTCTGTGAACTCGTCATGGGTTTTTGCCAAAAGAGTTTAAGAACTCCTACCAATTACTCCTTGTCTAATTACTGAAGTATTTATCACAAAATTTTCTGCCTGGTCCATGCCCAGACTTTCATGCAGAGAAATAGGAACAAGTATTTCCCCTTCTCAGTTTCAGCTTTGAAATTTTGGTTGTTTTTTTTTTTTTAGGAGCTTAGGTTTGGAACATGACAGTCTTGTCACAGGGGCTGTGTCTGCATATTGTTCAATGCTACCTACAGTACCAGCAGATAAAAATAAGGCCTTCCACTCCTGTTTCACCCACCTTACAAACAGAGTATGACCTATTCAATACTAAAGACAATGCACAATGGATTGTACATCACAAACAAGCACGCCTGTTTCTATAGAAATTGTAGCTAACCTTGGAAGAATTAGCTGGTAAAAATGAAGCTCACCTCTTTGCAAAGCCAATATGGAGTTTGTGCAAGTTCTGCAGCCAAGATCCCACAGGATGGGCAGTGTATCTGCTATGAAAATATAATTTTTGTCTGTCTATGTGGTATCTCTTTTCATACAGCCTTTTAAATTGGCAGTATCATGGGTACATTGCTACAGTACTGCTTTTAGAACTGTTACCCACATACATAAACAATGCAAATGGTCCAGTTTTTTGATGGATCCCTTACATTTCTCCACCAAAAACTCTCGATTTTCCCCCTCAGTATATGATCATGCTCCTCTCATAACAGAAACACAGATGAAGAGGAGTTATAAATTGATAACTAAAGCAGCACAAAGCCAAGAAGTCTTCAAATTTAACCTTCATTATGCTCTGTATGAGGTCACATTTAACCTAACAAGCCATGTTGAAATAATTCTTCCTACCCATAGGGCAAGTAAGCACAGCTATAGGGGCTGAGCTGTATGCTACAGACTTCAGAGAAATGTTTGAAATGACTGAAAACAGTCAATATAACTTCAAGGGCTTTCAGTTGCAATTTCCCCTTTCATTGAGTCACCTTTTGCCCAGGATCATGTGGTCACTTGACTGAAAAGCTGAAAATGCCTGATCTGTATGTCTGAAATAGGGACGGGGAGGGGATAAAGTGCCTCAACACACTGAATTCTTTATTCTGCTCTGCATCTTCAGTACTGCGAAATGCTTCAGAACAATGCAGCTCTCAGAACACGTCACTCACTGTGCTGGTATTAAAAGTTAAAATATAGAGGGTGCAGATGACAATGCATAAGAAAACAAAATCCATAACTGGATGCCAATCTCAAATCCTTGTCTGGCAAAATAAATTTAAATGGCAAAAGACTGAGAAGGTACCATATAAAATATGCCAGTAGGCATTTTACTGCTTGAATCTTAATGGGGTTTCTTTTTTGCATTTATGTAAGTTCTTCAAAGATTTATTCTCTCAATTACCAATCAAAAGAACTCATAAAGGTAGAGCTGGTGGACCATGAAGGATTAGAGCTGTCTGTTAAGAAAGATGCATACTTGGCAGGCCCTGTGCATTAAACAACTCCATTTGACACCAATCCCTGGCTCAAAGGATGGCTGACAATAGAAGTTGTTTATCATAAGCTATTTTGATTTAAGAAAAAAGTTAAAGAAATAATCCCCCTTCCACATAGCCCCTACCCCCAACAAAACCCTTAGAGGGTCCAGATTTTATTAAGACTTAGTCTGTAAAGACTAATTTTTAAATCTTGTTTATGGAAACCCAGGAGCTCAGGCTGGTAAAAGCTGAAAGATAAAAGCTAACTAGATTTTCCCTCCTCAATTTTCTATTTAGTAAAAACCCCCCAAATTAGTAATGCTATAGAAGCTTCTACGTAAGTTTAGTCTAAGACTTATACATATTCAAGCAATGCTTAACATACAAATTTTCCCAAATTAAATATGTATGTTTTCTAAAAAGGATTTCTTATTTTCTTTCTTGGATTTCAACAAAACAATTAAGGATGTTAGGTTCAAGCATAAGAATCCCCCATTTACTTAAAGGCAAAGTGGCAAGCCTGCTTGATGGGCTACACAACATTTATGCCTAAATTTAAGCATATTTGATTGGACTGTAGCTTGCTCAGAGAAGGAGTCAATATACTGAACTATTTTCTGTTTCCTTATTTCACTTCTGCCATTTTCCATGGAGGATGAAATCTTGAATATACTCAGAGTCATAGAATGGCTCAGAAATTTCCACATCTGGAAATCATCTGTTCCACCTCTCCTGCTCACTGCAAAGCCAGCTACAGCTGTCAGGTTTCGAACATCTCCAAGGATGGAGACTCCACAGACTCCCTAGGCATGTGCTCCAGGGCTTCTTTAAAGACTATTTGCTCCTCAAGACAATTAATAGGTAGTATAACAAGGATTCATCAAAAGCTCAGTGACTGTTACACTTGTTTAGCTATTATTTTTAATGCCTGTCCAGGAATTTCATGGACACTGATCAGTGGAACATAGTGTGTTATGAATCCCTACATAAGACTTGCCAGCACGTGTTAAAGATGGTACAGTAATAAATGCTATCAAAACTTAGTCCTTCCTTGAATTTTTGCTAATTATGTGTAAACAGCTCTAAGTACTACATCCAGCAGAAAATTCAAGGTGAACCAACTGGGCAGGATATTTTCGTATCAGGGAGGAACTCAGCTAGGATTCAAACTCAGTACATCACCTTTGGGTCTGATAAAATACACAACACCACCACAGTCCGGAAAAAGGCTCTGACATCACAAGGGGCTTGGGATCCAACAGAAAGTGCTACCCTGAGGGTAACAAAATTATTTCTTGCTGATGTGCCCACAGTGCAGGAGGCAGCACAGAGCAGACTCTTGTGCTGGTAACTTCTTTGCCAGACAGCCGTGCTGCTGGGCTGCTCTTTGATCAGAGACGGGCCTCAGTGTGACACCGCACTGTGACACCGGGCAGGCTCAGCAGAGAAAAGCTCCAGCTTGAGTGATCACTGTGATGGTCCACTGAGCAGTGGAGACTTGCTCATTGACCCTGGCATTCCCCCACAGGCCACTAATCCCAGAAACTCTTTCGCCTCCTCTCCTGAAAAGCCTGCCTTTGAATTAACCTATTGGTTTTCTGAAGGCGTTGCTCTTAGCTTGTCACAGGGGAGTGATAATTAAAAGAATCTTCAAGTCTTTCTTTTCAGTTCTGCCTATATGATCCTGCCCAGATCCACAGATCTTCACTGCCTTCTTTGCTGTGTCAGGCATGGAGTGGTGATGGATGCGATTCCAACCTCATTTCACATATCCTTCTGACAGGCAGCAATATAAACTTTCCTTGGAGATTTTAGTAGTAAATCAAGGGGCAGTGTGGTCTGGTAAATGTAGCACTGGACAGGGCCTCTGGAGACTTGATTGCCACTTCATTTTCCTATACCCTCCTCCCATTATTTATTCAGTACATAAAATCACCAGGTCACTCCTAACTATGTACTGTGCATATCAGCTTTACATATCTAAAATAGTAAGACTTGGTATTACTTCAATAAGAACAATATTTATCATTAAGATGGTAAAATATACTGAAATAAGTAATATTAGGAGATAAACATTGAAATAAAGCTGTGATACATCATAAAGTCCATTCACAAAAGTGTTTCTCCTGGTATCTGGTGTCATAATATTCTCCCAATCTAACGATGGGCTTCGCTATGTTGTAAAGATCCACTCCATATTTATGTCCTCCCTTCCTTAAGAAGATCTTTAAAGAGCTATTTTGTCAAATTGTACTAGAGAAGAGTGGTGCTTTAACTATTTCATTGCATTAAGTTGGATTCCAAAGTAATATAATTCTTTTAAGATAATGGAGGCTTTTATTCTTTCCTGGAAAAGAATATAAAGAAACTAGAGTAATTTTTTTTCCCACCATTTTTTCGGCTGGCATTTTACCCCCTCTTTTATTATTTGGAGCACCATTACTGATGATATGACAGGCAACATATTGCTGTATTAACAAGGTCACAAAATCCCATTAGTGGTGAAAATGACAGAACTGGGTTGTCTAGTGACAAATAAGGTAGGTTCTCACGGAATACAGGTCTGTAGGTCTCAGGTTCAAATTTACACAATGCAGAAGTAAAAGAAAACTCACATCCAGTCTGCGCAACTAGTACAGAGACTTCCTTACTTAGGCAAGAAAAAGTCAATGAAGTCAGTAGCTTCTTCTGAGCTACACCTATAAAACCCCCATATGTAACCATAAATGCTACAGAATATTGAGCAAAAGAAACCTCTTTCAATATTTGTGTGTGATACCAGCACGGCCACAGATTTTATAACAGGGAGTGCAGCAAGCAAGAGATCCATAATTCAATTAAAGCAGGTATTACACAAAAGCTTTGCTCTCTGATGGAAAGAAAAGACAGCTACTGCTCAGGCACAGCCCAGAGCAGAGGTCTAATCTGTGCTGCCAGCAAACCTCTCCAAATTACAATTCCTTCCGTGCTTCCTCCTGGCTCTTGTGCAGCACAGGGCAGCTTCCTCCTGCCCCTGGGTGGCTCAGGAAGGAGGAGCTCCAAGCCTCACTGCCAAGCAGGGTCTGCCCCACGGGAGCTGCACTGCCCGGCACCCCCAGCCCTGGGCACGCTCTAGGGGCAGCACGGAGGGAGTGGCTCCACCTGTGCACAGGTTTGTAATCAAACAGCAGGAAACACAGAACAGGCGCTGCTAAGAATCGTTAAAGTGGTAATAATTCAATGGCAAAACAGAAGCCAGATTAAACCTCCTGCAGCCCTTCTCTCTTCTTCGAATCTGCAAGTTTGGCAGGCTGAGAAACTCACGAGAAACATCCGAGCAGAATTTTGATTAGAGCCAGATGAAAAACGCAAGCTGTCTTTCTTCAGTTCCTTGCCATAACTCATTTCCCTACAAATTATCAAGGAATTTCTCAGCAACAGACATGCAACTGGGTTTTCAGAAATTTTCTTCTGCTTTTAAATAATTATTCCTTTTTTATCAAATGCCCTAACAATTCTTGACAGAAAAAGATATTAACCCTTTAATTTTTGGGGTTTTTTAAACTGGGGTTTTGATGAAAAAAATTAGATATAGCTGTTACTCATCTACACATCAATATTTGCTGGGATAAAACCCTCTGGGCTCCCCTAAACCTGGCTGTTCCATCCATTTGTGCCTGATGTGGCTGAAAATTCATTTCTAAGGTCAGGGTTTACACAGGCTGGACTTGGTTGCAGATACTGTACAAAACCTGCAAGCAACAGAAAATTCTTCCCTTTTATTAACACTCTGTTGAAGCTTTTAAGCACCATTATCCATCCCACGCACAGACTTTTTGGGTACAGCTGGCCTTTCACTGAAAAAATGGAAATATTTGCATCTCAAAGACTTTTGCTGCTTATGAACCATCCCAAGGACTTAAAAATTTTTAAGGCTCACTCTCATTTCAAAGACGTTTACAGAGGAACTCTACCACTCTCGTAAATGAATCAGGCATTGTGCATCATCTGTAATGAATTCAGGGAGTCTTACTGAGCACCTACGCAACCCGAGGAGAGCTGGATTTTCATTAGGTACCTACTTAACGCTCAGAAAAATCGGATCATGAACACAGCTTGGCTTTTCAGGCACTGCCCTTTATGTGCTTTAAATATTTACATTGACAAATACTTCAGATTCAAAGCATATTTAATGCAGTAGAGATGGAAGGTTTCAAGAACAGGAATGAAACCCCAGATCTGGTTACATCAGTGTGAGTTTTGCTCTTTGCAATTCTACTGTAGAGGAAAATTAAAAGCAAGCCCCTACAAATATCTTGGTGAGTTTCTAAAAGCTCTTCAGGGTCACCCAACAAGCAATCCCAGCTCCAAGTGGAGACTCAGGACCAGCAGGTTCTTGGAAAAGCATTTGTTCCCAGGACACCCAGCGAGGGATTTTGCTGAGGGCAGCAGTCTCCTGTCTGCTCGGATCCCCAGTGCCCTAGAGAAAGGCAGCTCGGGATTCCAATGGGAGCCAAAGCAGCTCATCACCTTGCGAAAAATCAAACTGCCTGATTCGGTCTGACTGCTCAGAGCACAGGTCATGGTTTCCTGCTGCTTCGCTTTTGGCTCGGGACATCAGTGGTGCACATAACAGAATAAATGCACTGCTAGTAGGACTCCGGTGGGTCACCCACAGGGGCAGATTTCCACCTTCCTCAGCAAATTCTGCAAAAGGGGCAGGTATACTTTGTTTAAAAACATTCCGCCTAATGGGCGCAAAGTATAGTAATTCTTCTCTGTGTTGCACTTTCAGGCTGTCAAAAATTTTGGCTGAACTTGTTATTACAAAATGTTGAAGGAAAAGCAGCTTTTGAAAGAAATGTCTAATTAACTTCCTTTTCTGATTTTTATTTGTCCTGAAATTGGATTTTATTGGAATTGTATTCACGAAACTTGTGCTGTGGGATATCTTTCCTCCACAGTCTGTCACTGCTAATGAGCAAAGGACATGTAGAGAGTTCTTAAGAGTTCTTTTTTCTCCTATTGCTCCTCAAGGTGAACTATGATTTCTTTCAGGAGCTTTGCTTGCAGAAAAGTAAGGATTTTGTGAAAGACAGAGGCAAAAATATTAATTGCTTTTTCCCACTTTACTGACAGTTCCAATAGCAGCAAATGTTATTGCAAAGGAGCAAAAAAGCCTCTCACTGTCAACTGCAAGATCACATCAGTCCTGAAGTCAGCTCAACCTCTGCTGTTCCTCCCACCTTCCTTCCCCAGTAATGTCTTGGGAGGGTACTGAGGCATCCTCTCCAATAGAACAGCTGTGGAGAAAGTCACAGAACATTACAATCACCAGGCAAATTAAGTGAAATAGTAAAAGCCATTCCTATAGGGGTGGAATCTTTCAAATCCTGGAAGGGAAGGGAGGGGAGAGCAATAATAGGAAACTAGAAGGGAAATTGCATTTTCCCCCTTTTTTTCATAAGAGATGAACTTTCTTCAAAAATTTCTGTTTTCAATACAGAGGTTGTGTTGTTAGATGCTGATTTCATGCCTTAGAAATCACAGATGAGGCAAAAACATATATTTGCCACCTGGAATAGAATATTGATTTATTTTTTTCCCAGCCAGCCTGCCAAACAACATCTAAGCTAAAGCAGACTCTGTGGCAACTTGAGGTCACTGTAATTCTCTTTAGTTCTTCTCCTTGTCAAAAGCTATGATATCAAAGCTGCCCTTTTGTTCCCCTTAATTCTATCAAATGCACTACCCACCTCCAAGGTTCCCTACTTTGTCAAGCTAAGATGAGGAATAACTCAGAGAGTTGGACTCAGACGTATCTATAATCAGGATCTGAACTAGAAGAGCCAACAGAGGCCTCTTTGCACAGCTCCAGCCCTACGGACAGCCTGTGTTTTCCTGGGAGGTGGAAAAGGGTAACGTGAACAAGAGCCAGGCTCTGCAGCATAATCAATAACAACTAAAAGCAATGCATCAGATTCCACTGAACTTTTTCTCACAATATGGCAATTTTGAGGATTTCCTGGACCAGCCTCTGCATAAACCTGTAAATATCCAAGGCCATTGGTCACTACATTCTTTTGAATTTTTATTTCCAGGCACATACCCAGGAAAACCTTGGACTGGAAATGAGCTGAGGAGCTCAACTTCACTCTCAGTTTTGAAGACCTTCACAAAATATTCTCATGGCCCTGTCCCCCAAGGCCCAGAAACTGCCAAGGCTTGCTGCATGCCTGCTCTCATGGGCTTTATAAAAAATAGACCTTACAGGACTTTTAAAATATACAGCCCACTGCGGGGAAAACATTCTCTCCATCCCAGGCTGTGCAGAATGGCCGAACTGCATCCCATGGCTACTTCAGCTCAGTCACCTCCTTGGTCTGACAGGGATTTAAAGCTTCCTCTCTCCCTCAGAGGTACATTTTTCTTGCTGTTTTGGGGTAAGCAGTCTTTTTTTCCCACAGACACCTCTTACCTATGTATTCAGGACTTGAGATGTTCTCCTGGGTGAGAAACACAGCTAAAAACTGGTCATTGTTAGAAAAGCGCAAAGTAGATGTACAGCTGGTGGGTAGGTGTTCCTTTGTTTGTTACTTTCTAGTTTGTTTTGCCTTTTTACATCCTATAACCTCTAACTATATAATTTCTACCTAGATTTATGATACATGATTTCCAAATGCGCCATTTCTTTCATTACAGACAGCGTGAGATAACCACGATGCCCACAGCTACATCACCCGTGACTGGAAAGGACCTGTCCACCATGTTCCACACATCAGGAATTCCTGACACGATAGGAATGAGCATAAAGAGCAAGTGGCCAGTGTCTCAAATTTCACTATAGGCTGTACTAGCAGTTTAGAACGAGCTTAGGAAAAAAAGGTTTCAGTCCAGAAAAGCCAGAAGAGAAGAAAAGCCACTCTGGTCACATTCCCATAGGGATTTCCAGTATAATCATATTATAAAGCATCCTCTCGTTCATTGCCTTTACCGTTCTGTGTCCATTGGTTCTAACCATGTTTTTCCCTTCAAATCAGAGCCCCATAATTACAGACACTGGTCACACCCTGGAACTGACCATTGCACCTTGTATTCTGGAGAACAGAGACACTGACTTTCTTGTAGTTCTCACTGGGAAACTGGTAACAGAGACCTTGAGATATTTTTCTATGTTCTTGGGTAAAACAGTGATAGTTTTCAAATCTCAAAAGAAAGGAAAAGGGGAATGAAGGCAGCACAAGTTTCCTTCAAGCACTGTCAGCGTGAAGACTTCTATCATTACTAAAGTTTAATATTCAGAATATTGCCAGGAGTTTGCAAGACAGCACTTCCTAAAGCGGAGGAAGATAAAACCAAACACTGCTTTGAGTTTAGTTAGTACGGAAAGGTCTGAGAATAAGCCAGAATCCAGAATTTGACAGCATGCAGTAGTCATGCTTGGATCCAGCATTGGTTTTGGAGTTAGAAACAATTATTTTGATATTTTAAAACAACCCTCAAAGAAAGAGTATTTTCATAAGTTACTTTTTCTGACTCTTCCCAGCCAGCTGAATAGAAATTGACTCCTTTCTTTCTTCTCTTGCTGACAATGGCAAGCTGAGACACCCTGTAAAGTGACTGTGGGAACCAGTACTTTCAGAACAAAGCATGAAACATCCTGAGCCTTGTCAACAAGGTACTCTGTGTCTTCAGCAATAACAAATCAGTGGCAGAGCAGGGAATAAAACCCACAAACCCTGACTCCCACTACCCTTAACATCAGACAAACTGATTCTCAAACATCAAAGCCGCTTTTTGATGTCATCATCGAAGCTCTTTTGAATGACAAGATCCCAACAATTCACAAACTTCTGACACTAAGTGGTCTCACAGAAGAACATGAAGGCGGAGCCAAACTGTGGGGCGATCCAAGATTTAGCACCGGAAACAAGGTTCATGTCACTAAAACGTTAAAATTTTTCAGCAGAAGGAATACCACCAGAGTTGGAGGGTAAAGAGAAGTGACCAGCTGTGAAATAGTCAAGGACTCTGGCTGATACACCTGTAACAGCTAACCTGGCTTAAAGGATCAGCTGATCACTCCCTTCCTTCCTGACAACTCAGGAATACCGTGAAGCCTTGGATCATGGGTTTTTAAAAACTCATCTTTTAACTCTGAACAGCAGACAGGTGAAAATATGCTTAAGAAAACATTTTCCTAGCAACTAGTAAAGTGTGAATAAGTGGCTCTGGGTGATCATTGGTAGTAGTTATTAACCTTTTCAGACATTTTTAAGACTGCAGTGATTCGTGTGTCTTCAGCTATATTGCAATCCAGAAACAACTTAGAAAAATACTAAGAGTCTTCTTTGTTGGGAGATCTTAAAATATCTAAACACAAAAATTTTTGATTCTTAATATGAGAAGTGGTTAATTTCCTGCAAGCTACACCATTCAAAATGCTATTTTCAAAATAAGAGCTTCTGCCCTAGGGAGTTATATAAAGTAGGTGTGTTCTTTATTGTTTTAATATACCTTAACTACATAATTGATGAAATGATTCATTCTCAATATTTTATGCTCCTGTAGCCAGAAGACCAGACCTAATCAGAACATGAGCAAAATATGCAACAAGAAAAGACAGGAGCAATAAAAAATATTATTTGCTGAAAAAAAAAAAAAAAAGAAGAAAAGGACAAAAGTTAGCAGCTCCCCACCTCAAATTGAAAGCACAGGCACAAATGTTTAGACGGTCATTAAGGCCAAAACTGTGTTTCCCAGGGTGAAACTCTGCCACCACTATCCCCGAAGTCAGCCACACCTCTCCCCTGACTGCAGTAGGGCCAGCATTTCATTTCCCAGGGTTTTCAGTGAGGTCAGGATCAGAGCACAGCAAAAGCTGGCAGACTGTTAAAATTAGCTGTTTCTGGTGTGCATCCTCTCGTGATCTCCACAAAAATTCCTAATCAATTGTATTGCAATTAATTGCAGAAACATCCCATTAAATACAGACAAATCTTTCCAGAGGTATCCATTTAAGAGGAGAATTTAGCAGCTGGTTTAAATCCACCTTTCTCGACATGCCTTCCCTTTTTTGATTTATTTTTAATCTTGCACTTCTCCATTTTCCAATACCTTTCATCCCTCGTTCCATGCTCCTTCCTCTCAGGGAAAATGCAGGGTGACAGTATAGACTGCATGGCAGCAGGAGGAAAGAAAGGTTTATTTCAAAGTTGCTCTGTTCTTTTCTTCTGTGTGTGGCTTTGTTAAGTACATACCATATTTCTGAGATCCAGCTAGGAAAAACTAGAAAAGTCTTCCAATTATAATCCTTGATATTTCCCCTGAAGCTAAACCAAAGCCCCTTTGAACTAGAAAAGTGTCTTTCAAAAATGAGAAGGGCAAGACCTGAACTTTTCTACCTGTAGTCTTCTAGTCCAAGATTAGAGTTGGGGGTTGATTTTTTTTTTCCCCTCTTCTCCTCAAGAAAGAAAATACACTGATTTTTAATACAACTATTTTTAGTTAATCCAGCTTTCTTTTTTATCCTCTGTAGCCAATGCCTGCAGCAGTCATTTGAGCATTATTTAAGTTATATGTCTACATCAAAAGTAACAGTTTCCCTGGTGCATATTTGCTTGGCTGTGCAGAGGAGGTAAATAAGATTTTGCAGTGCTTCTTGTCAAAAATCCCATTGTCACAGGCGAGTTTATTGATTGATTTTCCCGAGTATGTAAGTTATGGATTAGCCTTTGCTCACGTTAGAAAACAGTTTCCATTAGGAAGTCAATGCCTCGTAAGGTGCAGACAGATTTAGCGTGTGTGTATTCATCTGGTGCTCTCCCGAATGGCTCCGAGGTGGGGTTGTGGGTGATTTCAGGAGGGAGGGGATTCATCATGCCTGCTTAGGGGCTGGCTAATGGGCTTCTCCCTGCCACCCTGGGTGCTGCTCATGAGAACACAAAAATTGAGACCCTGCGTGTGTTGGTGAGAATAGCTACTCTAATGCGGGTGGTTTAGAAAACTTATGGGTCACATAAACACGAGTTTTCTAGCATGAAGTGTCATAACAAGGTGCAGTGAGGGTTTAATGCACAGAAAGTGAATAATTCCAATTTTTCTAATGGGTTTTCATATCCATATGAAGAAAAACAGCTCAGTTTCCTACATCTTTTAAAAGCAGCATGCTTTACATAAAAACTATAGCCTTTCTGCTTGATCTATGTTTTAAAACATAATATTATGCCCAGAATCTGAACTAAAAAGGTAATAAAGATACTGTCTTCTGGGACCAAGAGAGCAATGAAACTTCCATTCTCATAACTCACCAACCTTGAGTACAGCTTATCAAATTTATTCGCATGGAATGTTTTACAAATAAACAAAGGGAAACACGTTCAGGTGAAATAATGTACAGTATTTTAATTTGAGGTCTGTATGAGGACAAGTAATCATGTATTTTACTTAGTCACTTACACTTATTCCTTGTTTTTTAATATGTCTCCAGCAAATTAGACAAGAATCTTCGATGTGTTACTGGAATTGTGTCAAAGATCATGTTACCCACTTTGTATGCCCCAGCAGAAGTCCAAAAGCTACACAAGGAGGAGACAAACATGACTTGAGGGGAAAATCTCATGAAAGGAAGTCTCCAGGTACATTAGCAAAGTTAAGAGTGGACATTCCTACTACAGAACCTCTCAAAGGCCTTAAGCAGAGTAAATTCCATGCTGTATCCAGGAGAGGCAGGATGGTGGCTTGGTTAAAGAACACATTTCAACGCCTCAGGCCTCTCAGAGCTACAAGGCAACCAGAAAAGTCTTCATCTGACTGCTAAGGTGTTTTGGTATTCCTAGTCAGCCCATAATTCTAGCATAATGACCTCTCACTGATGGAATGCCAGTACACAAGGAGGACTGCTGCATGTGAGGCTGTGGACACCTGCTCTCTAGGCCTTGAAGCCCTGAGTGTCACTGCTTAGACCCTTGTGGTGAAGCCAACACTTCTTCCCCTCCCAGACACTTTGCAGAGATGCCTACATCCAACACTGAGGGGAAACAAGGTGCTGTGGTTTCTAAGGGCAGCTGTTTGGGAAAGCAAGAAGCTGAAATGTGAGAATTCAAGAGAAGAATGAGATTACTCATTAGCAGACAGGACGCTACCCTACTCAAAGAATCCATGTATTTCTCCCTTTAAGTCCCAGAAGACAGGACTGAGAATTTGTAGAAGATTTTTAATGAGTTCTCACCAAAGCACAAGGATGTTGGCAGGTTCTTGGCTCTCTCCTTTGCTCTTCTTGAAAGGAGAGAGCCTTTGGACCACAGTCTAGCACTGCCTTTGCAATGGTTACACCAGAAGATCTGAGAATGACTCTTGTTGGCCTGATCAGCATGGAAAAAGCCATCCCTATATTCTTTTTTCGGATAAAGGATAAGATAAAGCTACACTGCAACAGTCAAAGCCTCTTTTCCAGACATGAATACAACATGGAACAGATCAAACATTTTAAGGTCACTACCCAAGGGAGACAAAAGTCACACTCTGGACTTTACCTACATTGTTTTATTACCTTGGCATTGACAAGCTGGACAATTTCCTCTGCTTAGCAGACAGTGTCTCGGAGAGGGGCGAGCCTGGTGACAGCTTTCAAGCTGCCTTCTGTAAGGTATGCACTTCAAAAGAATACGTACTGTAGCAAGTACAAATTAAAAACACTGGCAAAAGTTTCATACAGAAAACACCCTCACTGTGAAGCAAAAAACCCCCCAACTGGTTAGCATTCAGAAGCACAGCTCTTTTAGCTGATATTGACTGATTGATTCATTAGATGTATAGAAGTGCTATGAAGAGGGTGAGGGCTCCTATCCACAAGGGTAGGCACACTCAGCAAGGCTTCAGAGCACATCTCGAAAGCAACCATCCAAATTAAAGACATCCCATCACAAGTAAATCCAATCACATAAGCTCTATACTCTTTCAATTGTCACTTCCATACTGTCCCACTAATTTCAGGGTCTCTTTTGAGGGAAAAGACTGAATGTGCCCTGACTTCACAATGTCTCCTGGCTCAGACACTGTTTTACTCAAGCGGTAAGACAGGAGGCACTTTCAAATCAGGTGTCAAGAGCTTTGAATTACAGCAGTGCCTGGCCAATCTTTCCTCACTCATTTTAATCAAGGAGGTTCCAATTCAGATAACCCCTGCTGATCACAGCTCAGACTAACATTGTAAGAAAACCAGGAGAATGTTAGAACTGTGATGTAGATAGGTATGCTACTCATATGTGCTAATGTATGCACGTCTCCTGAAACTGCCTGAAATTGCTTTGAGTTCATGATTTTTTTTGCCAGCCCAGGCAAAGCTTCCACTGAATGTTACCAGGAACATTATTTGACTTGAAAGAGCAAGCGTGAATTTCGTGCATCTGCCCAGCGATGTGAAATCAATTCCGATAATGCCACTGAATGTAACTTATCTTCAAATTACTTTCTTGTGCTATGGTTTTCCCTGTGAAACCCTGCAATGGTTGAACTGATAATGTTGGATCTGAAGTCTCATGACTATTATGCAGTATTACTCTCCAGCTGGGAGACTTGGCAAGGCAACACATTGACATCTTCATGAACTTAGCACTTCACATCAAGGAGAGGATGTGAGCCTGTCAACTTGACACTCGTAGTGCAATCTCTTTCAAATTGGCCCTTAGAAATCTTTACAATATGACTGGAAGCTCTTCACAGTCATATAAATAGGATACGTTAGATTCAGCTGCCACAAAAAAAAGGTCAAAGGGTACTAATCATGTCCTTTTCCTCCAATTAGTATTGTCACTTGTACTTAGTTGTACTTAGAAGATGTTGGTGAAATGCCTCTTCCACTTGTTTTGGTGCATACGTACACAATTAGGAGGAGTCTTTCATTTTATCTTTACTGAGGCTGTCCTTCAATTTACACAGAATCTCCTTCTGGCTTGCCAGATATTTTTAAAGTTACAAATATATGCGACACTAATATCTAATCCTTAAGAAATGCCTTCACCTCATTAAAATAAATGGAGAACCATCTTAGGTTCATTACAATGGCAGGATTAAGGGAAATGATCAGAGGTATTTAAAAGTATTTGACAGGGTTTTAAAGATGAACAGAAATTCTGAGCACTTCCTCCTGCTTACCTAGTCTGCATGGCTACGAAAGTGATTAAAAAAGTGATTAAAGATAACCCAAGAACAGCAAGAATTTGTCAGAGCCCACTTACACAGTCCTTTATACTGAACTGGTATACTTTACCTATTAATAAACTACAATTTAGCTTAGGAAGAGAAAAGGAAATTTTATGTCGCTCTCATGGTCCATATTGCAGAAAATCTCAGAGAAAATATGAAAGTCTAGGCATCAAGAGGAAGGGCCCTACAGGCTAAAACTATCTGCCAGATATTCCCTGCACCATCATCTTCCGTTGATGCCAGGGAGATTTTAATTCCAGTACTTCACATTGCAAAAGTATTGTGCAAGGAAATAAACACCTTTTGGTATTTTAGTGCTGTTCAGATCCTCTACGATTTTACACTTTCATACCATACCAGCAACATGAGTCAAACTTCTGTTTGCATAACAGGTATGTTTCCTTAAATGTGAGATGAGTGCACAACAGCATATGGACTAAGTGCAATTACAAAACTGCACAAGGGCCACTTCTGTGCACAATGCAGCAGCAAAAACCCACAGGACCAAAAATGGAGTGTAATCTTCATGCAAAATACAAACTTGGACAGCATCCCTGGCCACCTGAGACAGTTCCCAAGGGTCTCAGGTGTAAAACAGAAATTTGACATCAAACACCCAGCCATCCTTTCATTTAATTACTTCCTCTCATTTCATTAGCTCTGTGCTAGCTGAGTTGCATAAGCAATTCTACGGCGTGAGAAGGATCTGTAGCCATGGAAATATTTTTTCTCTGAAAGCATACTTGCTCACTTTGTGAAAAATGTATAATCCTCCCTGGCAAAGTAGTGAGGATATTCGCTGTTTGAAGTAAGCAGACTGAGCCCTGGGTATAGCTTTCACATTGTAGCCCACAGTGTGGGACAAAGAAAAAAAAGAACAAACCAAAAAACTCTTTGGTCCTGGGGGAGTCCTGCTGCAGCTGCTGTCTGAAGGCACCCCTGCCAGCCAGGTTTTCCTGGAGCAAAGGGGGTGCATCCTGCTCCTTTCTCTGTGCTTGGCAAGCATTGGGAGCCAATTCCCCACCACTGCTTTTCTACCTCTTCCCTCTTGGAGGAGCTGACACCCGGAGGCGGATGAAGAGGAATCCCTCATTTTAGTCATCCAAAATTCAAGGAGTAATGCCTGCAGAATACATGGAAATGACACCAGCTGTCTTCCTGTGAGGAATAACCCAGTCCAGGGCGTGTATCACTTAGTTCTGTGAATTTAAGTACAAACTATGAACTAGTAGAGTTTTAGATATGAGTAATTATTTTTCTCCATTTTGCTACGGAAGAAAAAACTAGTAAAGCTAATCCTTATTTCAACTATTTTCAAGAGGCTGAAAAACAAACACTACATTTAATAATCTTATTGTTTGTGTTGGTATATTGGCAGAAGATCCCACAACATGAGTTACATGGCAATAAAGATGCAGGCTCCCATGAGACCTAGTTCTGCTCTTGAAATTAGAGGGTATAAGCCTCTCCACCAGCAGCCTGGGGAAAAGAAAGCCACAGTAATATTTCATCAGAATTCAGCCAAAACAGCTGCGTGTGTCCTACAGATGATTGTGGTTTTTTCTTTCTTACACAAATCACGTCCAATTGCACTTGGCTGCTAATATTGGGAATAGGACATTTCCTGCAGGGAAGCAATGACTCTGCAGATCCCAGTCTATCACACAGACTTCAGACACCCATAAATATTTCTGTTTTGTTTCCATCACTTCAGATCTCACACAAGTTCAGTAATGAATTTATAGAATGAGGCATCTGTGACTTGTCAAAGTTTACTTTCACACGTCAGGCAGCACAGAAAAGAATCATTCCTGGCTATCACGACTGGATTACAGTAAAATGCCGTGTCAGGGTGAGCTCAGCTAAATTCAAGTGTCCATTGAAAAGATACAGTATTTCACATTCAAGAGCAATTGCTGAATTCTGGCCTTTTTGCAAAACCCAAGGAAGGGACAATTTATTATTTAAGCAAGCACTGCAGTAGAGCAGGAGTCAGACTGGCACCCTGGCTATTAATTACCCTCCAGGGTGACCAGCAGGGAAAACTGTCAGTGTCAAACCATCTACAGCACACACGTCAGTGGGAGAAGGGATGAATATCTACCTGCTTACTACTTCTGCTCAAATACCTGTTTGAGAATAGAAGTGGGAGCCTACAGCATTAACAGCCAGTGTCCAGCAGTCAAGGGCTGCCAACAGCCACCCCTAAACTCAGAGGAGGTATTTAGGACCTGTAGAGTGCACTCTGACTCTCTGCACTTGTACATATATTTTTTCTTCCCCACCTTGGAAGTCACTGTGGGAAAGGGATGCTGCACACCCAGGTCTTGGCCCAGCAGGGAGTCAAGCCATGTCCAAGGTGTGTGACTGGATCCCAATTTACACAATGGAGGGAGCAAGCGACCTATTCTAACTTCCACCAGGTCTGTGGCTTTTCCTGGATCAGAGTCCTGAAGGACACATCCTAAATTTAGTGTTTTCATTTAGGAGTGGGAGGAGAAAGGTCTGCATCCACCTGAATGTTAAGATAGCCCTGTTTGAGTTTAGCTGCTCCTACCTCATGGCTTCACCTGCACAGGTAAGTGCACCTGGGAACTACACCCTGGTTCATCACAAACCCTGGGCCCTGGGGGTTCAGCCCAGAAGTAACCTGTAATTTTGCCAAGAGGCCTCAGGCTACTGCTAGGCAAAGGCTGATCCTTCCTTCTGACAGGAACCAACCAGGAACAAGGAACAGAAGAGAAAGAACATGGGCTGAGAAGTGAGCAGCATATTCTTCGGAACCATTTCAACTTCTTAGTTCCTATAGATCCCAGCAAGTTCACAGGGCTTCTGAGCAGATTGCTGCTGGTGACCTGTGATTTCTCCTCTGCTAGGTAAAAAATTATTCAAGTAAACACAACTACACTGTCAAAAAAGAGTTGAACATGGGTAAGATCATGTTAAACAGATTACCAATATGTTGGTTTTTCAGTCTTTCCAAGGAGCTGAAAAATTCAAGAGTCAACATGCTCTTCCCTTTAGCATAATTTTCTCCCACTATCCCTCAAGCCTTTGCCCTGCGGCTGGGGACGCCATCACATGGTGCAACAGAGCTCCTCATTTCCCCTACCTATAACTCCTGAGAGGCTGCAGCTCTTCCTGCAAAGTAACAGTAAATTTTAAAGAGGACTTGTTAAATCCTTGGCTGGAACAACAAATACTCTTTTGCCCCATGCAGAGATCATGAAAGTAGCAAGGGCTGCTGGCCATTCCAGCACAGCACTGAATGGGTTGCTTTGCATTCTGTAACCTGGCAAGCGTGCAGCAGATGCTCCTTTTGGGAAGAGCAAAACCTCTCAGTAATCTCTATCTTTTTAACTACTGAGTTGGCAATTTATTGACTACTGAGCTGGCAATTGACTGAAAAAAATCCCACAGGAGCAACAGTGCAAAAGGGAAAAGTGGGGCAAGGCAGAGCTGAATCTGATGCCATGGGTGGTACTTTTTCAAACCACTCCTGTCTCTGCAAAACACTTATCCTTGAGTGTGCATAGTTTCCTCCTCAGCAGCACTTTTTCTGTATTTTTTTCAACCTGCTGCATAATATCAAAGTATCTGAATCTTGTGATAAGCATCACACGCTTAGTACTAATCACGGTGGATTTTATCCCCTTGTTCTTTCTTGAACTTCTCTTAATTTCTCTACTTGTTTCTGATTGGATCAACTATAATTGTTATATTGATTTTAAATTTTTTCTATCTGCAATTTATCAGCAGTATCTTTTCTATTTGCTACTGCCTTTGACTGCGGGAACAGCCTGAATGAATCAGAATTAGGTCTACTCACAGCTGAGCTGTGGAAACCTGCTGAGCCATTATAGCTAGAGTCCTGGATCCCAGAAACTATCATAAATAAAAGCCATTATGACTAGTACCTCATGCCATTTCTGACTGTGAACATATGCCAGCATACTCTGTACGGTCAGGAAAACAATACCTACTTTATGGACCCAGCTGAATGTTAAAACAACGAGCTTTGCTCTGATGTTAGGCAAAAAACATCACAGTTCCTAGTAATTGAATAGTATGATTTCTAAATTCTGCTTCAAACATATAGGGCATCTCCCTCTTCTTGTCTGTGAGCTGAAAAGCCAGACCCAGTGTGAAGAATTTCTTTTCTACCAGAAAAGCAGGTGACACAGCGAGTGCAGCTCTTGCATGTCTCTACAGGGCTGAGTGAAGTGCAGGAATCTTTGTCCCCCCTCTAAGGCAAGTTTATCTTGGAAAAAAAAAAAAAAAAAAAAAAAATCATCAAACCATGTGCAAAATAAGTGATGCAAATAAAATAAATAAGATATATCTGGGCTGCTCTGGAAAGGGGAGCAAGCAGGAAGGAACAAAAAGAGAGGGGGAGCAGAGGAGTGGAGGGAATGGGGATCTCCACAATGAAGCTTCAAACACAGGAGTGAGATGGACATCTGCCTGCAGCCTTGTGCTGTCCTAGGTAAGAGGGTGTCATAAATTCTTAATTAAAACTCAGCAATCCCCATCCCAAAAACAAGGTGCAGGAGTCATGCTGTCTGTTCTACGGGAAAACTAAATGCTCTGCCTGTTTTTACATATGAAAGTGCTGTTGTGTCAATGCTGTCATCGCTGCTCAAAGAGCTCATTTCCTCTCCTCCTCCCTCCCTTGGTGTCTCCTCCTCTGGCAAATCTGTAGATTATCAGTCATATCCTCTCTCAACCTTTGTTTTCTCTCACCTGAAGAAACCACACTTCTGATTTCCTTTCATAAGATCGCCCGCTAAGACCGTTGTGCCTTTCTCACTCGTTCCATCTTAAATTACTTCTTGTGAGATCATACAAAGAGACACACACAGTATTTCAGATACAGGCTGGAGCCTTGTAAGTCACTACACTAAAGGAAGAGTTTAATAACTTATGACCCCAATGAGCTTTTTCCTAACTGTGTCTGCAGCTGACTAAAACACATGACCTAGCTCCCTCTCTGCTCCCAGCTCAAGCACCAGTTAATGGCTGAAATTCTTGTTCATGGTCCCAAAGTGCATATCTTTGCATTTTGTACTATAATGTTCCATCACATTTAAATGGTTCCTGATCTCAAGGTCATCTAATTATTTCTATATAATATGGTAATTCACATTTTTATTGTTACTATGTCCCACATCTGCACCACCTGAAAAAAAAATCATTAATTCTCTCCTACTTTTTGGTATTGAGCTCGTTGATGAAAATATTAAATCATTATTGTGATTAGTTATTTATTGGATTATTATGCCATAATCTGATAATTGTACTTTGCTAGACACTTTCTAAGAGTTCTCCTTTCAGCATGGTCTTTTGCCAGCTTCTTCTGGATCACCTTTCACCATCACTTTAATTTTCATAAGTTCATCCTAATTTAATTAAGTTACTCTAAGTTTAACCGGTATTTTCCCATCTGGCACAACAGTAGGCATTTTACAGAAGCCTGGAATACTGCTCACACATGTACTTTTTTTTCCCTCCCCCTCAGCTATTCCATACCTCAGAAATGAGGAGGAGTAAACCAGGGCTGAATAGCCTTCAATCCTACAGAAATGTTGGAGTTATGCCACCAGGACAATGCAGCAGCGTGGGGACAATGCAGGCTGAGAAGACCAAACCATCATCGTTCTCTGGACAACTAGAGACTCAGGGCATCCCCCAGGTTTGAAATTCAGCCTTCTCAGCATCCTACAGCACGAGATTGTGAAGGAAATCTTGTCCTCTTTCCTTCTACCTGGTGGGATGACAACAGACATCACTACAAGAAGATGCCTTTGAATATTTCTTCCCTAAAATCAATTTTTCCAGAAAGGATAAGAGATTAAGATGTTCAACAGAAACAGGATTTCTTCCCACATGTACACATATATGTGTTTTTAAAGCATCTTTCTTATTGTGCACAACAGCAATTCCAGAAACATTATTCTTGAAAATTATTGGTTCAACACGAATGCAGTAAAGTCCCAAGTGCTACATTGCTGTCAAATCCTTCCGTGCTTGCAGCTTTCTTGCAGCCTCCTAAGAAGTCCAGACTCCCGTAGGAGCTATTCAAGATGATAAAGTCATATTAAAGGCCTTTGCAGCCTTTTTTTTTTTTTTTTTTTAAAGAAATGTCACAGCTAATACTTACCCTTTGTGCTGTTCTCCTCTGGTATTACACAAATCCTGTGAGATTTTCCCATTTGACCTGATGACCACATGCCTTACCCTTGGCAATAAAAGGCATATCCCATGCATGAGTCAGAAACAAAACTGTTGCATTTTCTGGCCTTCCTGTAAATGGTAGAATTCACACTTGTTTAGGCTTTTATCAAAATCTGTATTTGGAGAGTAGTGTGGATGTGAAAGGGAAAAATAATGGGTTTGGCACTGCAAGTGCATCAGAACAAGCCCTTGTTGTATGCTGCTCATCCAGTGAACTGCAGAGCTTGTGAGTGCTGATTTTCATTTGCCAAAACATTTAAGATTTATGGAGCCTTGTTTTATGCTCCTATCATATTCCCATCCCTGACTCAGCCTTACTGATATTCTTTATTGTAGCTAATGTTCTCTTATGTCAGAGCATGACATGAAAAACCTTTAAAAAGATGGCATAAAAAAGAGATTACTTTTTTTTTTTTGTTCAAGGTAGACTATCAGGTTCTTTAGAGCCATTTGCAGTTGAGACTTTGGAGTCTGGTGCCAATGGCATGTTACCTGTACCACTGGGGACACAACTGACAGCTTGCAAATATTCCCAGATTCCCCTTTTACCCTTCCTGTCAAGGATGACTCAAAATAATACAACGTCCTTGAACACATCCCAGCCATACTTGTTATGCCTCCAGTAAAATTTGATCCAAACTGTGATAGGATGGGCTTTTAATTGCGGTGGCTTCAGGGAGCCTGGAAAGTTTCTGAGGTCCTTTTCTTCCTCTTTGTTTTATGGATAATGCAGTTAGCATAATATGGGCTCTAATACAAGAAGTAACAGAGAAAGCTGAGATGGTGAACTTAATCTCAACATCAATGCCTTTTTCATTTCATTCTTTATTAAAAAGGTCAGCTGTAATTAAGGTGCTTACTTATTTAAACACCTATAGATAAGGATGAATGATCTCTCAGAGCAGTGCCATGAACACTTAGATAGAGATAAGCTAGATGTTTTCCAACTGGCTGGGTCTGATTAAATTTCTCGTAAAATACTTTTGTAGAACTGGCTGAATTAGTCTCAGATTTCCTAGTGGTTATCTTTGAGAATTTCTGGAAAATAAGTGGAGACCCAATAGACTGCAAAAGCATAAAAGCAGTGCACCTTCACCATAAGGTAGAAAAGAGAATATTATGGACCACAAAATTTCAGCTCTTGGAGGAATAGTGGGGAGAAAAAAAAAGAACAACCAGTTGAAGAATGCATAAGCAATTAAAAGAAAAATAAGAAGGACTAGAAACAGCCGATAAGCAGTCAGTAGGAACAAATGCTGTAACACCAATTTAGTTGCTTTCCTTGGCAGGGTAAACGGCTTGTATTTAGTGAGAAATTGTAATAGATGCCACATATCCTGACTTAGATAAGGTTTCTGGCCTTATCTCCTTTTTCATCCTCATAAGAAACATGGTATAAATGAAACTACAGAATGGAAAACCAAGTGTCCCGAAAAACATCCACGGAGTATACACTGCTGAAGTACAATCCCATACAATACCTCTCTGTGGAGAGGTGCAGTCCCTCCATGATTTGTTTCTGACCTAGATGATAAAACATAGGATGTGTGTTAAATTGATAGGTCTGCAAACACATTAGGTAAGAGAAAAATGCAAAGTTTACATCAGCAAAGTCATTACATAAGGTAATCCTTCCCTTTCTCTTGAGGCTCACAAGGCCTCTGTGAGAACAGCGTATTCAGATTTGGCCAGCATGTTTCTAGGCAGGTGTGGAACACCTGGGGAGAAGTACAGAGTGACAAAAAGATCCCAGTTTTCTGCAAAAATTTGGGTTGATTTGATTTAGGGAAAATGGTAAGAGGCAGCATATAGCAGTGTTCATCTATGCAAAAGAGCACTGTGAAAAGCTCTTACCCATGAAAAAGGAAGACAGTTAAAAGCTAATGAACCTCAACTACAGCAAGAGTAGATATTAGGAAAAGCTTTCAGCAGTAAAGATACTTAATTATCTATGGAATTTTTAGAAATTCCATCTCAGAAGATCTTTAGGAACAGATTCAGACAAGTTGTCCATTAAAAACTCCAATTTACCCACAGAAGATAAAACCCACTTTCCCTCTCTTGTACTTTCTCACTCCAGACTCCTTCCCTCAGTGCCCATTAGATTCCCCACGTGTGCAGCTCCTCTCCCCTGATGGAAGTTCTGCCATACTTCCACAGCTCCTTCCTCCAGCAATTCATACCAACATCCTTTCCTTTACCCATCTATTGTAACCCCGTCAGCAGATTTTAAGTGCACCACATTTTTCCTCATGCTGCGTTAACCCCTTGCTTTAGCAGGCCTCCACGTCTTTTTTCACCTCCATACAAGCTGTATGTGCTTGGCGTCTAATTGACGAGGGATGATCCAGGCCCTGGGACATGTTTGACTAACCAGGACATGCCAAGCAACACCTGGCACCTCTAAATCATCAGCAGTCCACTAAAATTCCCCACCCCAGGCTGGGTTAAAGACCTACTCTGAGCCACAGGGCTGTGATTGGTTCTGGCTGGTAAGGAGATGGATTGCTTGACTTCCCGACTTCCACTCCATTTAGGTTGGAAAAGAACTTTAAGATCACCAGGTCCAGCTGCAAACCTAACATTGACAAATCCCCCTCTAAATCATGTGCCTCAGTGCCACAGGCACCCAGAGATGTAGCCCTCTTATGCAGATGAAGCTCTGTTCCAGTAGATCCCGCTCCACTTTCTCTACCGTCCACACACAGGAAGTGATGGTGAGGCAGCAGACAAATGAGTTAGAGTTGGATCCCAGACTATCCCATTTCCATGACTTCCCTTGACTAAGTCATGGACAATAATCATGCTTTGAAATGCAAAGCCCACAGCTACCCATAAAAGGGGCAGCAAAAGCTCTTGACTCCACAGCACTGACAGAACCCGCTGTGGATCTGCCCAGCAAAGGCAGCTCTCTGATGAGCAGAGTCAGACCTACTCACGATACTCCAATGCAAGTTATCTCAACCTCATCACTGCAGAGGAACAGGACAGACCCCATGCACTTTTTTTTATGAAGCAGATTTACTAGGCTAATGTAGTGAAACCTTTACGTCCAGGTTTTACTACAGCTAAAACACTATTAGGTGAATATGGGCTTCTGTATTGGATTTCTGGACCAGCACTCCCATACAGAGTTTTCATTCATTGATTTCAGATGCCTGCACTGAGATTGCCAGGCCTGAATGTTTAGAAGCACTGAATTTTTGTAATTATGTGTTATTTTCAATAAAATCAATCTCAAACATGCCTGAAGCCTCAGTGTCAAGTCGAATACTTCTAATCAATACAAAGTATTTTAAACATGGGTGCTTTCCTGTCAGTACTGCCTCACTTCCAACACATGCCTCCAATTGTTCTAAGTTTTACAGATAGAAGGCATATGCTGAAAAATCATGTGAACATTTCACTAAAGCTTCACATTTTAATTAAATTAAATGTGATTACCTGTCAATTTTTTTTTTTTTTAAGAAACAAATAAGACTTATTTGAGCCTCAAAATTTCAGGCACAGGTCTTGAGCTTATCATCATCTATTGTAGAAGTTCGTATTTTGTGCCTATGGCATACTTCATTTTGGCATGTCCATCATTTTTCAAATGGATGCGTGCTGCTATCCAAAATCCATTACTCGTGCTATGAATTGAATAACGCTCTATTATTTACTTCTGGCATAGTAGGATCAGGCACATGCATCTTTTCTGGCTTTGTTACTGGCTTTTGCTTTCCAACGAAGGAGCCTGAATACATTAACTTAACATTTTAATGAATTGGTAACAGTAATGGGCGCTTAGAGTATAGATTGCTTTTGTAAAGTGCTACTGTATTGAGAAGTGCCTTGAAGTGTTGTCCAATGTTTACCAAGCAGTTAAGAAAGCATGATTTATTTTGGACTAGTTTTATTAGGCAGTTATTGATAGCTATATAATGAATGATCAGTATGCAAGGAAAAGCATTCGATTGCTTCTTTCAAACCATTCTTGACATGCAGTGTAGCCAAAACAAACAACCTCCTTTCAGTGACTGCTTAAATCACAGAAGAAATCCCTACCAGCGCTCAATGAAAGTTCTTTTTTTTCCCCTCTTAAGGCAATTATTGTTCAAGCATATTATAAAATACTGGGTATTTTTCACTCAAATGTCAAAGACTCAAAATTATTCTGCACGTGTTGTGAAGGGCGTAACATCTCTTTTTTTTTCTTTTCATGTGAGTACAGAACAGTGTAGCAAAAAAACCCCTTCAAAACATATTCTCTTCATACAATGAATGCAGTGGTTCAAACTGCAATGAATCTACACTTTCATTTCTACCAATGGTAATCCTCCATCTCATGTTTCAGTACTGTTCAAAGCCAAAGTAAAACCATGTCTGAAACTGAATTTTAATTAAAAGCCAGAAAGTGATTTTAATCTCAACAAATAATAAAAAAGAGAAAAAAAAAAAAGGGAAAATAATCCTATGATATCTGACTACCTGCTCTCACCCCAATAGCTGCTGTCACCAACTAGAAAATTATTAATCACAGATTTATTCAAATTCATATTCTGAACAACATCTAAGCATGTTTGTGAAATGCATCACCAAGAAGCCATCTGTGCATTTTCAATGATACCATTTATATTTCATAAAACCAAACAGCTGTTTTGCTGTGATTTTTCTGAGCCTTTAAAATTGGCTTTCAAGACCCCAAAGCCGTTGAGGTTATAGAATATAAACCACAAAGCATCTATTTCTAAGTGTGCCTGGAAGGGTGATGATGAGAAAAACTTACAAGATGCAGAGAGAAATTCTTAGTGTTTACAGTCTCGATTAGAATGAAAAGTAATTGTCAGGATTATTTTGACCCTCCAGCCTAATTGCCCAAATTCTCTTCTTTTATTAGACAGGGTTTGAGACTAAATGTGGGAATGCAAACCTGAACTCCTGATAAGGAAAACAATCAGACAGTGTGTTTAAAATAATTATTGTGTCTAATTCTACAAGAGTGAAAAAGTTAATGCTGAGGCTGTATAATATGGGCAAATAATTGGAAGAAGGACTCTTTTATCAGCAGAGTAATGCATTTTTAAGCACAGATGAGTTGCATTTACTGAAGAGCAGCTAATATTTATGTTGGAGGCAGAAAGTGAGTGAGTCACTGTTCTTTATCTGAGAATTTGTTCACTGCTTCTGCCTGAACCAAAATAGTTATGTTGATTTAAATGGTAATGCTTACCTCAGTACAGGCAAGTATAACACACACTAAATTAAAGGCTATATTATGTGATTAGCTACTTTTAACCTAAATATGATACATTCCCCTTTTTTATAGAAAAGAAACTCTCCAATATCTTTGTTGTTGTTGCTTCACAGGACACCATAGGGATGCAGCTTTAAGAGATTACATATAGGTAGGAAGATTAGGAGGAATAAAGAGGAATTGTATCTTCCTGTAAAGTCACAGAACAACTCCAGTCAGGAAGAAAGCTGGAACATCTCTAGCCTAAACTCTTACTCAAAGCAGGATCAACATTGAATTCAGAACAGGTTGCTCAGGGCTTTGTCCAGTCAGGGCTTGAAAGCCTACAAGGATGGAGTCACTGTGACCCCTCCATGCAGCCTCTTGCAGAGTTTGTCCACCTTTACTGGGCAAATGATCCTGCTCCAACCATATTGGTCTCTTCCCCTAAACTTTCTCCAGTTCACTGATGCCTGGCAGTCCCCACCTTTGGGTGCAGTACTCTAGATGGGGCCTAAGGTGTGGTATTTCCGACCACTTTCTCCATCTTGTGGTCAAAAATGTCTTCTGGTTACTGATTCTACAGCAAAAGTTGCATTGACTTGAGTGAGGGAAAATTTCTGGATTTTCATAATTTTGGGCCTAATTTTAACTGGATAAGACTGTTCCAGGTGTATCTGGAGGTTTTGCCCTTCCCGAAAAAAGGCTGAGGCAGAGCCAGCACCGCTGGAAACAGGCAAGCAAGTTGGAGCTCCCCAGGGCACGGCTCAGGGAACTTTGCCACCAGTTCCGGCACTCTCACTGCAATCGCATTTTGGCAAGGTATATGACTAACTGCAAAGTGAGAGGATGCTCAGGTGAAATTTTTTGGAAGTACTTTGTCATTTCCTTAGTCTCATACAATGACGAGAATGGGAGCAATACCCAGGGGCTGTATAATAACACTTAAACAATCAGGTTTATTATCTGCTTGTCTTAATTAAATGCCTCTATTTTTTCCCCAGAGGAAGAAAGTTTTTTTACATTAAACAATTTAGTTTGAAGTAAATGGGCCTCTAAAAGATATATCATTTACTCTGATTTGATTTACTTTGAACAGAAGATTCCCCGTTCATGACTATTAATGTGACTTAGCCCAATCAGATACGTTTCCTTTGTGTCCTACTTCAAATCTTTAGTTTCTCCCATATGTCAAAAATGTTGGGGCTGCTGAATGATAAAGCCTTGTTGCTATGGCAATTAGTTCCATTACCTAGGTGACAGTGCTGGCATAATGTCACCACTAAAGCGATATAAATCCTGAAATATTTTTAGCGTCTGTTGCAGATGAACCACAGTAAAACTACCGCTTATCAATGAGCCAAAATCCCCACAGGTGATGGGAAGGAAGGTGCAGCTTGACCACTGTCTGTGCTACCTGGAGAAGTTCAGGTAGACAGCAGACTGGACAAGTGGAGCTCCTACATTCAGCAACACTACGAGAGAATGACAAGAAATAAGAAAGAAAACCCCACAGAGAATAACAACAACAACAACAACAACAAAACAATAATAATACAAATAAAAGAGAAAAAACTTCCTTGTTTGGGCAACTGCTGAATGAACTACGCCTCTCTACTCCCACCACATTGCCCTCTCCTTATTCACTGGGGTAATACGAAGGCATGTTCTGCAGCTGCATGAATTTGCATATTTTAAGCCTTTGTATTATTTATTATACAATATTTAGTCACACTTTGAAACCTCTGTCGGGGTTAAAGTCTCATTGTATCAGAACAATGTACAAACAAAAGCAGTTCTCGATAGCCTCTGCCCTCCCAGAGCTGACAGGCTTGCAGAAGGGTTCAGGTGATGGTGAGGCAAAAAGCAGCTACTGCCATTTTCCTGGTTATCTTCAATATTTGAAAGCTTTTATCTTCCCTAGTCACACCAATTCATACAGCCCACAGTACAAATGAAGCCCACAGGTAGCAAATTTGGCAGTGATTAAAAGGACAATGATGGTAGCATCTGTTATGTTTTGGGTTTTTTCTCCTCCCTCAGCTTTGCCTCAGGTTTCTGGGGCATGCTGAAGTGTGCTGGTATTGGCTGCGCAGTCAGCATCTCATTGCACCTGCTTTGGCCAGGAAATCTGCATAAAACGTGACAGGATTTTTCTCCTACTTCTTTCACAGATTAAAAGTCCATGTTTTGGAAACTTGCCAGGGAATCAGTAGTTGGGGGAACACCCATTGCCGCTTCAAAACAGATGAAGGACTTCATCAATCTTTAAGCATTCAGACAAAATAACAAAAATGTTATTTTCACTATCCCATACACAAGGTTCTTCTTCCCCCTGCCAGGATAGTGTGTATGCAACTAAATACACCTAAGCAAAGAACAGGCATCAAATAACAAGAAGAAGAAGAATTCTTGTCCCTTTTGCTGGTGAAGAACTGCTCCCAAAACGAATAAATTATTAGTTTATTTATTATTTAGAATTATGAGGCTATGCTTAGAGCAAGTAGTCCTTGATCCATAAATCATTGGTGCACCATTAATTATCCACTCTCACCACTTGCTGACTTGGTTTGCCATATAAATCACACGGCACCCTGAGCAGGCAAATGATAGTTGCTAAACATCGCATTTGCCCCTTTTTTGTCACTTTCCCCACATGCTCCTCCGCTGGACTTTGTCGGGAACGCTGCATCCCACTTGCACATCAGCAGCCTCTCTTTGTTTATCCTTTCTCTCCAAGTATTCATTGGTACAAATCACATTTGAAGCAAACTTCTGAACTCGCCTAGTTCGAGATGTAGCTCATGGTCTCCACGCTCTCTGCCTGACCAGCTGCCATTGAGAAGCTGAAAAAACCCATAGCAATAATGCCATTGTTGAAATAAAAAAAAGGAAAGAGCTTCTCTGATGAAGATGCAGACTGACTTCACGGCTTTGGAGACTGTACTGCCTGTACTCCAAACTGTCAACAAACCACCAGAGGAGTCCTACATGTGGGCACACTTCTGACATGGTCAAAGGTCACATCAGCAATTTCTCTCTCACAAGAATTAATATTTCATATTGGTCCTCTGCTGGGAGACTCAAGTAAATTAACGCTGATGATGTGCCCTTTACTTGCTGCTCTGTGGACTTCATTAGGGCTGGAGAAGAAAATTGTTTACTACAGAAGCCACAGCAAACGTCTCTCTTACAAACTTGCCCATGCATTATCTCTTGCATTTGATCCTACACTGACACTCTGCTCTCTGAACATTCATTTCCCTCTTATCTTTTTTCCTTCTGACAATGAACACAGATGACAGCATCAGAAGCCCACATGGCTGTGGATCCAGGTCTGCAGTTTTGCAGCACAGTTCGAGAGGTGAGAGAGGTCACGCACAAGGCCAACCCTCCACATATGTTGGAAGCTTACAGAGTTTTGGCTTTTTATGAACTACTGAGGAATAAAACAGGGATTGTCATTCACAGCTGAGAAAGGGGGAATATTAAAGCTCACTTATGAACAGTCACAGTACCCAGCTGGAGCTTTAGCAAACGTAATAGAAGTTCACCTAATCTACCTGCTAAGCTGGCAATTTTCTTACAGACACCCTTGAAATGCCCTCCTTGCATTTTGGGCACACTAGAGTTTACACATGAAGTGACAGAGTTCTTATTCTTGTGCCCCAGGATGTGTGTACTGTATCTTTCAATTTACACTGTGTAAAATCCCTGTTTTGGACTTATGACAGCCTTCACCAGATTGCAAACTGGCAGACAGAGCCAAATGCCCAAGCTGGAGTTTTATGCAGTACGTAGAGAAGGACTTTTGCTCCCTTTTCTCAATATCTTTCTTCTGTTCCAAGGAAGCATCTTTGGCCTGCGTGCTTTATTATGACACTCAGTTCCTAGAGTGCAACCCTGAGATGAATACTGAACGCCTGCATACATGGCAAATAAAGTAAATGTCTCAGCAGGTGATAACTAAAAAAAAAAAAAAAAAAACAAAAAACCCCAACCTTTTGCACTACACAGGAAAGTACACAGAAACATCCAGTAGGAACTACTCAGCCAAGAATAAGGGATGAGGCACTTCCAAGACACCCCAAATGACAACCTTTGTCCCAATTCCAGAGCTTGATCCCAAGAGAGCTGAGCAGCCTTCTCTGCCCAGCATCTCCAGTCAAACAAGTGCACGTGTGCTCTGTGAGTCAGAAGCTGTCAGAAGAAAGTGCTCAGACTGCACCTAAGGATCATTTAACAAATGAATAACACTCAGCTACCTAAGGTGGAACCCACAGGAGCATGTTATGTTGTGCAGCAGTTTACTTTATGAGCTGAAAATTACAACTGATAATACTGTCTAGCTCCTGTCATGAGAAAGACACTGAAATTGCTGACCTTCCACAGAAGATAATCTCAATTCATTCAAAACAGTAACATGCCATAAAAAACAGTGTGCACTGGTGGTGCCTGTGTTACAGAAATAAGTATAACCAGTCCTGTACACTGTAATTTATACATAATAGCCATAATACACCACCTATACAAAAATTCAGCCCAAATGCGTGAAAATGGGAATGAAGATATTGCCCTGTACTGGGGCAAAGACATTTCTCAATACAAAGCTTTAAAAACACTCATTTTTTACACACACACCTTTCAGCAACATTAAGATGAGGCAATCTTTTAGCTCATCCTCAGAGACATCTCAATTCAAGCTCTGCAGTTATCATATTAGCACAGGTACCAGCTATCGGAAGCTATGGGCTATAATATTATAGGCTTGCTTTATTTATTTTAAACTTGTTTTAATGTTGGAGAGAGACCCTGGGAAATGTGGTGGTATAAATTTCTTATGAGCTGTTCCTGACCAAAGATGCCCAATTAACAGATTCCTACCTACTTCAATGAGAGAGTCTCAAAAAGGGGGATAGTGCAAACAGTATGTCATCCAGTATCAATGGAGACAAAATGGAAATTGTTTGCAATACCAAAAGAAACGTCTTTAAACCCACACTTCATGTTACCCTTAGTAACCAGTATCAGTGTCAGCTATGTCAGTGCTTAAGGCTCTTCAGAAAACTGCGGCTTGGGCTATCCAGGGCACACACACACACACACACACGCACACACAAACCCATTACCCTAAAAAGCACATTCCTGCAAATAGCACTGACATTTTCAGCTATTGCTGTTTTATTTCTTACTTGGTAGAGGGAAAAGATTTTTCTTTAGTTAATAGTCCTACACAGCAGTTTATGACAAGCAGCTAGAAACACACAGATGCCTTATTCTGGATACACACTAAATCTCACAAAAATCCCATTTTCCACTAGATAGTTAGGATTAAATATTTCTGTTGGTAATTATCCAATTCACAGGAAGTGGTCAGCTCCACAATGACCATATTTTTGGTCTGTGCAAGTTGCTTTCCTAAGGACTGAGCTCCACTGTCAGTGGTGGCAGGTGTTCCAGACATCCAGGGTTTAACTTAGAGCTGCTTGCTCCAGAGGGGACCCAGAGGACCTGCTCTTTCTTGGAGATTGCATCTTTTTGGGGTTTTGTTTACAAAAATGTGCTTCAGCAGCACAGAAAAAACCAGAATGGTATATATAATAGTAAAAATCCTCTTTTCCCTTTTCCTCCCTATGTTGCTGTCCAGCAATGTGCTTTCAGAAGAGGGACTACTCTTAAAGGGAAGGAAGGGGCTTCTTTTTCTGCTCGGTTAAAGAAAAAAATAACAGCCAGCTCTCCCTCCCTCTGTTTCTTCCTCTTTTTCCATTTATAACCCTCCTGCATAGTACAAACTGTTGTATATTTGCTCATGCTTCCCCACTGCCCCATAGTTGCACCATTTATAAAGGGGTGGAATAAAAGAAACTGCTTTTTCTTTTCTGGCCATAATCTTCCACAAATCTCGACTATTCCTGCTACAGAGATGTGCCTTGGTTTCCAAGCACTTCACTCAATACCATCTGTACACATCCAAGGACAAAAATGTCCCCTTTTTTCCCTCAAAAGTGGCCTTGAATAGCTCTCAAGTTGCTGAGAGAGTTTGGCTACACAGGAGATTAGTTTTCTTGCTGAGGAATATCCTGTGGTGACAGCCATGTTTTTCCTGCCATTTTTAGAAAGTAGACAAGCAAGAGGCAATGTACAGATTAACAGCTATGCTTAAAGACAATGAGATGTGCAGTGTATTAGCATATTTCTCTAGAAGGGAGCACTGCTGTGCAGCACTCACAAGTGTTCTCACTGATTCTCTCACCTGTATCACCTGCAAGAGACTTTAATAATCTAAGACTCAACCTCAGCAACACATGATTTTTTTAAAAAACAAATATTTCAGCCAACATTCTGCCTCACTCATACCAACATCTTCTCACAGTACAAACAGCCTAAGTGACTTTAAGTACAACCACCGACTTTTGTTTTGGGCATACTGAGTTTTCATGAAACACTATTCAAGAACACCAGGAGAGGCAGACAGACAACAGGGACTCAGGACACGCTTGTTTTCGAGAGGTTATTCAAGTTCTGGATGTAGCTCTGGGCTTTCTGCACACGCACAACACATGCACAGAAAGGCTTGACCTTCTTCTGGGAAAAAGGCAACTCTTAGTGTTACAAAACAAGAAGGGGAGGCCTGACCACTGTCTGGGTTTGATCTTAAAGGAGGAGTAACACTTGGGTTTAGCTCACCAGGGTCCAGAAAGGCTGTTCTGCTGAGCAGCTGAAGAATCCCACCTAACAGAAAAGCTTAAAATCTGTGAAAGGAAATTTAGACCAGGAAGAAAATTGTGATGTCTGGAATATAAACAGCATGAAGGAAAACAAAACAAAACAAAGGTCATCTGAAAAGACAGCTCTATTATTTTAATGTCATGTTCACCCTCACTTTGAGGAGTGGAAAATTGGAGCCCAGACCTTGTGAATGTGCATCAGTAAAATCAGAGTATTGGTGGCACTCCACATCCAGACATTTTAGCTCCATTTCTTTTGCTCAGTGCAAATACCTTCAATGGACAATTTTGAGCACCCATTTTCCCTCTCTTCTGCCAGTCTAGGATACTTAAAAATAAAGTACAAAAGAGGAAAAATAAATTTTTGATTGAGAAGGTTTGGGTAGGTTTTGCTGGAATAACTGAGCCTTGTTCATGAACTGATACTCAAACATCAGAGCACTTGATGGCTTATCAACACATTAAAAATACCTTGCCAGTAGTTCTTTTGTTACAGTGTGGGTCCATAACATGTCTTCCTCCTCCAGAAATACCCTGCTTAAGTTGTCTGACTGATCTTTAAGCACTTAACAAAGGAAAAAGGTCCACTAATGCAATTTCACTGTCATTGTTTTCAGAGCTATTGAACTGTAAACCCTGTGTGTGAGGCAACTGATGTGTGAACACCATATCGGGCAACCTCTCTTTAAGGAAAATATTTCAGGAGGTAAATTTTGTTAAAACGCATGTAATTAGAACATGAAAAGGCAACTTGTTTCATGGAGAACATGAGATGCCTGACACAATACTGGTATATGGTAAACTTAATTTTGTTTCTGCATTTGGTCTTCACATATGTAAAAACCTATGTTGACAAGATTGCATATATTTCACGCAAAAAAATTGAATTTTTCCTTAATTATACTCTTAATTACTCAGCTCCCTGTGCATGAGATGAAAAAAAAAGGAAAATAAGCCTTGAATATGAAGGTTTTTTTGTGTAATTGTGAAGTCCACAAGAGTTGCTGTTACATTTATATAACTTAGATCCACTATGATTTTTGAATGTAATTGAAGTCATTCCTTTTTCACTTGCAATGTCAATACTTTGCTGTTCTGCGCAAGAAGTTATGAATTATCACAAAGTTCTGAAATCCACTCAGTACACATTTTCAGCAACATAAAGTGGTTTTCCTTGTCATTTATTTTTATTCCAGTTAGTCTATAAAAATCAATATGCTTGATATTAAAGAGGAAGATGGATAAAACAGTTGATTCACCACACTTGCCGCTGGCGTAGTGGAAATTACAGAAAAAACTTTACATCAGCATTCTTTGATGTATTAGTTGATCATCAGTATTCAATTATTTAAAAGAGGATTTGTGAATTGTATGCTAGTAGTAGTGACTCAGATGACAAAATAGTGGAAAAAATGCCTTCAGAAAGCATAAAATTAAAAGAGAAAAAGAGAATATAGCCTGAGCTAATGGCTGCAAAATATCCTGCCGAAAGAACATCTGGATTAGTTGGTGACACGACTTGCTTTAGATCATTTGGTTATCTAAATATTTGATATTTAGCATTCAGTCTTGAGCAAATATTCTAGAATTTACAAATATATTCAATCAGAAAGAAAGCATCCTAAGAAAGTGATCATTCAGGACACTGTCAATATTAACAGAGACAGCACTGGGCTGGTTGTCAGCCACGAAGTCTTTCCCAGTTAGTGTGAAACCAGAGAGATTTGTCTTTTTCCACCCAAACCCTGTCTGCAGTGATGTACTGATAACCTTCCGCTGTACCTTACCTCAGACACACAGTGCTCTCCAAATCACTTCTCAATTTCCCTAAGCTGGCCAAATAACACACAAGGAACACAATAAAACCAGACTGGAATGCCCCTGCTTCCCAGACCCATTCAATTTATCTCCTTTGCCAGATTTTCTTCTTCCTAAATCCCTGCTCCCCCCTGCCAAATGCTGGTGAATTTCCTACGTACTGTGTACCTTTAATAAATTAAGCAAGCTGTCATGAGATCTGTTATCATCACTATTCACAGAAAGGAGGAGTTAGTAGAAACTCTAGGAAGGATGTACAAACTAGTAGCATTCAGAAAAGGAAGATTCATGAGGAGAAGGCTGTGACAATGCTGCTCAGGGGACTTACTTCAGTGGATGCTGGTTCCTTTTGTATTTAGCAGCTCTATGAAAGCGCCCAATTTCCCTGGAACACTCCTATGGCTGTCCAAATTCTGTAATACCGAGAGGAGGAAGGCTGCTACAAACTTAAATTTCTTATGAAAAGATGCAGAAACATTTAAAAGAGGGCCATAATCCTATTTTTTCTCACACATTTTTTTGTAGCATAAATGCTTTCTGAAGCAGAATGATAAAATAATGCAAAGGAAAAACAAAGAAGAATGGTCATCTTTCTTGGGGTTTTAAGATATGTACTTAAAGGGGGAAAGGGTTGGTGGCATTCTTTTTGGGCATCTGCGTGTGGGTGGTCTTGGTGTTATTTTGTTTGTCAGTTTTAAATATTCCAAGAAACTGGAGCAGAAGTCATGAGCAAAAGAAACCACCAGAAATTACCTAATCAAATTCTTCAAACCACGTAGCAAGTGTCAATCTAAGACAAACTATAAAGTGTTAAAATTGCTGTTAAAAATTCGGAATTTCCAGACAATACAGCCCAGCAACGTTCTAAGGCTACACTGGATAATAAAGGGGAAGTGGGGACAAAACCCAGCAGTGAACAGCAAAGTTATGAATGACAGAAGCAGGAAAAAAATAAAGAAAAACTATGCCAAACAAAACACTAAAGTAACACCTCTCTTTTTCACCTAGATGTTAGCTGGAAAAAAGAACTGGAATACAGCACCATACTGGTGCCCCTTCCACTGCTTTGTGCGCAGTCAGAACAAGATGGGACTAGAAAGACTCTCCCAGGTTACTGAGATCAAGGTTATATCACTGCAGGCACACGTCCTGCAAACACTTGATTGAATCCTTCAGTCTTCTTACAGAGAGTTCAGCTTTTTTTTTTCCCCTTTACTACTCCAGCTGCAGGCTGTCCAGCAAGGTTTGAGCCAGAATTTTCCTTAAATAATTGTTCTTTCTCCCACTCATGCTGCTCCTCAGGTCTTGCTTTGCTGTGTGAAAAAAGGAAAGCACTTTCACTCTCCTAGTAAAGGTTCTTCTTTCCTCCAAGCCCTTCTTCTCCTTAGCATCACGAATGTGTTTTTAATGAACACTCCTAACAAGCTTCACGTGATACTCCACATACTGCAGGTTGGAAATGCTTCTCCTGACACATTTTCCAGTCACATTTGTCTTTATGGCACTTACCCAGTGTTATCAGTGCTTGACAATCCCGTGGCCAGCCAAAGGACTCACAACTGATGTGCCTGATCTGCGTTCCAAGCACTACAGACATGTATTTAACTCGATCCCTGAACAAACTGCAGAGCAGGAGGCTCCTTCTCTCATCCAGCAAGGTATCACTGCCTGGTGACTGACAGCAGAACAATACCCTGCACAAGCAGCTTCCAAGTGCAGTTACTAATTAGTGCAGATGTTATGAAGGTAAGAAGCCATCAGAACTTGGCAGGAATAACTTTGTCATTAAGTTATTCAATCTCTGAGTGACAAAATGATTTGTAGATGACTGTGCTGAGTTCTCTGCCTTTCCTTCTCACACTCCAACACTATGAACAGGAATGTAATTTGGGATATTTTCCCTCTCAACTGTATTTCTTCCTGGTCTCCTGACATCTTCTAGCAAGGATGGGAGTAAGAGGTTTGGATGTCACCTCTGTTCAAACATTGTGAAATGCAGCAGAAATGGAGCTGTTAATGACAGAGACACAGCACAGAGCAAGGAGACATGAAAACATACAGCTCCGCTGGAAGTCTGGAGATATCTTAAGGAAACAAGTCATCAGGAGTGGAGCAGAACCTTATCCTGACCTCATGCTCTTAATAAGAGCATGGTGACATGGCATGAGGCATTTTCAAGTCCTAATCTTTCAGCTTGGCTTGGCTGGATGAATGTCAATATGTGAGTACACTGTTACTGTGGCAAAGGCAGGCTCTGTAGAAGACAACAGAGACACAAATCAACATCACAAAACTTTCTACATGAGAACCTCCCCTGAACTAGGTGAAAATATTTCAGGAAAATGTTTCAGCATTCAGGAAAATATTTCAGCAAGCACAGGAAAGCGTTCTCCAAATGGTGTATTCTAGTTGGTCAAAAAATACAGCATAACCTCTCACACCCGGAATTCAAGGGCCTCCTATGCAGGCAGACACAAGCCATTTTTCCTGCCTCAAAATAAGCTGCGAATATCTCTAAGACAACCACCAACCCTTTTGATGTGAGCATCGTGCTTGTCATTAAACTCTGTTGCCAAAACTTCTGAGCTGATGAGCACAACTACGCTGGCACTGTGCACACACTGACATGAGAAAGAGCATCTCATGTACAGGGAAGAAAATGTCACAATCCTGAGCAACAGGTTATTCAGGACAATGATGAGCCAAAGGACAGAGTCATGAAAAACTGGTACCATGATTGAAAGGGACAAATAAACTGTTGGTGATACCAATATTCCAAAAGTACTATTCAAAAAAACCCCAGTTTCTCCCCAATGTGAAATTAAAGGGACACACCACGCAATACTCTGTACATACAATTACACAATGTGCACAGTGAAGGATGTTTACACCCACAGCACCCCTCCTAGGGCCAGTTTCCACCAACCCACTTGCACAACGTCACTGCTGTCACACTCTCATTAACCCCGAATGGCCATTTCTGCTCTCTGGGTGGCTGTGATTAATTAGTCCACTTTGAAAAGCAAGCTGCTCTGTGCCAGAAAACCCTGAAACTGTGCATTAACCACACAGGGACACAGCTGGGCCTCCAGTCTTCAGCTGGATCAGGACTTCTCAAAGGCTCTGACAGCTATTTTGCCATACCCGTGTGACAATGAGAGTCCGTGTGCCAGCACAGACCTGCCTGTTGCTGTTGTCACTGCACAGCTTCTGTTTCTTTCTCTAAGGGGAAAGGGCTTCCACCATCATGCTATGGCTCATCCAGCTACACAGACTCTGGATATAAACACAGCCATCAACATCAGCAGCCTGATTTTTAGATGTGTTAAAAATGTACAGCTCTAACAGTTACTACACAGATAAGGTGGAATTCTCTCTTGGTGCCCAGCACCTAAGTATCTAAATATGGATATTTTTTGATTAATTACCTGTCAAAACCCCATGGATTTGCAATATTATTCCTCCAGCTACATTCTAAGAGATCTCTTTCCTGTCTTTTAAATGCAGATCTAGGCTCAGGTGCACATGTTGATCCCTAAAGAGCCATTTCTGCATCAGATGATTCATTTTCTGCATATGATAAGGTAAAATAACAGCAGTCACCAATAAACCACACCCCCTCATAGTTTGCCTTATGTAATTGCTACATTTAAGAGCTTTGCACATGAAAAGCTACCAGTAACATTTTTTCCCCCCACAGGTGCAGCCTCTGCTCCTCTGCAGGTGCATGTAAATATTAGCAAAACATTGCTTGGTTTAGGTTTGCTTGGATTCAAATACCATGGAGGAACCTGTCTTCCTGTACTAATTGGTGGTTGTGGGACTCTAAACAGAGGAAGAACAAAACCCTCTGAGGTCTGTGTATAGAAGGCACCAAAAAAAAAAATATTGGCAACAAGCTTAACTGGAGGCTAAAGGTAAACCACAAATGAGTGGAAAATCCAGCGTTGCCCATAATGGTTATTTCTGTCACAATCGGGATTTTTGCCGCGGCCATAATGTCTTACAAATAAAGCCATTTACCAGCACCACATCAAAAAGGCATTATCAGGAAAATCAGCCAGATAGACTACTTCAGCTAGAGCAGCGCATGCAACGCTGCCCCTCTTAAAGGCTCAGATTTATGAGGCAGAAACATTGCTCCAGGCAGTTTGCAAGAATAGGTACAGGAGGCGGAGATTCCAGGGAGGAGGGTGTTGTGTTGTGGTTAAAGGTTATAAAGCTGCGTTTACGCCGTGCTCCTCGATAGCTATAAAATTAACTTGGATATTTCAAGAAAGGACAAGCACAAAACCGTCAGCGCCGCAGAGACAAGGGAGGAAAAAAAACCTTTTTTTTTTTTTTTCCCTTCAGTAAAATGCCTGTCAAAATGGAAAACAGGGGATTTATGTAGAGGTATCAGAAACAAAGTTAAAGTTTTATCTGCAGAGCGTTCAATTTAGAAGCAGACTGTGAGAGAGGGGGAGAGGACAAGGCGTAGGAAATTTAACATGCTTCCCAGGCACATGCTTTGACAGTATGATTCTCACCTCCTAAAGCCCGTGAATCAAAGGTATTGAAGATTCAAGCATTTTTCTCCTGGCAGTGGGTGGCCTCGTCCCAAAATCCAGCTGCCTTTCTGTATGAGGCAGCTGAAATCATCTTCACATAGACTCTAGATTTATGTTATTATGCAGATCGTATCAGACATATATGCTCTGTCGAGTTTTCTCACAGTATAATTGCCTCCTTCTCCAAGCTAAGCACATGTCTCATAACAAAAGATCCAAATAGGTCTTTAGGCATACCCCCAAAAATCAACAAAGTTATTAGATGATTATAAATAGCCATTTTCTCTTTCTCTTCACCCTTCCTCACTGACTTTTATCTACTTCAGATTTTTTCAGTGCTGACCTGGAGCTCAGCTCTTTTCAGAAGCAGAAGTAGAGGGCTCAGCTGAAGAGATCTCACACCAAGTATTTGACAGTCAGGGCCACAGAGTGACCACACAAGCTGCCAATGTGGCTGGGAGCAGCAGTCCATGCAGTCAGCCACCTTGTCCTCAACACCAACCAAAACAGGCCCCTTTAGGCAAAAAAATCCTCACAGACAGCCACACAAGAGCATGGAGTATGTTAAAAATGTCTCGATTTAAGCCAAGGGGTCCCATGCTAAAAGATTTATATCCCTGTCGTTGATGCTTACAGAATCACAGAACTGCTGTGTACGATCCCAATGTCCCCTCATTTTCTACTCTTCCTCTACAGTGGAGAGTCCCAATTATACATACAAGAGGCTTTCCACAACACTAAATATTCTACTTTTTTTCCTTGGAAGACCCACAATTTCTGCTGCAACCATTCATCACTGGCCCTTTTTACCTAGCCCAGATGCGAGCACCAGCTGTGCCTTTACCGCTCAAGATCTTGTCATTTCCATCAAAAGGAGAGTCTTTACACCAAAAACCTGGTACACCAGGATATGGTTTTTCAAATAATTTTTTTATCATTCACTTAATAGCACAAAAGAATCAGTGCACAGCCTCCCAGTGCTCATATCCCACCTCTCAATGCAGTAGTTCTGCAGTAATTTAGTGGAAATAGCTTATTACTTAGTGATAGCTGGTATTAGCCATGCTGGCTTTTATGCCATGTTAATCTAAAATGGGTATGTAAGAGTGTGGTATCTCCATCTGCAACTATATGCACGTGATTTAAAGCAGGGTATCCAAATAAGTATTTAGGGGGCTAATTGTAGATACTCGCTTTCTAAAATGGCAGCATTAAAAACCTGCCACTTCGTTTTGTAGCTAGCACCAGGCTTTTCAGCATTGCTCCAAGTGCAACTTTGCATTATTCTTTCAAAGATCTTCATCTTTGAATGAGCCCAGCACCTAAATATCCTTAGACACCAAGGTATGTGTGTGTGGTATACTCCTCAGGGCATCTAGTCCTTGGAAAGAGCAGCTGGAAGCCATGAGAGTTTCATTTAAACGCTGAAGTAGGATCTGAGCTCTTCTGAAAGCCAGATATTTAGGGGTAAAATCTATAAGCATTCAGGTCAGTAAGAATTATCATCTCTGTTGGGAAGGACACATTTGTTTTACTAGATAAAGCAGCAATCATTTAGCTGTTTTTCTCACAGCAAGAAATCCCATGTTTCATGAATTTATGAGTGTGGCCAAATCCTGTGCGCTTTATCTTCGCTCTGTATTTGCTGTATGAAGAAAACAGGTAAGGTTTGCAAAAAGACAGAGAACTAGCTGAAAAGCTGCTGTCAAGATTGCAGGTTTCTAATAAAACAGATATTCTGAAAGGCTCTGCTAATTCAGCAAGAATAACTGGAGTCTGAAGACTAAAAATATCAGCCTAAGGAAGGCCCTATATAAAGTCTGTGCTATTCTGCTAAACAGTTTCTACTCCACTGATGCTATTAGGATGGTACTTTAAGCGTTGCTACGAAGATCTGAAGTGTGTTGAGCAGTTTCCTTAGTTAGGGAAACTTATTTGACATCTGTGAATGTGCCATTTATATATTGCATACATAGCAAGAAAATACTGATTTACTGGTGTAGCTGGTTTCTGAGTAGAATAGACTTATATATTCAACTCCAATTTATCTTCTACCTTGTGGGAGGGCAGAGCTCGTGCAATTGAAAAAAAAGTAGTATTTGCTCCTTACTAGTTTTGGAAAAAAGCTTCCTTTTTTTTTTTTTTTAATCTCTGCAAATAACAAAGAGAATTCCCTGCTGAAAATGCCTCATCACACATTTTCTAGCAAACAGCTTTAATTATACCAAACATGAGGCTGACCACGCTCTGCCCATGCGTAATACCTGTCAGTCTCATCTTTGCCAAGATCCTGCCTATCCTATTAGGTAACACAGTTTTACTTCTTCAGGCTGGTCCATAATCCTCGAGGAACAAAGCTGCCAACGCTTACCATTTTATGGAGTTTCATATGCTATTTACTGTTTCCTCTCAAGGCCACAAGCCTGAGAATATTACACACCCATCCACACATACAAGCACATCTTTCCTTTTAATTGCATTCCCAGCCCTGGAGATTATGGATAATCCTGGAACCACAAACTACGTGCATCCCAAAATAACAAAACCAACCCGAGACGCGGGCAATCTTTGGATCTTTTCTGCTTAGGATTTTTGGGGCAGGAGGGAAACACTTCTGATTTGGGAATGTTCCTGGCAGGCCAGGTTTACCCCCTTGCAGCTTATGCAACAGCTCTGACTCACTCGCTGCAACCCATCTGGCAGGATGCATCCTGCTCCTGGCACAGCAGCGGCTCCAGTGCAGCACATGGAGGGGCTGCAGGTGCATCCAGCCTCTTCTTACCTGAGGATTGTGTGGCTGGGAAAGAAAAATGCATCCCAGAGGCTGCAAAATTGACCTGGAAGTGGTGTGCACCCACCAAGGGTGAGGAGGATCCAGAAGCTCCCTAGGAAGGACGAAGCCCTTGCAAAGATGGATCACGGGAAGCCTTTCTGGCGGGTGGATGCTGAAACATCAACACTGTTTCCTTAATGCACTCACAGGCAGCATCAGCTCGGGTGAAGCGAGAGCTCCAAAGCTGGAAGCACAGCCCACTAAAACCATTTGTGATGATGGGCCAGCTGCAGCGGAGATGTCATTATAGCCAATGTCTTGGCTTGCTTCTACCGCCATTTATGTCCTAGCCCAGTGAAACTGGCCTTTATTTTGCATTTATTGAAAAGTGATTTGAAAGACTTACTTTCACACCATTTTTTTTTTCTGTCAGCAGAACATATTTTTGAGCCTTGGTTGGTTTTGTTCTTTTTACCATTTTTTTTTAAAGCCAGAGCCTCAAAAATGTCAGTAATTTAAATGAGAGGACAAATGTTAACTACTTCAATAAATACAAACCATGAAAGAAGTGAAATTATTAAACTTTCTCCCCTCTTGGAAGCCAGAGATAATTTAATATCTGTGGGAGGTGCTGGCTGCCCAACTGTTTGCTTAATATGTTATTTAAAGTATTCTTAAAAATACTGTTGCCTCATAACATTGAGCATCCCCATTATCCTAACCATCAAAATTATTTTCATAATGAATGCAGGACATTTATTCTCACTTGATTCATGACAACAAGGAAAATAGAAAGCAGACAGAAAATCATGAATAATTGTGCAGTGTTTCTATGATACCAAGTATGAATGGCCCAAAAGGCCAAGCTAATCATTTCAATCATGTACCATTTTGGGCCATCCTACTCAGTTACTGTGAGAATCAAAGGTTCTTCCTTTCTTGATCACCCCTGAAAAATGAACAAGTACCAGCAGCCTCACTGTACAATTATCAGCCCTCAAGCTCTAAGCAGAGAGGAAAAAAAAAAAAGCTCAAAATATAATAAAGAAGGTAGGAATACATCTGCCTTTGTAAACAAAATCACACTGATGAATAAATGGCATCCATGCTAATACTGCCAGAGGCAAAACTGTGACCTGAGAAAAAACATCAATCTCTTTGTGTTGCTCTAACCTCATTGGGATTGCTATATTTATTAATACCCAGATTTTTCCCATACATCGGTTGCTACTTCTGCCTCATACTTTCTCCCCTGCAAGGTCAAAATGTAGCTCATGGAGCTTTACTATTAAAAATTAAAAAAAGAGAAAAGAAAGATTTGTTTCCAGACAGCTCAAAGTCACCATGAAAGACAGACTGATCTGCACACAGAGTAGCCTACAAAGGAGCTTCAAACTGTAGGAGCAGGGATGCTAATAGAACCACACTGAAAGGTCAACACAGTTCTGAAATTAAATTAAAAAGAGAAAAAGAACCTGCTCTGTGCGTTCTTAGATGTTCATGTCCATGTGAGGAGCACAACTATAACTCAGCAGTGACACCCACGCACCTCAGCAGGTCCCTGTGCCACATGGCACATCCCAGACTGGGGTGCTGCTGCTGGAGGGGTGAAGGGTACCCCAGCCCTGCATGCTCTGGGGACCCTGTCTATCCCCTCATCACCCTGGTAATTCAGCCTCCCCCACATTTACCTGGCCAGCAATTCAGCACTGCCACCTATGAAAAGCTGGAGATGACAATGATCCACTACGGATCACACCATGGGAGCTCTCCCAGAGACACCCACTCCCACGGGACTGTCTGGAGCAGGGCTACAGGCTGAGCAAAGCCTGGGGTGACCATAGCTTATTGTCTGCCCAAAGCAGGCAGGACAGTCCCAGGGAAACAGGGATCCCTCCAAATCCCCTGCCCCTCCTCCCCACTGTGAGCTGCACGGCTGCAGGAACCATGATGGAACAGCCACCCTTGGGTGCCAGTCCAGGCCCTGGTAGAAGCATTGCACAGCATTCACAAGGGACATCAGGCACCTGCTGACCAGCTGCAGCCCAGCTGCCCTTCAGCAGAGACAGCATCCCCTCTGGCCACGGCAAAAACACCCCCAAGGGAAGGGGCACGGACAAACGACTGCTGGAAGATGAATTGCAGCAGCTCATTCATCCTGCTGAGTTCAGATGTCCTGAAAGAAAATAATCTTCTCTGCTGTTTACCTTTGTTCGTGGTTTGTTTTCTGGCACAAAGTAGCCAAATTAGGTCACAGCCGTGGTGCTGTATAAGAGCTTGTTACTGAAGCTGTGCAAGTAACACCATTCTGGCTCACAGGTGTGATAAGCAAAGGTTTATTTCTCATCTTCATAACACTAACTTCTTTTGAGTGTAAATTTGCCTGAGATGCAAATTGGACTCAAAACCCCAACCGGGGTCTAACAATTTCAGTCAAAGTCATCGACTAAAATTGCCTCGAAACCTTACAGAAAATAACTAAATTTAGGATTTTAACAAGGTCCAGGCAGGATGAGTTTTGATTGCTTTCAGATGTGACAGCAAAATTTGAATACTCATAGCTGTTTGTAAATTTAGGCAAGAGCTATAAATCTCTCTCTCATTTGTCAGTTCAGCTAAGTTCCAGTTCTGCTTCTCGACTCAAATGCTTGGCAGGATTATGCTTCTGTGTTGTATTTCCTAATCTGACCATTATGGTAACTAATTCATTTCTATGTAATTTAATTATCTTTAGCTGTTCTGCATCCTTGGTGCTCTCTGACTACTCCATCTCCAGCTATTTAATTTTCACTCTTCTCCTGCATTTGAATGATTGCTCTTTATATAGATTGCTGGCATGGAAATGTTGCTTAACTTGTAGCATCTGCTGGCAGAGCCATTATTTTATTTCAATATATCATCTGGCCAAGGGGATGGACCACAGAACTTTGATCTTTGGTCCTTAGGGCTTGCATTCAGAAGCCATTATTTTCTTACTGATGTTAACAAAATTACCCTGCTTTTTCCCTCTCTTGGTTCCTGCTCCTGTTCCACCGCCAGGTGCTATTTGCAAAGCAGAGAGTTTCCATGATCCTTGCAAGTCTGCCTTTAATTCCTTTATTACTATATCCCAGCCACTGCTGGGAGATTCAAGTTGAGGAAGAGCTACTTCCTCCCCCTCCTGGTGCCACTGATCTCAGCACGAGTTTCACAGCTGAATTCTGTAGAATGCAGATTTCACCTCTACCTACAATATAAATGTATTCCATCTTCAAAGTCCTCTCAGGGGCCCAGCGGTAGCTCTGGCTTCTCTCAGGGCAGCCTCTCCTCTGAGCTGCTTCCAGCTCCCGGGTGCTCCCCTGGCACATGCATCCCTTTTCCCAATACATGGCAACTGCAGGGTACAGGCATCATTTCTCTTCTTTAGCATTCTCCCTGTATCACCTTTCTTACAGCTGTTCTGCCACTGCAATATTTGTAAGAGTATAATAACCTAAAATGTGGCATTTGGATAACAGGGGCATTTCACATGAACTTGTCTTCAATTTAGCCATGTGTACTTGTGTCTCAGAGGAAAGCAGCATTCCTCACACCATCCTTTTCAACATTTTTCTAAATTAATAAGTCTCAAAATAGAATAGGAGCAGATAAATTTGCTTATTAGACAACAGCTGCCAAAATGTGCCACTAATAGGTGTGTGCAGGATGTATTTCTCCACAGCAAAGAAGAAATTCAATCTCCAAATGGTTTCACTTGGCACTAAGACAAAAGCTCTTTATTCTAAATACATGTCTACAAGATTTCCACACAAGTTTTACCATTGTGATATATTAAAAAAAAAAATACAAGTCTTGTTTAATGAGCAAACTAAAATTGTCAGATGATATCTTAAATAATACAAAACATACTCCGATTATCTGTTGATCTTTCCGAAAGCCTGCACACCTCTTCCCACTTTTTCTCTTCTTGGCTGGTTTCATCCTAACAGACCATGCAGCCCCTCTCACCTGTTCTGCTTCCAAACTAGTCACTGCCCACTCTCTGAAGTGGGAACTCAGGTGCCACTCCCCAGTTTGAAGATATTTCAAGGGCGAGAGAAAGCTGAGTATGTGGTGAAATGACAGGATACAGGATTCAAGTTGGGTCCGGCCAGACCATCTAGCAGCATGAAAAAATATTGTCAGCTATTCTGGCTTGCTCTGAATTTCTTTTTTTGAAGACATCAGCAGAAATCACACAGTGATTCCTCAGTGTGAGTTTACCAAGGGAACATGATGCCCACGCAAAGAAAACCAAAGTGAATTTAAGTCGTCCACTGAGAAACTGGTAGACTTTGAGAGAAAGTTGAAAGCCTGTTGGAGTTTAGTGGTGGCAGGGATCTGCCAGCCGTGCTGACCCTGCTCCCCTCGCACATCATTCCTCTGTGCCACCCCTGCTGCACACAAACAGCCTTCCCCAGGACAAGATTGCAGGGACGAGCACTATTCATCCTGCAAGCACTGCTCCTGCTCCTGCCTGCTGGAGGAACACTTGATTCAGAACAGGGGGAATATTCTGCACATTCTCCTCAGCAGTCCCTGGGCAGACTTGGGGATGTTAGAAACGGGAGCCAAGTGTCTGTGGGAATATCAGCTGGTACCAGGAGCTGGCTGCAGACAGAAACAGCAAGAATAAGCAGGAAGGTGAGAGCATAAAAGTCTACAACTGCAGTGCAACAGGCGCCCGAGGTCACAACAGGGACTATTATTTTCTGGCAGGAGAGAAATAGTAAATCGATGCTTCATTCTGATCTGGTGGCTGGCTGACATCTGTGGCACCCTGCCACAGGTGGCTCACATGACAGCCTCCTGCAGTATATCTTCCACACTCAGGAACATCGCAAGAAACAGAACAGTTTCTACAAGATATATTGTGTTTGTGTTTCCAGAAGCCTCCAAAACCTCACAATAAAAAAAACAAAACAAAACAAAACCCGGAGCAACGTGCCCAATGTACAGGTAGCTGAGGTCTCAAAAGCAAGGAATTTCCAGAATTGGCTTCATCAGTACAACCTTAGTTTTATTTCTTTTTATCTTTTCATATATACACTGTCTTAAACGCAGGAGAAAATATTAGACACTTTTTAACAAAATACCTAGAATTACAACATACACCTAGAACCTGTGTGGGTGAATTTGGGTGTCCTGTTTTGTTTTGCAAACACACAATGCCATGCAACCTTCCTAGTATGCCTACATCAAATTGCACACCTCTGTCCCAGAAGATGCTTACCTGGGAACCTTGTATTTCAACCATGTAAACAAACCCATTAATTTACAGGCTGAAAATACACCCCAGAAGGCACGCCCTGATTTCCTTGGCACTGCCCCTCAATCCAGCTCTATAAATGGACCCCCAGCCAAGCAACTCACTCTAATGTCAACCAAGGAGTAATTCTGCTGTGCTCCAAGGGCTTGTTCTGCTTTCCTTATCAACATCACCAGAAGCAGGGACAGAAACTGCCCTAAAACCAGGCTGTGGTCCCTGGATCCTTTAGCCTGACCCCCAGGCAGGAGAGCAGGGATGTGTCAGCAGACCGGTGCTTCTGATGAGGTAAATTGTGAGCAAGCCCTGATGTGAAATTGCCAGGTACAAGTCACCTGCTGGTTATGACAAATTTTGTTTGCTCTGTCATTGCAGGCAATGTAAAACCAGGGCATTGCACAGCTTCTGTGTGTACATCCAATGCAGAGAGGGATTTCTTACAGGGACATGTGCCTCCAGTATCATTACTTCAGTATTTATCCCTGGCTCCATTCACTTTTCTGCTTAGAGCTCACATCCAGCCATGAAACACTGGCTCTTCCATAATTAAAAAGTGGATTTTTCTTCAACTCAGTTACTGATGGAGCTTTGTGCATATTTACAACTCAAACTTTAGAAGTAAAAGGTGCCACAAATTTTGCCTGAAAGATACCCTTCTAAGTACAGCTCTAGATGTTACAACCCTGGGTTTTGTCAGAAGTTTTCAATGTCTTTGTAAAACCATTTATGTTTTAACTGCCAAATGGACACGCCTACATACTGGATTTCATTGTGGATAGACCACCCAAGAGAAGCAAGGTTACATCACTTTTTTGCCAGAAGTCAGTGGCTGTAAGACACTCCACGTTTACTACTTAAGCTTACAAAAGCAAACTGGCACGAATCTGTACTTACAAGTCCATTTAAACTGGTAATACTTGCAAGTGCGAATTTTGCATAAACTCTGGTAATGTTTATTAATGAAAGTGACAATACAGTATCAATTAGGAAATGTTCAGCAGCTAGTCAATAATGGACAAAATAATCCCCTTTGTCTCCTCAGCTGTCTTAGCAAATGTTTAACGATGAGGATATCCAAGCTCAAGCAGCCTAATTAAAGAGGCTTTTTCTCCTTACAAACCTTTCTCTCCTTGAATGTTTAGCTCATACAGATCAACAATTGAGACTTATAAAGGTAAGGCCTAACTATACATTCCCTTTCACTCCTGCACTGTCACAGTATGTTGGCAGGGGCTACATAATGATGTCCATTACATAAAAGCACCTCCAGTTCAGGGGCAGACCAGGACACACAGCCCTCACTGTGCGGGAGATGACATTCCTTCTTGATCAGCATCTATACCTTGACTCGTGGCTGCTGTACCACAGGAATGTCACCCATTCCGATGTCACCTCTCTATTTTCTCTTTTCCAGATCTGCCCCTGCACAGTCCAGGCCTGGTTAGCACCCTCTCTTACACAAACTATGAGGAATTGCAGCTCAAGAGGATGCAGGAGCCCTGATGACGCGTCCCAAGGTCAGCCTGGTGCATGTGCAGGATTAGCAGTTTGGGCAGGCAGCATTTTCCCTGGCTTCCTAGCAGCTCTGCACTAACACACTCTCCAGATCAGTTCTCAAGTACTGGGAAATGCTGAAGTCACTGCTGGGAGCTGGAAAAGACTCGACAGCATTGCTTCAGTTGCCTGTTTCTGCTCAGCAAGGAGCTGCCCAGAGAGAGACTTCAGACCTTTAAGCAGAATCCTTTCTCTCCAGGAGATATTCCCTCTCTGTCCTTGCTGCCTCTCAGTCACATTTCAGTTCATTATCCAGCTCTTCCACAGCAAGACTTCAGAGAGTCACCCCTCCCTCAAGGCATGTTTAGTTGAAATTTGCTGTCATTTACCCACACCATGGGAGGAATGGTATTTCACTACAGCTGTTTCCAAAAATTAAGTGAATTACAAAGAAATACTAATGAATTAATATAATAATAATATGCTATATTTTACTTATTGTTTATATCATATTACATCATAATAAATATAATGAATACTCTTCTCTCTGGTGGCCAGTGACAGGACCTGAGGGAATGGCATAAAGCTGTGCCAGGGGAGGTTTAGGTTGGATATTGGGAAAAGGTTCCTCCCCCAGAGGGTGGCTGGGCACTGGAACAGGCTCCCCAGGGCAGTGGTCACAGCACCAAGCCTGACAGAGCTCAAGAAGATTTTGGGCAATACTCTTGGGCACATGGCGTGACTCTTGGGGCTGTTGTGTGAAGGGCCAGGAGTTGGACTTTGATGATCCTTGTGGGTCCCTTTCAACTCAGGATATTCTATGACTCTATGAACTACTGAGATCTGTTCTTCTCCCTTCCCTCAAATCCATAGCACTGAGATCTGCTTTTCTTTAGGGTCCTTCCCACAGGCTCACATGTCATGGAGATTAGCAGACAATGCAGAACTGTCTGAGAGCATTTCAGCAGGAAACAGTGTCAAATTAGCCAAGTTAACATGATAGATTGTGATAAATTGAATGCCTGGGGTGCTACGTGCTTGAACTATGTGGTGCTGTGTAGCACAGCAAATGTATTTCCTAAAAACCCCTAACTGGGCAATTTCATCCATATAAAAATGCTACTAAATGTGCCTTTGCTTGTTGTCAGACACTTTCTTCTCCTTCTTAGCAGCTATAAAACATATGGTTTACACTGCTAAGAGCCTCTGTAAAACATGGTGTAGTACCTGTGGGTTATGCTTAGCCATAGATGTGTCCTCAGCTGATGTCAATTGTTGTAACAGCCCTGACGTAGAAGCCGAGATTATTTACAGCAGCTGAGCATCTGTGCTCAGCACTTACCAAGGCAGGCATATAAGAAGGGATTTGGCTTTAGGTTCAGGGGGACTTTAAAGTAGAACTTGGTCTGGAGAAATTACAGCCAGGCAATTACTCAAATCTGGTGCTTGTCTGCTTGAGAGCAGATCTAGAGATATAACCTGTTAATCTTGGCTCTCCTGCTCGCTGCTCCTGCTGCCCTTTACCTTATACAGCATAAAGCTAAAGAAACATCTGACAACATGAATATTTAAATAAAATTTTAGAGGTGTTTACCATTTGTCTCACCCTCTGAAAAGAGAGGGTGACAACCACCTTTCATAGCAGCAGCTTGGACCATGCTGAATCTTCTCACCAGTTTCTCTATACAGGCTGGAAAGGGAGCGCTTGAAGAGGCACCTTCGCATTATAATTCACCCATCAGAGAAGAGAAACTTCATCCAGCTCCTACCTCCTAGGAATGGATAGGAATATCTCCTGGACTGTAACCACAGCAGGACTCCAGGCCTCCTCTCAGGGAAGGTTTAGTAGGAGCCTCCTTTCAGTAAGAGGGACACAGCCTAGGGAAAAACCTCCTTCACAGCTGGGAGGGTTTCCCAAGCCACTTCTTAAGCAAAGTTCCAGGCAGCCCTCACAATATTTTAAGTTTTGCATTGCTGCACTGCATATAAACTTCACAACCAAGGTTTTTGCAACTTCCATGCTATGGTTTTATAATAGAACAATGCAATAAAGAGTCAGGAAAAAAAAAAGTAAAGCACACCATAACCATCTGATAGGAAAATAACCTCAACCTTCCCTACCTGCAGGAAGCTGTAGAACTCACAGGGTTAAAAATTATTTTTTCAGTCAATCTCGTTATGCAGCCCACACACTAGAACTTATCTGACATGAAAGGGAATAGATATAAATATAGTACATGAAGTACAGCATTAACTTTAGTACAGACAAACCATGTTAAAGACTGTCAACATTTAGTCTGGCACAACTGCTATACTGCTACAACATTTGGAGGAAGAAAAGAGGGACTCAGGATGGTCTCATTTGTCTCCTTCCAACGGGTCATTCAGAACTGAGCCGTGTTAACCCACCCTAGGCTTCGGGGACCCTCAGTGGAAAGATGGTATTTCTGAAGGCGCTTGTAAGAGCAGCTTCGTGGGCTCTGCATGGGGAAGAGGCAGCACTTTGGGGAGCTCCTTGTGGGAGTGTAATGGCTCATCTGGGAGATGCCTGCACTGCAGCACCCACCAGGGATGGCATCTCCTCCTCATGTAGCCCTGCTTTCAGAAGGTGTTCACAATGCAGGGGCTTCTTTGTTTTGTTTCTGTTTTAACAATCCTGAGAGCTTAACAGTTTCTTTCTTTTAAAGGAGGAAAATCAAAAAGAGAGCCAGAAAACCCAATTTTCTATTTATTTTTAGTGCCACTTAATGTGCATCCTGCTAAGCCAACAATCATCCCAGTGGGAGCTGACTAGAAGCAGCAGCAGGTAGCTTCCTGGCTAGCTGGCAGGGATCAGAGCAGATAAAAGAGAAATAGGACTAGGTTTGCCATGCAGAGTAAACCCAAGCAGAGGATTTTACTTCTGCCCTCCACCCACATTACAAAGAGCTTCCTTTTTTTTATGGCAGGGCCCCTTAGCTCAAGATATAAAACCCCAATGGCCCCCTGAAAGATTTTGCAAGACCAAACAACTGCTGTGAAACCACCTCTGGTGCCAGGCCCTGCCTTCTCGTCCTCATCTCTGCTTGTTGCAGACCCATTTCAGTATCACCTGGGGGAAGCAGCAGGAGCAGCTTATCCCAGGCAGGAACAGAAGTGGAATTTTGCAATGAAGGCCCTGTACCCCACAGAGATGCTTCCAGTTTTGACTCACATCTGCTGGCTGACTTAGCAGCAGCTGCTCACTAACACACAGGGCAAAGGGTTTAGTGCCCGACGCTCAAACACTGTCACAAAACTGTTCTTTTATAGATACCTGCCCAGTGGAAGAAAAGTGTGCTCTATTAGCTGCACAGAGATGCATCAGCTTTGAAACTCCAAGGTCACGTCTCCATTTAAATATAAACATATAAGGAAAAGCAACAGGGGGAAAAAAATTACTCAAAGGAAACACTTATTTTGACAACAGCATTTTCAAATATTATCAACAAAATAAATATTATTATGAGCTTCGCCCACTGGGTGAGGGCTTGCTAGACAAAAAGCATACTGACAATCCTTTGTGGTATAAACAGCAATTCAAACCAGATACCTGCCAGCTGAAATAATGCACATGCAAATGCCTTACTGCCCAAATCAAACTGGAGAGCTGTGATTTGGGAATAGGACTTTGGAGAAATAAAAACTTAATCACTTTTTAATCCAGAACAGTGATACTGTTCCCAGGACAAACTCCCTCCCTGCTACCTCAGGTGAGGGCACAGGAGGACAAATGCAAGGACTAAAGGAGGCAGGAAGGACTCTCACTTCCTGCCAGGAAACGCCATCACACAACACTGTTCCTTTTCCTTGCCTAGCCTGCCATACTCTCTGCCATGCATTCATCACACATTGCTAACAAGCTGGTATTTAAGCACTGACCAATAGTCCATTCACAAGTGAAACGCTTTATTTGACCTAATTGTTATCACTAGGGGAGATAATCTGGGGCTTTGGGGCAAACAGCCAAGGCTCTACACAGAGTCTTTAAAGGGACCACACCTTCCCCTCAGAGTTTATGGTTTCTACTATGCAAAGTTTATGGTTTCTAATATAGTTTCTACTCATCATAGGCACAAAACAAGTGTAATAGGGCAGATAAAGAACAAAAAAATGCTGGGACAAGGGCAGCAGTTTCTCACAAGTTTGAGCTCTTTAAGGCTGGACCGGCAGAAAGTTACAATCATGCATTTTTGTTAGAGCAAAAGCACAGTCCGCAGACACACAGTTACATCTTTTCACTGAAAACCTGCATCCGGGGACCAAACAAAACAACAGAAATCACACTTTGAAAGTGAACTTACAAATCACAGCAATTCCTGCAGAAACACATAGCAGGCTTGAGGTCTGCCGAGCACCCTGCCAGAAAGCAGGTGCCAGGACACCAAAACATTCTCTGCATTTTGGTAATAGGAAAGTACTCATGACTTTGCACCTACCTCAGAGGAGACAAGCAGCAGAAAGGCCCCTCCTCTTCCCCAAGGGATTTAAAGAGCCCAGAGCTGTCTCCTGGGAAGGCCATCAGGCAGGTGCTAGCAATCAACAGCATCTCCAGTTCCACCAGTACTTTGCTTAATTGGATTAGGATCACCCCAACCACTTCCCTCTGGCTGGTTTTCTATCCCTCTCCCTGTGGAAAATCTACAGCCTGCTCTACCAGGAGCTATGCATGGGACTGCAGTTATCCAGGCAGGATTTCCAGCCCTTGGTGGTGGTATCACCTCTCAGTGCGTCCAAAGACAGGGAAAGGCAGATGCAAGAAGTCATTTCAAATCATTTGCTCTCCATCTTGTCAACAGAATAACACCCAGAACTTTTACTGAAAGCAAAATACAGGAGAAGGATAATCTGCCAAGCCCTTTTACCTCAATATCTCAATTTAGTGTTAAGATTAGGTGACACAGAGATTAATCCCCTGTCTCTCTCTTCCTCCACTTGGGAGGAAGAGTCTGCCCTCAGAAAACTGAGATTAACCCCCTGGTTCACCAGGCAGCTGAATAATAGCACCAACGGCCTCTACCCTCACCCATTCTGCAAATCTGGTGACAGGACTATCAAGAGCAAGGGGCCGATTCTCAGTGCCAAGGCCCATGCTAGGACACAGCACACGGCCCAGCAAGCTGACAGCAACATTCACAGTGGCTGCCAGACAACTGTAGCAGGACCTATTTTGCACAGCTCCACTCACAGCGTGACATCTAATGTCAAAAAACATCTGACACTCTTTGTCAATCACCAGAGTCAGCCCGACTTCGAGGCATGTGCCGAGCTGTAGGCAAGAGCAGGAACGGATGGAACGCCGAGCCTGCTGGGATGCTCAAGAGCGTGAGATGAAGCAGGCAGAGTGCATCCCAGGATATCAGGTTCAGCACTAGCATGGGGGAAGCTGTAAATACTTTATGTTTTAATTGGCTTGCTTGTGAAGTGGAGTAAATGCCTCACTATAATGGGCGTGCTGTCGGTCTAAATCCAGTCATATACCATGTACCTGTCCAAGAAGAGGAGAGCGAGCACAGTCAGTTCAAAGTCTGTGCAGCAGCTCTGGGTGAAAGGCATCTGGGCACACTGCTTATAAAGCAGCCCATCCACGGTGGCACGTCCTGGCTGCCATCAGTAAACACCCAGAGCTCTGTCATTTGCTGAGCAAAGTGCTCAGAGGTGTGACCATCCCAGAGCCAGCATTACCCAGAGCACTTGTGAGCAGTGGAAATAACCTGTGGCCCCTGCAGACCAAAGCAGCTCCTTCCTGGAGATCACAGTGATGGACAAGAGAAGTGTGGGTCCCTTCCCTGGCCTGGGCAAGGTGAGGTCTGATAGCACCTGTAGCTTTCTGCTGAGCCCATGCAGAGATTATCATGCTGCTTCTAGGAGGTGGATTACCCCATACAGGGCCAGCAACAGCAGACAATAGCTGTTCTCTCTTCTCTGGCTTGCAGCAGTGCGTCAAACACCCATTTGATAGACATGCACCACTGCCTGCAGGCCAGCTCCAGCTGGACTCCAAAATGCACCATGTGGCTTTGTTTGAGGCAGGTTGCAAGAGTAACACATTAGAGAAGAAGACTACAACACAACTAAAATGTTCTGTTAGTTTTAATTAAGCTCATCACACTGGAAACCTTGCTGATTCCAGGGAAACATTTATCATTGGGATTCCAGCCTTTTTTGTTTTGCTTTTAAGCTTAAAAACGCTCAAATTGCAAACCAGCAAGTGGCTAAGTGATCCTGGTGAGCTCCCCCTCAGGTTCCTGCAGTTTGCAATAAGCTCAGCAAGAGCCCATCTCAGCACTGGATATTGGATATGGTTTACAGTTGGTCAAGCAGGGCATCAGGACAACAAATTACCAGGACAGGAGACCTGTCAGAGCCATCTGCTGCAGGACTTCCTTTCACAGAAATGACGTGCAAATTGCAAACAGGACAAAAAGCCCGTGAGACAGCAGCTCCAGACAGGATTTGTTTCTCACTGACTAACTGTGAGTTCAGCCTTTTTCAAGCCAACTTCTGTCTCTTTACATATCACGCTGCTGTAGGAATTGCAAAGGTAAGGAACATTTTCTCAGGCACACATTCATAACACAAAACAAAGAGGAAGCACTAGGTACAGGAACGTAACAGAAAATGTAGGCCACATTCAAAAATATTATCAGGAGTATGCAGAGTATATCATACCTCTACAATGAACTCTGCTTTCATGAAAATTAATTAGGCACAGATTTCCAGTATTGCTTTTCACTTCTGTTGCTTCAGCTCTTTGGTGTAACATCTCAGGCAGCTTGGCCCTGGTGTTCATAAGCACTGATCACCTCCAGCACGACCACAGTGGCCAGGAACTGCCCACTGAAATGAAGCTTTTGATATCTCAAAGGCCACATTCTGCCTCTTGCCTTGGATGAGAAACAGGTGACTGCTGCAGGTATGCCTGTAATCTCCAACAAAAGGGCCAGCAGAGACACAGCAATGACTCTCCTTTGGTGAATGGCAATGAAGGGCAATCACAGGAAGAGCCCAGGAATACCACTGCAAACAGAACGAATTTTGTTTTTAAATTTACATACTAAGCGAGATTTGACATAAGGAAAAAAGTTCACGTTAGTTTCAGAGCAAAAGTTTCATTTTATCCCCTGAAGTAGAATACTGATTGCTCAAACAACATATTTTCCAATACATGGCCCAGCTACAGATCAGCTAAATGTTCACGGGCATCACTCCAACGTCTCTCAATTTTCTTTCTCACTTCTCTCTCTATCTGCTATTTTTGCCTTCAGAAATCTCAATAACTCTAGCATTTCTTCTAGTTTTTATCATCTATATTTGAAGATGTATTTATACAATGAAGGAGCATGTTTAGAACAAGGAATTCTCTGAAGTTTACTACTGGAGACCAGATCACAGCAGATATGACAGTCAATTCACAATATATTTTATGTCCATCACAATCCTGTGGATGAAAACTTGTAAAGAGAGGATGAGCCTCTTTTGCTTTCACCTTTTATACCTTCTTTAGTCCAAGACCTAGGGAAGATTACAGTGACTGAACATGTGAGTATTACTGGAAAAGTAGATTTCAAGACCAGAATGGAAGCAGAACATTTTGGTTTAAGGAATGAGGGGCCAGGCATCTGTCCCTGATAAACACCGGGGGATGGGGATACAAAATTCCTACAGTGCTGCATTAGTACCTGTAAAAGCTACCCAGCTACTACAGCTAAGTGGAGACTCATCCAAATCCTACTGCCTTCTGTTTGATGAATATGGAAAATTTGACACTTCCCACATCTATATTTACGCCATGCAAACTCATGACTACACAGGTAAGTAATTCATGGCCGTGAGGAGGACAAATCACAGATTTTCTAGCCATCAGTTTTTGCAGGTCCCGGAGAATAAACAGGGTTTGAGCCGAGCCTCTGAGCACTGTTCAGGGAACCTCAGTTTATTTGCTGTACATGCAGAAAGGGAGTCCACCATAAAATAGTATTTTTATTTCTGCCATATTTTCTCTAAAAACATAGAGTATACAATCATAAATGAAATCTCGCTATACCTCACTGTGCCAAGTGAGACAAAAGCCCCAAAGCTCTCATAAAAATTAAACCAAGACAAACTGTGCTCCAAATCCCCAGAAAACAAGAAAAAACATTGGAACAGGGAAACATAATCCACTTGGCTCCTTTGTTGCTGCAGTACCAGGTATTTATGTTCTGATGGAAAATGATGGTTCGTAATGTCATAGATAACAAGTCAGCAGCATGAATGGTAGCCCAGAGCAACTGCATCATTGTGTGTTACTGCATGATATTCCCTGAATTCCTGCATGTTAATGCTCCTGAAAGTTTAACACATAATGATTTGAGCACAGGATATATTAAATTAATATATCCTTTCAAAACTTGAAACTATACCTTCCACTTGCCTTTACTTCACAAGATTTAAGAACATAAGTGTGGTCTTAAGGAGCTACCTTCTAAATAATCAGCTAAAATTGTGTTTTCTGAACAAAGACACGGCTTTTTGATGGGACTGTACTCAGATGTAAACCCAGCCTCATATTATGCAAGCATCATTTCAAAGCACTTGCCACATACTCGTTATATCAGGCTGCTCCATGCCAAAAGATGAAACACTCCCTGTCATGTCTTCTTGCTGTTCCTACAAAGGGATATTCTAGGGTTTGGACATAGATACAGTTGTTGTTTCTGGAACAGAGAGTGAAAAACTGCAGCACATAACTTACCTCAAGCAATTGATAACAGGCCATTGCTCATCCTGCCCCACCACGGGTAAATGGAAGCCCACGTTCCATAAGCTTGTGGATATTTTATGTCTGCTGACTCCTCTGCCCCTTCAGAGCTATTTCAGCAAACTAAAATTAAAGACATTTCCCACTTAAAAGATTACACAGGCAAAGACACAGATAATGATACAGCTGCTCAGCTGTTAGTGCTGCAGCAGTAGTCATTGCTCAGCTTTAGTCGTCGTATTAAAATAATTGACTGTTAATTACTTAGGCATTAAGATCAGTTTATCAACTCTACATTATCTAGCATGAAACCTATTGGCAGCTGGGCACTTGCTGTTTTGCAGTAGTGGCATGTCATTTATTAAGGAGCTTTGTCTTTGTGTTTGTTGCAATTGATGTTACTCCCTTGAACTTTTTTCCATTTTATCCAACTAATGGCTGATTTTACCTTCTTTTTTTTTCTTTTTTTTTTTTCACCTCCCTGGGCCTCGTTTCATTCCCTCCTACAGCACACCTGATGGAAGAGTGCAAACACAAAGTTTCCAAGGATGGTACATTCTCTTGGTGTGAACAAAGCCAGAGGACTTGCATGTGGGATAACATCCCTGACTTTAACAAATCCTGGCACTTAACACGGAATCAGACTGGGAAGACCAGGAGACAGTGATGTGCTTTAGAGAGATGCCTTGCTCTGAGTGTAGAGGCGAAGAAACCCAGTTAGATACTGACCACAGGTGAGCAATGTGTGTGTCCAGAGCACTTTAACATCATAGATGGTAACACAGCTGGAGGTGGGCAGTCATCAGTATTCACTAATTTGTATGTCCCTGCTGGACAAGAAATATATGAAATTAAAACTGCAGAGCTTTTGGTTTGGTATCACAAACCATTTTTGTGAAAACCCCCATGACAATTCATGACAATAAGTTTTCTGGCAATTCTAAGAAGGTATGTAAATAAACTCGTAAATGAGAAAAATTGAATCTGAAAGTCCATGCTTTCGAGCTGCTCCAAGAAATGCAACTCTCACAATCCTTATCCAGCAGATTATAGGAGACATCCTTTCCTGGCAGGCAGTATTGTTGTTTAATATGGCAGCCACCTAAAATCTTGGCTGAGGGGGTAACTTTCCCTACAGATTTCAGTTAGAATTTACCTGAAAAAAAAAAAAAATATAGCTGCAATTCTTTGCAGAGTGCAGCAAGAAGCCAACACTAATGCTGTGAAATCAAATAACCTGAATGAGGGCTGAAAGCTCAGCCCTAATCCTTTGCACTCTCCCTTCCCTCTTGGTAAGGGGGTCTTGGGCAAGCTGCAATTGCTCTCTGTAAAGCAGGAGTAATTCTGTTTACTTACTTTGCATGAGGAAGTGGATAAAACTCAAGTTGCATCATCCTAGGCAAGAGGAAATGTTTGGGGAAGCCAACCAGGGCAGGAGGTGGGAGCAAACCTCTGCTCTGGGGCCACAGTCGCTTGTTCTTCCCTTCAACCACGTGCTGGTGAGCAAAGAGCACGACTTCGCTGGTGCCTTCCAAGCTCCAGTAGGGCGTGTTCAATGGGAGATGGTGATCCACCCTTAATGAGTAACAAAAAGTAGCAGGAGTTCCACTCTTTTGCCAGCTGGAAAAGATTGAACAAGCTGCAGCTTCCTAAGAAACCCCTCCCCTCAAGGCTTTAACACCCAGAGTCTTGAATGGCAAATACCAGACAAACCTTCTGGGAAAGAAGAGAGCCCACAACAGGGAACCCAACAGCATGGATGATTGTTTTCATTGGGAAAGAGTCTCCTAAGGAGCTGTATGGCTGCTAGCAAGGTAACACCAATAATTTTTGAAATTTCAAATAAATTAATTGGACATCACATCACAACAAAGTCCAGATATTTTAAGGCATTGAGTCAAGCACCTCTCTCTCCTGTGTATGTGTGAGGGAAAAATCTAGGAATAGATGTGTTGTTTTAGCATGGCAAGCAGTTTATTTCAAAATAGCACCACTTTTAGTTCTATTTGTAAATCCTGTATGAAAAACAAGACAGTTTAAGTGACTCAGCTCACCCATTCTCATGTTACTTCAAGAATAAACAACAACATGCTGTGTTTTGGGGAGGGGATATAAGTCATTGAAGCACGTACAATTCAAAGATCATTTTACTTCCAGCTTCCAAAAGCTCTGCCTGTGGACTGAGTCCAAGCATGCAAAATTTCAGCCTGCATGTATTTGCCAAAATTGTAATCACCTTAATGATAAGGGCTTTGTTGTGGTAATGGCGCAACCTACACCTGCCTGTGCTATAAACATCCAGTAAACTGAGTTAGGACTCTTCACAAATTCTTCTTTTGTAAGTACATGTACACTGACAAAATGAAGACAATTAAAGCCTCAGGCTGAAAATAGAAAGTGGAATTTGAACACTTCGATTTAATGGACCTGGGTGATGAGAACCGGCCACGTGCAGAGGTGTGACTCAAATCTAGACAAGCTGCAAGCCTTGCCTAACTTTGGTTTGCTGTGAAATGCTTCCAAGTTGTTCCTCATGCAATGAATCAGTAAGTCCTAGCCCGTTTCCAAAATCACAGTGATGCCCAGCATAGAGGTGGCTGTGCCAGCCCCGAGGGTTTCATTTGGAAGCCTGCAGAGTTCCCCCGGAATGCCCTCCACAGTGCTGTTATGCAGTCCCACCGGTTTTGCTCCCGATTCCCTCCAAACACGCTATCCTGCGCCTGGGCTCTGCTCGGGGATGCACAGCAGGTCCCTGGCGAGACAGAGCTGCCGGCAGTGAGAGCAGAGTGCGAGGTACGGCAGCATTGGCTGCCCCTCCGGGCTTTCCTCCTTGCCTTTCGCACTCGCAGCAGCCGACCTTGCATGCTGCCCTCCCCCATCACACCCTCCCGCCTTGCCCTCTGGCAACACAGAGTCTCACAGCCACTGGACTGTGAAATAGCTCTTTTTTTCGTTTTTGCCTCCTTGATGAGCTGTGATGCAGGTGAAGAGAAGGAGAAAAGAGGCTGTGCCGGTGTTGGTGAGAGCTGTGCTCGCTGTCTTGTCCATTCTGATGGAAATCTTTCTCAGCAGCAATGCAGAGGAATAGAAGGAGCAGGCCATGTCCGGCCCCACTCGAACCTCAGAGTAACACCAAGACACATAAAAGAAGGAGAAAACCAGGAGCTGCTGCACACTGGGTGCAGCCACCTCTTTTTGGTGTTCTGAATGCTGCTAGCTGGAGGCAGGAGTCCCAAGGCCCTGGTGAGGACAGTGCTCCATATGTGGAGTCACCTCTGCTGCTCCCTCCCATCCCATTTGCTTTGCCCAGCCAGGCAGCCAAGGGAAGGGGAGCAGTATCTCCCACCTCCACTCACCTTGTATTCTCTCGCTCCTCTGGCAGAGGGGGTGTGCTGGCCACATGCCCCAACATGCTGGCCACAGCTATCTCTGGGCAGTGCCTTACCCATCAGAATGATGCTCCCTTCGGAGCCAGGGGGTGGAAGAACGCTGTCCTTAGCTGCTCTCCATTTCCCTCCCATGGGGTTTCCCTCTCCCTGGTCCCAGTCTGGATTACACGGCCAGGGGAGTGCAGGCAGCGCTGGCTCCGTAGGGATGACTATTCCCAGGAGGAGGATGCCGGCGTTCTGGGGGGGAGAGTGCAGCCACCTGCAGTCAGCAGAGGACAGAATTAATGACCTTTTTTACCTCATTAGTTGAACGGTTAGGCATCTGATTTTGACAGAAGAGAGAAAACTCGAAGCTGCTGTTCAGTATCTGGTGCTGAACAGAGGCCTTATGTCCACGGGGATTTTAGTCCAGCAATTTTGATGAGCCCTACATTCACCTACAATAAATATATATCTGTGTTCATGGAGAAGCCATTCAAAAAGGAACTTTGAGCAAACCTTTGATAACTCTTCCCTTAAAAACATCCCCTTTGGTTGACAGGGTGATATCAAGACTTCAAATTGGAGCTGGTGAAATGCTCAGATAAAAAAGGATGAATTTATCTTCCCAGTAATCTATAGCTGCTATGTCAGACACCGTGCTGCAGCATGTCCTGCTGTGTGCCGTATGCCACTTATAAAGCAATGATAAACCTTCCCAGATAGTGCCTCACACAAAGTGTTTACCAGAATATAGACTGCTGTGAGATGCAGTTAAAAGTTGCTCAGAAATAAGAGATCGGGTAGGCTGACCATTTGTGCAGAGGTCAGCCATGCTTTTTTTTGTTGTGCCTTGGTTTTGCCTTTTTTGCCTTTTTACTTTTTGCTTTTTTTTTTCCCCAGCAGCATCTAAGTGCAATAAAATATCTGTGAGAAAAATTGCTATAGCAACAAAGTGTGTTCTCCTAATGGAGGCTGTGTGTAATAGCTGACTGCCACTAGAACTTTAAGGAGAAGGAATAAAATCCATCACTAAAGCAGGAAAAGGAAAAGCATTAAAAATTAAGATTTTATTGTTTCATGATTTATGTTTACTTCCTTCACATCTCCAGATGATCTAGAGAACTTTCTGCGGTTCCCTACTCCTATTTACTGCTTCACATGAAAATTTTCAAGAACCCAGAGAAAAAATGGTGTGAATGATCTATTAGTAGTAATATAATGATACAGTTTTGCACTCAATAGTAGCAGGATTGCTATGAATATGAGGAATTAGGAGACTATGGCAGCACTGGGAGACCACAGGTAAGACAGCAGTTAAGACTAACACGATGCCAGTACACAGCAAGAGGTCATCCTTCCTGTCAAGATTCAGAGAATACAGAGAGTGAGGGGGAAACTGCCCCGGAGAAATGAAGTAACAAGTTCAGGATCACTCAGCAAGCCAGTGGCAATGTCAGGACCATGTCCTCTCACTGTCCCTCATCTAATAAAGCTGTTTATGAAGCTAATTTTGCTGTTCTTGTGCAGTGTGATTGCCACAAAACTTAGGGTGGACTACACATGCAGAGAAGATGGTTTGTGTCAGAGTTCACAGGGGTTGTTAAACTGTCCAGGGTAACTACTGTACCCCTGCTCCATTGCTGAGCCCCAACCAGCCCACACCCTTAGTGGAAGACTAAGACCATCTTTCCCTTCCCTCCTTTCTTCTCTGTGGGTCAGACTGCAGTATCAGTCAGAGCAGAGAAGAGGAAGATTATCAAACGGACAAGTTTTGACCTCCAAAATTGTTACACAGGATATCCAGAGAAAGAGAAGATTGGCCAGAGAATTTAACTTCAAATCACAACAAATTTTATACTCTGCTTCTGGGAGCTTCAAACACCTTCAAAGATGTTTTGTGCTGATGGAGATAGCCCTTGTCTTGTGTGGTAATGTTACCTCATGCTGGCTCTGAACAGATCCTCAAATTATAATCTAGGTTGAGACAGATTCCTTCTGCAGGTGAGCAAACTGAAATGCTGCATTAAGGTCAGTGGCAAAGCGAGGCAAAGAAGCAGCAAGTCCAGAAGAGTTGGTTCCTACTGCCTGGGCTGAGTCTTTGCATACTCAGGTCTGGAAACTGTAGAAGGAAAGCAGAAAAATCAAAAGGCTCTTTTAAAAGATTCTCTCCCCACAGCGAAAACATTTTCTGGCATATCTTTGCAATGAACCTTGTTATGTGTTGTCCTATTTATAGCTCGCATGTCTCCCTAACAAGCAAGCTCCTCAGAGGTAGAAAAGCGAGTGTGATTTGAATGGAGCTGTATATCACAGTTTGATATTCCCACTCTGGCTATGATTTATAACAAAAGCATAGCAGCATGGGTCAGCCAAGGAGGGGCATCCTGCAGGAAAGAAAACCGAATAAGTCAAAGTTTCCTTATTTGTATGAAAGGCATTTTTTTTAACTGAAAGAGAAGAGTGTTTTAGGCTCACATCCTATCAGACTAAGCAGCAAGTTGTCTTCATTTTAAAATACAGTTTCTTCTCATTAGTTCCACCTCTAACATTCTTAAACAAGGCATAATATCAGATAATAGAACAAGAAGATGAGTGGCTAACTCACAACCAAGCACACAAGTGATCTCAAAAAATGGGTAATGGTACACGTTAGATGTTTACGATCTGTGAAAAACAAACAAACAAAAGCAACGCTGGAGTTTCCCTCAGACAGCAGAGGTCATCTTGGGTTACAGTCCTGACAACAGGAATCAGCCCAGGCAGCCTGGACAGCAGCTCCTTGAGTGGGAGAGGGCAGAGAGGAGGCAGATGTGCACTCTTGCCATCTTGCCACTACTGCTCTCCTCAACCTAAGGCACCAGCTGCTGCATAATTTCTTGTGATGGACAGAGAGGAAACCTGAAACCTTCTAATTTGGCAGTCTTAGACAACTGAAACCCGGTAGGTAAAGGTGTCCTCATGTACACTGGCTAGTACTACTAGCCTCATGTACACTAGTTTTACAGGCTACAGCAAAATAAGGGCACATCCAAGTGCTAATAGAGCCTAATTTCTCCACTAACCTAAATGCACAAACAGGATCAAGGTTCGGAAAATCAAGGGCTGCCATCTCCTATTTGCAATTGTGAACAGGAGTGCCCAGTGATTAGAGCCAAGCTCTGTTTTCAGCTTTCTCTGGTCCTATGAAACTTTTATTGCTTTTTCATCTGTTGCCCAGCTATTATCACCTCCTGCTCTTGTGGATAATCATCTTAAAATGAGAATTGTGCTGCTGAGTTCTTCCAAGGAGTTTTTGCACATGCTGATTCTCTGGGAGGGTGTTCAAGGACCTGACTGAACACAGGGCTTTTCCAGAGCCCTCCTGCAGCCCTACTTGTGAAGCTCTCCCAGTTTTCTGCTGGTTCCCAGCATCCTCACTGTTTTGGGCATCATGATGAAACCCCTATTCTTCCTCAAGGCAGAAGGTCAAATGTGGCTAATGAGCTTCAGTTTGGGGGCCAGACAAATAAACCATGGGCAGTCCAGCAACAGCTGTTTGGGTTCAAGCTACCACACAACAAAAAGAGTTTTGAAAGAGTCTCTTGCTTGTGTCCATTTACCCTAAAATGATGAAACTAGCTTTTTTTGGAAACTGAGCACATGCTGTGTTTCCTCCCGAGGGCTTAGCAAGTTTCTACCCAGCTGGGAACTGTTTCCCAATCCCGGAAGACTGAGCTTGCATAAATGTTTACAAATGAAGTTGCTTACATTCTGAGTAGGGGAAAAGCGGAAAGAGTAAGGGGCTTGGTGAGGTGAGGAAGTGTCTCTACATGCCCCCCACCAGCTTTTTCCGGCTGCCATTGCCTACCAAGGTGCTGCCTGGCTGCCACCAGGACCTGGGGAAGACAGCAAGGGCTCTAATAGCTCAATAGCTCTTGTTACAGGTTTCCCACCCCCAGAGGAAGCTGACTGATCCTTGTCTCATCTTTCAGTGGGATATAGCTTATATACATCACATTCTAGCACAGTCCTTTCCCTGATATGCATGGTTTTGACAGACTGCTTATCCATCCACCAGTCAGTACACAGCAGGCTAAGCATGGACTCATACATCAGCTCTCTCCCGTTTAAGACCTTCCCTCACTGGGGAACAGACTGATGGAAAGGTCCAGCTCTTTAAATGGGATGTTATTCGAGTTGTGTAAAGGTGTTTGAGCTTTCTGGGAAGTACTTTTGTTGTACTACTATGACAAAAAAAATAAACTTCAGGGACTTCCCACTGTGTTAATGACAGAATGCCATCACAGACATTAGCCGGAGTTACACCATCCTTTGTTTTTCCTACCTGCTCCACAAATCAGTTACCATGACTAATGATAACTAGTTTTTCTATCAGATTTTCCTACTGAAAAAACCAACTCTATTTTAATTGAAGAGTTATACTATACTGTATTTGATTTAACATGAAGGTTTAAGAGAAAAAATGAAACTGAAGACTAACTCCTCAAGCAGAACAGTTATAAAACAAAGCCATAAAAAGTGCCTCTTCCCTTTACTTTGTTTGAAGATGATCTCATTTGTATTGTGGGCACAGATTTACCCTGTTCAAATCAAATTTCTATGAATAGAAAAAAACTGTAACTGTGATAAACACCCACAATTATAGCACTTGATTTTCTCTTCCATAATTTAGCACAGCTTTAGCTGGTAAACTCTCTCTTCTCAGGAAAGGAAATTGTAAGCCCTGAGTTTTTGCACAATAGTTTGCAGGGTGTGTGATGTGCTCCTCTGAGTCATGTACATTTTCCAATGGTGCCTAAAGCAGAGTACCGGTCATAGAATCATGGAATAGTATGTGTTGGAAAGGACATTTAAGAGCCATCAAGTGCACTGAAATCCACTGTCAATTCCATTGATAAAGACATTAACAGTCGTGGTCCCAGTGTGGAGCCCTGAGGGACACCACCTTTCACTGATCGTTGACTGGACATTGAGCCATTGAGCGCTACCTTCTGGATGGAACTATCCAACCAATTCCTCATCCCCGCATCAAATCCACTTCTCTCCAGTTTAGAGAAAAGGGTGTTGTACAGGAATGTGTCAAAGCCTTACAAAAGGCCAGATAAATGACATCCGTAGCCCTTCCTTTCTCCAGTGATGCAGTCACTCCATCAGAGATGGCCACTGGGCTGGTCAGGCAGGACTTGTCCTTGGTGAAGCCGTGTTGGCTGTCCCCAGTCACCTTCCTGTCCTCTATGAGCCTGAGCACAGATTCCAGGAGGAGCTGTTCCATGATCTTTCCAGGCATGGAAATGAGGCTGACAGGTCTGTAACTGCCAGGGTCCTCCTTTCTACCCTTTATTAAAAATGGGTGCAATGTTTCCTTTTTTCCAGTCACCACGGACTTCACCTGACTGCCATGACTTTTCAAATGTCATGGAGAGTGGCTTGGCACCTACATCAAACAATTCCCTCAGGCCTTGTCAGGTTCCATAGACTTAGGCATGTTCGGTTTCCTCAGATGGCACATTCTGTCTCAAGTGCTGGACTGCGTGTTTTAGGAATGATGGAGATAAATCATCCCTGTCCCTTCCTCCATCCCCTTCCTTAATTAAACAAACTAATCAAAGAAAAGTTAAACAAGAAAAAATTTGTTGTACATGTGTTTCCCTGTGCTATGTGAAGTTTTCCACCCTCTCAAACTCTCGCTGGTACCTCTTCCCAGGAAAGGTCTTCCCTAGGGGAAACTATCCTTTTATGAGAGAAGGGCTTTTAGGAGAAATCGATGCATTTGGCAAAGTCTATTCCAGGAGGGTCACAGCTGCTGAAATCTCTCAACATCTTGGATCAGTGATTCCGTCTCTCCTGCCCAGGCCTTTACTCTCTGTATTCATGAAAAACAAAATCCACTCAAGCCCTACACCAGCTGTCTTCTTGATGTTGAGATTTCTGGTATCCCAAGGCTGGGACATCCTGTCCCACACCCACCCTCTTCCACCCTGGGAAGAAAGGTGGCCTGAGAAAAATGTTGTTGAGTACCTCAGCCTTCTCCTCATCTCTTGTTATCAGTGTTGCCCATTTTGGTGGCCAAGGGGGGTTGCTCTTTTTGACATTCCTTTTCTGAAAGACGTACCTGTAGAACCCTTCCCTGTCATTCCCTGCATGCCTTGCCCAGTTCAGCTCCATCCAGGCCCTGGCCTTCCTGACCCCCTCCCTACACAACTGGACAGTGTCTCTGGACTCTTCCCAGGTCACCTGTCCCTGCTTCCACTGCCTGCACATTTCCTTCTGACCCTTTAGTCTCAACCCAGCAGGTGTCTTGCCTTCCTTTCCTGACTTCTTACACCTGGGGATCAAGAGCTTTTGCACCATATGGGAAGCATCTTTAAAAGATCTTGTCCCTAAGGGCAGTTTCCCAGGGAGTCCTCTACCATAAGTAAGCCAAATACACAAAACTGCTACTCTTTGCCTCTTTGATGTTCCGTGTAGCTTTTTGTTTCCAGGTGAGAGACAGTGGCAGAAGACAAAACCTGCAGATACCTTTCTGAAAGCTTTCTCCTCCTCAGAGGACCTCAGCCAACTGCTTTTTGGGGACATGAATGGTCATTGTATCAGCCCTGTTTTGGTGTGCTCAGCACAGGCTCAGCTCCTGGTGGTGTCTGAGATGCGTTATGGGAGCACAGGGACGTGTTCTGCTTCCCTGGCAGAAGAAAGAGGAAGCACAAGAGCAAAATGAAGAGAAACAAGTGGGAAGATCTGGATTGGTGGAGTCAGGAGTGCGGGTTTGGAGGGTAGAAAGGCCAGAATGGTGACAGCAAAAAGTCCTAAGAAGACAAATAAAATGAATAATCTTAGAAGTTGAAGGATGGGTTAGGTAGAAGAGAGCTGGAAAGGATGCTGAAAATAAGTGAGCAATGGACACAGCAGCAGAAAACAAAAGCCACTTGCCAGGAGCAAGCTCTGTGAATACCAGCAGTCCAAAAGGAGCTTTAACAGTCCCACCAGCCCTATTTATGTACACCATTTTCTAGCATTTCTCTGAAAGCAGTGAGCACTAGGGGAATGAAATCTAGGGTCATCTATACGATACAGTTCATAAAACTTCATAAAGGTGAGATGTAGATCTGTGAGGGCTGTGATATAATGGAATAAATACACACCCTATAAAATGTGGAACAGCATCACAACAATTCTCATTTTCAGGATAAGCTGTACACGAGGATTCTGGCCCTTGTCATTTTGGTGTATAAGAAAGTCTGCCCATTTTAATTAAAATACTGAAGCCAAATTTAGAAACCTGGCTGCAGCTACACTCCTACAAAATTTTCTCTGGTCACTCAGTACACAGTAGGATTCAATACTTTTTTCTTCCTGTGTGCAATCTGAATAAGTGAATTGAAATAATTTACATTTTTCATAATGATCAGGGAGTTGAAATAATGAAAGGTGATCATGAATATTTTAATTGAGGAATAAAATTATATTAAAATAATCTTCAGATTTCTCTTATGCGTTGTCAAAAGACACCAATACTATAATGGTATTGTAATTTTTAGAAATGCATTATAGATTCAAATATTCACTATTCATAAAGTTCATTGATGCCTTTTTTCAAAGGTGCTTTAGAAAATATTTAGAAACCTCTTTAATCTTTGAAAACATTGTAGTTTGCGATTAAATATACCCTCAACATAGCTATAAAGATATGCATCTGCATCATAAAATAAAAATTAGAATAAAGCACAAGATCAGTGCAGTTGACAATTTCTATTGTTGCTAATGTTTTATGCAGTATCCTTCAGATGACCACATCACCAAATAAGTTTCTTACAGAATCACGCCAAGGGTCCTTAAGAGTGGCACAATCCACAGCAGACAGAGGTGATGCTGGAGTCTGCCTTGCGCCAAAATTTTGTGTTTTAAGGCTGTCTGTGTTCTTTTCATTAAAAACCTTTCAGGTCTGCAAAACCACCATGAAACTCGAAGTCAAATTCACTTGCCTTAGTGAAAGATCTGAATATCAGCTCAAAATTGTACCTTCATTTTTGTTTCTGTTATAATATTCAAGGAATTTAAGTATTAGAACAAAAAATGGCTGCATCTTATTGCTGGGAATGCAAAGTACAAATAACAATTTAAAAATTTATATATTTATAAATATATATCCCTTCAAAGGACTGTCATTATGCTTCTGTGGCCTAACATCTACAATGACTACTGGAAGCTCCAAGACTTCCTGCACTGTGCTCAAGCTGTTTGCTTTCTGCATTGCTTAACACTATATAACCAGTTGTAATTCTTCAAAACCAAAACTAATACTCAACAAATGGAATTACAGAGGACTTGACTTCTTGAAATGTGTATTATCTTCCAATGCTATGCTACTAAAAAAATCCTCTATTTTTGCTCAATTATTATTGTACTTTAATGAGATCCTTATGTTTCTGTTCCCTAACTTTTTTCAAACATCTAAAGACATCTAAACTCTCTTTTGTCCATGAGATACAGAGACCAGAGCAGGAAGTCTTGTCAGCAGGGCAGTTTCCACAACACGCTGATGAAAAACATAAACCATTTAGGAGCCATGTGCATGAATGTATATGCTGTACATATTTCTCTTGCTCCAGGACATACAGGCCTCATGAGTGAAGATCCCTTCAAGTCCTAACTAATTATATTTTCAGAGAACTGGGGCACTGATACAACTTTTAAGAATGCAGCAGGATATCTACAAATAATGCTTCCTTCAAAACTTATCACTGCAGAAGAAATACTGGTCTCAGCAGGAGTTATGTCCACTATAGTTGGGAGGTAAATCCCACTTCTCCTTGTGCCTGCCCCTGTTCACCCCTGGCACCTGATGCAGGATGCTGGTGAATAACTGCAAGAGAGCAGCCACTACTGCCCTCCTTGAAGGCAAAAGGCAGGGCAGAATAAGTGCATGAAGGACACTGAGGCACCTGCACTGCTTCATCTCAAAAATTACTTAAATATCTGATGCTAAGTGACCAGAAATTAATTTAATCTTTGGGTTGCTCACACAGAGCTGATCAAAGGGTCTGTCCTTAAAAAACAGGCTCCTTACAAGCAATCAGCGTAATTGTATGTCAAGGGGGCACATAGGCTTTCTCTGGAAATGAAGAAGAGCCTTTTATCTGAAAGGATAAACAGGCAATACAGAAGGGATTTTTGAGAATAAGATTTCACCGTCCCACAATTAGCAAAAAAGCTTCTCCCAGCAGAATAATCATATCTAAACTCCTGGCTATCCAAAAGGGTACTGCTCCTTATCACCTTCAGTGGGGTCCCAGTTTGCCCTGCTCCTCACCTCAGTAAAGACAGCAGCTCATCTTTTAATCATTTTGCAAACATAAGGGTTAATTTAAGAAGCAGGTGCTTGTGCTCACCTCACTGTATTTGTCCTGCTGCCCCATGGCCTTGCCTCAATTCCCCTGCACTGCTCAGCATCTCCACACTGCAGCCTTATCTTCCCAAACCAGACAAACAGCTCCCTCCAGATGCCAGGCCAGTGCCACTGCTGTGGCAATAAACTGGCGAGTGGGGAAGGATTAGAGGTACACTTACTGAGGGAAGAAGTAAATGCCTCTTCCAGGGGCTGAGCATGTCACCTGCCTCCTTAAGGTCAGTGAATAGCAAGTTGTTTCTGAACTTCCCTCAATTTGGAAGTACAATTATGCTAGTTAATCTTAAAATGCCTTTGGCAGCTGTCATCTGGGGTTTTTTAATATCATCCTTAAAACTTTTCTAATGGTAAGTACACATGCAGTGAGAAATAATAGCCCTTTGTGTAACAAGCGATACACACACTTTGTCCAATCATTTTTGCAGTGTTTTTCTCCATTTCAGAAGTTATTATCACAGGAGAGATTGAAAGCAGAGCCATCATACCACAGCTTAAACGTAGCAGGGAAATGTTCCCTCTTTTTCTCCCTTCCCCCCTTGAGCTTTTTTTATTTTTCAAACCAAAGGTGTACAGGATGCTAATTTTGACCAAAATATTATTATTTCTCAAGAAGCCCAGCCTAATCCCAGCACAGCACTTGCTGCTCTGCTCTCAGATCACAGCCTGTGTGGCCCTTTCAGGCTTCTGCCAGCCTCCAAAACAGCAGTCGTCCCCTGCCATGGACTTCTGCTGATGCCACAGGTTAAACAACGCAGGGAAGGAGTCAGGCCCTGCATAAACAAGAAATAAGATAGTGTCTGCCACTGAATTTTGATGCCAGGTAAGTGCTGTGGGACTAAGAAGTGAGAAGCCTGCAGACTGAGACAGCTGGAGGCACTGGTAAAAGCAGCTCACTTTGAGTCAATGCAGTTGATGTGCCGAGTGGTCATCCTCAACAATTTCTCCTTGGTGTAACTTAGAGCAGGCAGGGAAAGGCTATTGCAGGAGAGAGGGGTCCTTGAGATCTTTGTCTTGTCTGACTTGCCAGGAGATCTCAGCTGACCCCAGGGCTCTTACTGTGCTGCGTTTTCCTGGAAGTGCCCAAGCTGGAGTGTTATAGTAAAAGCAATAAAAAATTTAAAAAAAAAAGAAAAGCAAAAGAAATCTATTGAGAAGCCACTTTTAGTACCAACACTCTCCAGTGCAAACCCCAGTGTTCAGAATGGGAAATGCTTAAGGCTGACTGAATGCAGGTTCAAACTCCCATACAAAGATTGTGAAGGACAACACTGAATCCAAAATGTGCCAAAGATATCAACTCTACGTTTAGTGCCTGGTCTATGCAGAGTGCTTGTCTCCTTTTGTCATTATTTTTTTTTCTTTTTTTTGCCCCTCTTACACATCTTTCAGAATGCCTGATTGATGAAAAACACTCACAAAATCATGAACCAACAACTGCCCCAGGTATGATCCTGGATTAGCTCTCAGGATCTGTTGCCTTTTCTACAACCAGCCCTGGTGGCAAAGGTTGGCACCTGCCTTCTTGTGCCTGAACGCCCTTCCTCCCTGGGAAAAAACAATCTGTTTCCCATCAGAAATGTTATTTCAAATTCAGCAAGCAGTGTTTAAAGCAAAGGTCACCATTAGTTCTGGATGTGCTAATGCACTGTGCTTGTAATGGTTCTGTATCAACTCTATATTTCAGAAGATGGGGCTATTATACTTATTCCACCCAGGATTCTTAGTAGGCACTTAAAGCATGTTTTCATTAGCTCGGGGCAGCTTCTATATATTTAACAAAACACTCAGAGGATTTCATCTTGAAGTTTTCAAAATAGTTTTGTGATTTTTACCTCTAGCCTATATATATAATTTGAAATTTAAAATTTTATGTCCCAATGGTGTATTTGTTTCAGTGCCTGAAATAAATTAAAAATCTGAGTCCCAGCCTACGTTGTTGGAAGAAAAATTGAAAGTCAGATGATGTTAGGCAGCCAGAGCTACCAGATGATTAAAGAGTGGTAGGTAACTTAGCTCCAGTCTGTGGCAGGTGACTGTATTCTGCAGCTTGAACAACAGAAATCTCTCTGCCATGCACCAGGGAAAGTAGCTACTCGTCATATATTAAGGTTAGGGCCATGTAGGACATGTATATGTAGTCTCTTGCAGTTGTCTGGCAGTCATGATACACTATTTATCAGCTGGGAATTTTTGTAGCAGTCTTACAACTGTGAAGCAATTTATAAGGTCTTCCTTTCACTCAGCATGCTCTCATCAGAGAAGTAGATAACAGAATAACTTGGGACTGAAATCTAGTCTAATATATCAAAGCCCTTGAGACCCTGATTAGACCATTGCTCTGTCTGCAGATAATCTCCCACTAAACTAAATGGATGGTGCTTTGCTTTGTCCACATAAAAATAGCACTAGGACTTTGTATCTGCAAAAAGCAAGAGTCTGAGCTCCCTGATGCGCATGCAAGAGAAGAAAAAATCTTATTCCACTAACAAAAGAATGAGATAGGGATAAAAATGCAGATGTTAAAGCAGACAAAAATTGATTGGCACAAAATTGTACCTCTAGTTATAGATATTCTGGGTAGACTGTGCTCACTGGGCAGATGACTAATGACGTGCTCCTCACTCTGGAGTCTTTAGGCCAAATGCAGCTCTCAGTTACCCAGCTTTAAATCTCAAGTAAATCTACTGATGTTACCATAGAGTTGTATCAGCTTCACTGAGAGCAGAGTATGATGCCTTGTTTATAAAATTAAGCTCTGAAAAACACACACCTGTATGTGCATTTTGATTTGCAAAATAAAATAATTTTATGGAGCTAAATTTGTGCAAATACTTAGAATATAAATTGAAATAAGACCTTTAGTCTTATGTTCATCAAAAATTATGCACCATTTTACAAGGAGGTACTCAAAAATATGATGAAAGGAATAAATTCACAGAGGTATCGTATTTTACCAAGTTATTGTTCCCTACATGTTCATAAGTGACTGCTCCCCTAGGAGAAAAGAATATACATGCCCCAGCCCTTGTATTTTGTCTGCCTAAAATTATCAATACATTTCTCCTCACAACAGCTGAGGGAAGAACACAGACAGCATTGCCAGTCTATATTTAATCAAGCACAGAGTCAGGAGAAATCAGACTTCCTGAAGGCCAGACTGGGAATGCAACATGTAAATAAGGAGAGAAATGCAGCTGTCCTGCACCAGCCCTCTAGTAGCACTCGATCCCCTCATAGGGGATAGAACATTGTGCAAGGATAGGGGGATTGGGAGAGGATGTCTGTGCTAACTCCCAGATCTACACACACACACAAAATGAAGTCAGAGGAACTGTTGTCTTAAGCATGTAGGCATTTATTTACATTTTTAGGTACACCATACCTGAGTGCATGCAGCTTATAGTTTGTTTCCATTCACTGGAGGCAGAACAATTTATAAAGGACCGCTGCTTCTTTTTCCCTGCATGGAAAAATTCAACACTGCAGGTGAGGTGTTCAGAGAGTGCATTCCAGAATTTAAAAGTCACATCAGTCTTTCAATATGAGGATCACCTGCAGGCTTCCACACAATTTTTTATGCTTACAACAACTCTGTTTAAAAGAAAACTTAAGGGATGGCTGGCGATGAAGGCATTCGTTTTTAAAGCAGGCATTTGGAAAAAGTGATGAAGGAAGAAGCACCATTCATTTTTCTCAAAGAAACAGGACATCAATTCCCCAATGAATACATCTATAAATTATCATTTCTTAACTTTAAAAAATTATTTTTTCTAGCCTGCTTTGGCAACCCTCTAGTAATTCTCCTGCAGGTTGCAGAATCATGTTCTTGATGATAGGAGCTAGCCAGTTGCCAAGAAGCCTGCTTTGCTGACGTGTTTTTGGGATAAGGGCGGTAACACAAGCTCCATGTATTTTCTGGGAGTACCAGCACTCATGCCACTTAGCTCTGAAGAACCTCTGCTTGGTCTAAATTAAAGAGTCTGCTGCAGTTTAGCACAGTGGATGAGTCTACTGACTCACACCCAGCTCTTACAGCTTCAATGACACTGGCCGGAGCAAGGAGACAATTGCCAAAATCACTTCAAACCAGCTGGCAGACAGCCACTACCACATGAACTAGAGCAGCCCTCAAATGAAGCACTGCTCGCCAAATTGATTTTGATAGGCCAGAGAATACGGGAACAGTTTAGGCTGACTGCAGGCACTGGGCAAGCCACAGATTCACCTGCAGCACCATGCAGAGATCAGGAACTGGAGCCGCTGCACCCAGAGCGGGGCTTGTCAGGACAGACAACTTCTCACTGCACCATCAAAGGTACAACCATGCTCCCCTATCAGGTAAAAGCTGGTCCCATCAGTTGAAAACCTTTCAGTTTTTTGGAGACATTTTATCAACCTTCCTTCAAAAACATTGAGGCAGCCTAAAAACACCCCACAGATTTGAATGTCGCTGCCAGTGGTTTAGTCTATCACTGTCTCCTCACTCTCAGCTTCCAACCAGCTTTAGAGATTGACGTTTGTGCACCTGAGGATGTGTGAGCAGACACGATGTACTTTTTCAGGTGGCTCCATCTCCTCCTGGGTTTAATAACAAAAACATTTTTTTGCACTGTCCTCTGCACTGTCCTCAGAGCCCATGAATGTAGATCATAGAAGTGATTCTTTAATTTTATGTACCAAACATCCACATGGCTGGGTGTCTGCTACACTGCCCAATATTTTTTGTTCATTTAAAATGTGAATTTTCATAGGGAAATGCATAATGTGATCAGGATTTTTCTAACATATAAATGAACAGCAGTCAGACTGGAAGCTGCTCTTCATATGCTGAATAACAAATACAATCCTTCCACACCTCCTTGCAGCATTCCCCCAATTCCCACTCAGCCTTTTTCCTCACACCACCATTCTGCTCTGAATACTGCCAAGTGGAATACACGTCAGGAAAGCCAGGAATTTTTTCTTTCCCTGAGAGAAGATGAACCCATGGGCTGTGGATATAAAGAAAGGAAGGAACAGATGCCTGCTTAAACTGAAAGACACAGGGAAAACACGATTTCATAGTTCACAGTCACACTCAGTGCAGTTGACCCCTGATCTCCCCATTTCCACAATGCGAATCGTCCCCAGTGTAGCTGTGCAAGGCTACAACAAGCAGTGCTTCTATAATGGTAGGCTGTCATCATTCCAGGGAAATCCTTCAGTGACACTTTTTACATCAGGATTGGAAAGGTAAAATCTGTAACAACAACACAAAACCCCAACCACAAAACACACCCCTCCACAAAAGACCCCATGACCCAGGGAGCTACTGTTTTCCTTCAAAAAGGAGTAAAAGCCCTTTCCAGTTCCGAACAGGACAGAATTTTTCGTTTTCAAATTACTATGCAAGAAGTAATGAAGTCAGCTTTGCAGAATGCTTTTGAAGAGAAACTATATAAATAGTTTCTCAATCCTGTTTCTCAGTGAAGAATCACACAGCATATTCAGGCAAAGGAAGGTTTTCGGGCTTCAGCTCAGTGCTTCTCCTTCAGCACAGTGCTGTCTTTACAGAGAACTGATCAGCTGAAAACAAATACAATGCAATAACCCTTGAGATTTATAGAGTACAAAAGGTGGAACCTCTGATCCTCAGACTGAGAAGCCTGCTTCATGCAGACACCCCAGAGCAGAAGATACTTTTGCCATGTCACTGCGCCGTGAAAGAACCAGACGTGTTTTTGGCTAGCAGTTTGTACGGATATCAGGATCCCAGTATTTTTATAGCTTACATCACCAAGCTGTGGCATGGCAAACTTGCTTCAAAGGGTTTCAGTGGCTGCCCCTGCTCAGCCTGCCGTGCTGTTGTGTTAGGAATCAGCTAGATGGTGCTCATGGGGTGGCAGCCGATGTGCAAAGTTAGCTCTGGGATTTCGCTCCAGGCCTCTTCTCCCGCCTCTGGCATCCCACACAATCTAAGCACGCTGCCACAAATGAAAAAGCAGGACCCGGAGGAACGGGATGAAAGAGGGAAGTGAGAGTAAACTGCATCTCGGATACTGTATGAGCACAGATCCTTACACAACTGCGCTGGCTTTCGAGGGCTGGGATGCAGGGATGGAACAGGCTGGGTTTGTGTATATGAGCCAGCTCATTTACTCCTACCTGGCAGCCTGAAAAGAGCACAGCACTGACAATTTGGGAAGGAACCACGTTGTTGGAGAGATGTGATAATTTGGAAGTTGTTTTTTTCTCTGACAAATAGCAATCCTAGCTGTAAGATTCATCGTGGTCAGATGGAGTGTGTCTTTATGGATGTTTGAAGTTAGATTTAATTAGTAGCTTTTAGCAGTCTGTGAAGTTGCCTAGTTTTGCTGGATTAATTGCATATTGCAGATAGTGATGTAAAGATACACTGTGCTAATTCCCAGTAAATGTGAAAAACTCAAAATGTACGGGAATGATTTGGTGTGGACATATTGTTCGGATCCATTGAGCGGCAGGATACTTATAAATTCTTAAATCTGAAGATTCCTCTTGGTCCCTTGGGCTGAAAGTTTATATGAAAATTTCATTTCAAAATGACAAGCCTGTATATGCACAGGAATGGTTTTCTAAATAAAACCCTGGATCATTTTTTATTCATCTTACGTCTAAAATGCCCAGAGGCATAGATCCATAAAAATTTTAAACTTTAAACAAAAGCTCCTTTTGAGTTGCAGGAAAACAAAACATTCTGAAAGCAACAGTTTATATTATTTATTGTGATGTTTACTTAGCAAGAGAAGCTGATGAGTTAATTCTCAGTGGAAGTGCTGAATTACTTTAGGAACAGAAGCCCAATTAATTAAGGATCATTTCCTATTGATTTCACTGTACTACAGTCCAGATTCAGAGTACCTGCTATACTCCTATACAAGATAAACATAATAAATAATAATATACTTACACTAGTTACTGCTGTCCTGATGACTTGTAATTCTCAGGGAGGAAACACTTCTAAGACTTTTATGTGAACATAATAGAAGCCAGAATGTCTCTTGAAAGAAAGAGAACAGGAAAACACAGAAGAGGCACTGTATACACTCCAGATAAAAGACAATGGTTAAATGAAGAGGCAGGTTTAAAAAGCAGACAAAAGTGGAAACATATACATTTATATTGGAAATATCAATAGGAAAATGCCAAATTTAATGCCTAAAGCTGGGAATTTTTCACTTTATAGAGTGCAAAACCTAAATGCATTTGGCACACACACTGTGGCTAGACTCTAAGCCTAGATTCACCTCATAACTTCATTATGAGCAGAAATCAAGCCCTGGAAATTTCCTTATTTAACCACTATGATCAGCCTGCTGCGTAGCCATGAAGAACCAGGGCACAGGTTCTCTCTCTAGGTGTGTGTCCTCGTTCCAAGCAAGACAGAGTTAACTTTTGCAGCAGCCAGGAGGGGCATGGCCAGGACCCTGGGGTCATTCCCTGGTTGTGTAGTGCCAGATTCCTGTGGTAAGTAATCACCTGTGGATGGTTTGCCTGTCTGGTACACTCTGATATTTGTATTGTTGTTACTGCTTGCTTTTTTATCTCATTTGTTTCCAGCAAATTGTTCTTATCTCAACCCGTGATCTTTACCTTTTTATAGCCCCAATTCTCCTCTCCACCCTGTCTCAGAGGAAGGAAGGGTGGAAGTGAGTGGGCAGCACATGGTCTCGGGCGTTTCAGTGGGAACACTAAATTGGGAAATACCATTCCTGAACCACAACAGTGAGCTTATCCATCCTGGAGACTGGCTGGAGCCCCACATGGCTCCACTGTCAATAGTCTTTCCACACAAAGGAAAACAAGGAGTTCCATCATCCTGGCTCTTATAAGAACATAACAAGATTTAGGCTAAAGTTCTGGCTAAGTTCACAGCCAAGTTGCACTGCAAGACACTGAAGAAAGGCAGATGTGTTGGACTCACTTTGGAAAATTTAGCAACCCTTACATCCATTACCAGAATCCTCTATGAAGAAATTCAGAAGGCTCAGCATTCCTTTGGTACAACCACGTGTATTTGCAAACAGTTTATATAAAATTGTGCTCTTTGAGGGAAAACTACAGAAGCAAGTTATCTACAGTTTTCAGATCTGCTTTTGTTGAGTCTGACACCTGGAGCTGTGCTACTTTTGCTTCCTCTTAAAGCTAAACTTTGTCTCAGTCTGCTGTGTCTCCACTCCCTGACTGCTTCCCACCCTGAAGCCTACACAGCAGTATCAAGTGACCCAGCTTTTGTGTTTGTACCAAGTCACTAAAAAGACCACTGGGCCATAAAGATTCGATTTTTGCTAGAGGTTGCCAGGCTAACTACTAATTACTGTCTTGTACAGCAACTTCTCTTTCAGCTCTCACTGCCTACACAGCCTCGCTTTTTTTTTTTCACTCAGCCTAAAGAAATGACAAGAAGCACACCCATGAAGTTCAGCCATATTCATACCTTATGATATCCCTCAATATCATACAGAACACAGGAAATAAAATACTAACTTTTATTTAGACTATAAGACTGAACTTGAGCTGAGGCCCTATACAAGTCTGCCAGTCAAGAAAAATACTGCATAAAGGAATCGACTTTTAAAAGATCTCTGAGCACCTTTATTAGCTAAGGGAGAAGGTGAAATCCTATCCTGCAGTTATGGCAAGGAGAAAAGGAAGCTGGGAGCTCCAGCTCTGCATGCACACAGAGCAGGAGGAGTGCTAAAACCAGTGCACTGACTCACCAGGAGAGCATCCTGCAAGACCTGAGGTCAGGCTCCTCAAGAAGCAGCAGATAAATCAGCAAAGATCCTAGATCTTCATGGCCGGGCATCAGGACTGCTAGGCAGGGCTGAAGGGAGTGGAGTTGGCAGCAACAGTGTTCTTTGAAGGCCTTTAGAAAGCTGGAAAAGAAGAGGAGAAAAAGGAAGGTCTCAAGAGCCTTTGACTTCTGCCCATTAAGCTCAGCCTCTCTGAGCTTAGACTCAGCAGGAGGACATGAGTTAACCACAGAAAAAGGCCTTTACATTTCTTCTGCTGGTTACATTTTGGGTTTGCTTAGACAGAGGATGGACTTGAATGAGTGAAGCCATTTTTTGCCCTCAAGAACAAAAGGACTCAAGTAAGTGATCAAATCCAATTAAAAAAAAAAAAAGAAAAAAGAGCGTTTCCAAATTCTAACCAATTATTTAAAGATAGACATTATGTGAAAATAATCATTCCAGATCCTGAGAGCTTGTGTACTAAATATGAACAGGAGATAAAAGGAACTAGGTTTTCCTGTCTGGAGAAGTGAAGGCTGAAGGGAACCGGTTTTTGTCTTCAGCTACCTTTAGGGGTTGTAGATAAGGGAGACAGACTTCTCTGCATCTCACATAGAGAGAATGAGAGGTAATGACTGCAATGGAGCAAGGAATGACTGCAATGGAGCAAGGGCAGGTGTAAGTGGATGCAAAGAAAGACATTCTTCACCATGAAGCTGGCCCACTACTGAAGCAAGTGCCCCGAGAGGCTGGAGAATCTCTGTCCTTGGAGATTTTCAAAAAGCTTAACCTTTACTACAGTGTGCGGCTCGCAAGCCACCATAAAAACTCAAATTGAAGTTGAGACAATTTGTGGAGGAAGGCTGTAGACACGTGTCCTGTTTCCGCTGCCACTGAGGTGTTTGTCCCCTATCCTTCCCTCTTTTTTACCATACTTGGGGGTGCCATGGATGCATCAGTGCAGCTGCAAATGCAGACACTCCTCAATCCACTCACCCAAATTAAATGTTTTATATGTTTCAGCCTATTTTGAGGGTTCAGTATATGCTGAAAGGGTAACACAAAGCTGAGCCAAGTACATTTCTAATACCCTGGTTAGGAGGGTATTGGGTGCCTGACTTCCAGGTCATAAACACAGGTCTAGGATCAACTAGATTCAGGGGCACAGACTGCTGCATTTTATCTTGCGTTGTTCTTTCCTACTAGCAATAAATAAAAGCCCCAAAAGATGTAATTTTGGATGGACACAGCAGGAGCTCACTTCACTGAAAGCAAGACTGGAACCTTACCTGCTGACACGCAATTATTGAACTCCCTCCGTGCCCCCTATGCACCAGCTGCGCTGCACAGAGGGAGCACAGCATCGACATGAAAATGCCCTGATGTGCAGGTGGCCATGCCTGGCACGAGGGACAGGATCCAGGGATGAGTGTCAGTGCAGGAGGTGAAGTGTGCACAGTGAGTGCTGACTGCCTGCTGTGGGGGCCCACCTGCAACAAGATCCATGATTAGGGCAGCAGCCTCCCTTCCATCCAGCTCAGTCTGCAGTGTTTGCAAACAGAAATATCATGGGTGTAAAGCCCAGGTCAGGAAGGCAAGTAAAAGGGGAAGAAGGGAAAAAAAAAAAGAAAAAGTCAGCTTCTGCACAGTGTAAATTCATAGTGATGATTATTTTTATTAACTTGTTAACCCTGTTAATAGACAAGGTAAGCAAACACAACAATCATAGCACTCTATAAATTCAATGCATAAACAGAAGTTACTCAAGGTTGCTTAATAATTCATTTTAGTCAGTTTCAGAGCGACTTCCAATGGAAATAAATAACAAAAGACTATTAAAAAAACCCCAAACTGGAAACACCACTGTGTATGCTGTGAACTCTTGTTCCTGTGGAGTCTTTAATGTTTTGGAACATGATATGCAGCAGAAACTGTAATTTATAAGGTTTTCCATAGTTTTGTTTTGTTTTACATGTGTTCCTGTCCAACTGAATTTTTGTCAAAGCAAGTCTCAAGTTTCTGTGAGCGAAAAATCCTCTTGGTAGCAAAAAAGAGAACAATGTGACTGCAGAGAAGTTGGCATGGGCAGGGTAGGCTGTAGCCAGGACACATCCAATCTGCTGGGCGTTCATGCCTGCTGAGATTGGACACTGGAATTGGCACTTCAGGCCCCAGGCATGGGAAACCCCTCTGCAAACTCCACCTGTAAATCTCCAGTCTGTAGGCAAAGACAGTATGTTCACATAAGGGCTTGCTCACCTCAGACCTCGCCTGTGATGCCACTGACTGTACAAATGCCCTCAGCCTCAGTATTTCTTTTCCTTTTCAAATTTATACAATTTTCCATGTCCTGGAAAACAAGGTAAGGATGGAAGTAAGGAAAGTCTGATGTATTTTTTTTCTTGAACACTCACCACAACCACACCTTTCACCCTCACAGCAAATCACCTTATAGCCAGGGTTTGTAATTTTTGATGAAAAAAAAGATGTAAATTTTGGATCACCTAAAATTGTTTCAACCTTTCCAACAGTACCTTCTGAGTACAAAGTAGCTGTACAGAATCACATAATTGATGTGGTGTTGTATTATACCCAGTGGTGCTTGTGCAGAACAAACATAGATTACTACCCAAAGACAAGGGGGAATAAATAAGAAATGAAAGGAAAAATAATAATAGTGTGAGGTGTTGGTTTTCTTACCCCTCAGAGTTCAATTTAGGCACAGTGGTTATTGATTTAATTTCGCAGCACAGGCAGGCCCACATTGATAAAGGATAGCACAGGATAATATACACATAAGAAGTGAAATTATGGAAAAATAAGGAAGTGGTTTTCTTAAACTAATTTTATTTTGTTACTACATCATTCCTCACATTGATCCTTTTTATTTATTAACAAATAGTAAAACAGATTTTTATAAGAGGGAGGAAAAGAAAAAAAATTGGAAATTTTAATACTGTGGATGGCTGAAAAGTTTCTTGTGAAATTTCACGAGAAAACTATCCAACTAACCCTTTCTTTTAGGAGTATTCACTTTCCATAGAAGAGAGTGGATATTTTTCTAAACTGAAAAATATAACGGTAGGGAGATGGAAAAAAAAAAAAAAGATTATGCAACAAACAAAAAGGACTTTTGAAGCGTAAGTTATTGCAATACCTCTTAGAAGTTGTATTTCAGATAGTTCTTTCATAGCTTTTCCAGCTATGCCCCTGCAGTGAGGTTCCCAGTGGAATGCTACATCCCATCACACAAGGGAGTCTGTGGTAGCTCCCTGGCAAGAACTCCAGGCAAACAGTGGTTCAAGGGAATATAATGAACCACACATCAGAGCTATAAAACTGTAAGGTACTATGGAAAGCTATCAAGGCTCAAATTTTGCTTAGTTCTACTTTGGTTTTTTTTCTTAAATAAAAGAGACCAATGGCAAAAAGAAACATTTTCCAACCGTAGTAGGTGTACTGAGCCTGAGTCAGTCCTGGTCATTTTTTTTTCTATTTCTTTGGTAGTGCAGAGCCCTGCAGCTCAGGTGGGAGATAGGACCCGGACCTGGAAAAAACACAGAAATTCACAAGCCAAAAACCTGCCACAGGTCATGGATCAGCAGTTCTCCAGTGTTTACCTGCCTACTCAGCAGCGACTGCTCCAGTACCACTCCAGAAGGGACATGAAAGCACTGAAGCAGGGGAAGAATGGTGGCAGCAGTATTGCCTTCCTGGCACCCACACAGACAGCTGGATTTGGCTCGGATCCTGAAGGTTTACGTCAACATCAATTTCCAGGTTTTGGGAGATGTGCTCTTTCAAGCACAGGTGCAAAAAAAGGCCTTTTAGAAGCCACTGCCATGCCTCAACGTAGAAAATTTTAGAAGCTAATGAACTTAATTTAAGGTTTGGCCCACGTTTTGCAGTTTTTATTTAAATTGTCCATAGACACTCTCCCTAGAGGAGGAAGGACCAATGACCCCACAGCATTTTCTACAAAACACTTCAAGCCTGATTTGGAAACTGTCGAAAGTCTGGCACTCCAAGTAGACACTTCTATATTTTTGGAATATTTTCCCATCCAAATTCAGTAGTACAGCATGAACTTCCCTCAAATAACAACACAGCTCCCCCAGGGTGTAGATAATACACGTAATCACCACAGTCTCTGCCTATCCAAGTTAACACTTCTTAACAACAGATGTAATCTTCAGTGAGACCCAGCTTTTACAAATTGCCGCTAATATGAATCACGCTTAACTTGTCCAAGTATCTCTTCTAAAAAGCTTATGTTTTCCCCAGAGGTATTTAAATTAGGAATCCTTAACTGCTAATTGAATATGGACTCAGATAGCTGAGCAAGTCATCCTCGCCTCTGAAACAGAGGATGAAGGACTGCACTAAGTCCAGACCAAGTGAGGTGAACACATCTGATTTACAGTGAATAAAACCTTCATGATACTTAAAGGTTTGAGGCTCACTCTTGCAACAAGTCTTAGGGTGAAGAGCACCAGGTGATGCTTTCAAATCTTTCCCAACAGCTCAAGGTCACTGCCACAGAACGAGTTCTGTCACTGCATTCATTTTCATTGCTCAGGTGTCTGGTGAATCAGGAAGGACTTCAGTTCAAGAGTGTTTTTTAAATTCCCTAGGTGTATACTACATCCAAACATCATTAAGACAGTAAAATGATCTGACAAAAGACAGGGATTTTTATATTGCCTTTTTATATTTATATATTTATATTGTTGCAAAAGCTTTCAGAGCAAAGAAAAGCAGGCTCATTGCTTTCAGTGCACCAGATCACTGTCACATGTCAGTGCAGGTATTGAATTTGGTCTAATATTTTAGAAGTCTTGCAAAGCAGCAGACTTTTATATCTTCTAAGGATTTTGCAGACAGTTCAAAATTGCACTTCAGTATTTTTATACAATGATAATGGTTCAAAAAGTAATTTTGCACTGTTTATTGCTTTCTATTTTGGTGTAGTAAATTTAGAAATATATGTATTTAACCAGACATAATGCTCTCAGAGAACTACTTAATCAGCACATGAACATGCATTGAAACAAGAGCTGTGAGTACATTTATCCAGTTAGGTATGAATATTGCCAAAATAGCTCAAATAGAGACGGGGGAAATGGGACAGCAAGGAAGAGAAATCAAACCATCACCGATCCCATAAATGCAGAAAAAGGACAGATAACAAGCACAATATTAACTTAAAACTCATAATTTTCTATTTTTCTGTGTGTATTAAGTATTTTTGCTTTGCTGCAAAAAGCGAGTTTCTCTTCTTTGAACACAGAGATAGCTGAGTACGCACTGGGGAATACTGGGAGTATGCTTGCAGCACAGTATTCATTCCATTTCCATCCAATTCAATCTAAATCCCACCCTGTTGCCCATCACCACCAGTTTTTCTTAAGACAGAAACTAGATCTTTTTGAGCTATATCGGTACATTTCAGTTTTACCTTTCTATAACACAGTATGTGACATGCACATCCGTGGTAATTGTGGAGTTTCTGTATATCTTTTTGGGTTTCCACCTGAATGGCGAGACACTACAATTGAGAGTGGTAAATATGGTATTTCCTCATGTATTTGACATACGATGTGGAAGACTTCACACAAGTTACAGATGTGGTGGCTTCACAAACCCTTACCAAAACGTGGTCTTCTGGCTCCCGTGGTGGAAAAGGGTAGATTTGGCAGAGGGAGAATTACTGGGGTTCGAAGATAAAGAGGGGAGAGAATAAGGCAAGCAGGGCTCAATATTTCGACTTCAGCACCACAACAGCAGCCAGAGCGAAGACCCAAAGATAAACTCTTGCAGGTAGAAAAGGGGCGTCTTTTGCTATGGGCTTGAATGCCCTGCACCAGGCCACAGTGGCTTTCTGAGTTGCACCCTGTTCAACCAACTTTATTACAAGATAGGCAAAAAGGATTCACCTTGCAAGAGGTGAAGTAAAAAGCAAAACAAAAGGCAACATAAAACAAGATCTGTCCTCAAAAAGACTATTTTTGCTTTTAAAGCTACTCTGTTCTCCTTTGGGGTTTTGTAAAACAAGACCTGGAAAATGCAAATATTTCCAGTATTGCTTGCTCAAATGGATGGTGCTTTGGCAACAGAAAGGCTGTCCCAGCGCCCTGGCTGTTCAAGACTGTCCCTGGCTCAGGATCCCACTCTGCTGGTACATTAAGCCTCCTGGCTCAGTCAGCAGTAGGAACTGAGCAGCCCAGGGAGAAAATGGCTTTGGGGAGCTGAAAAGAGCCTGGAAGAGGGGATAAGTGAAAGCTGTGAGCTCACAGTGCTGCACTTCTTGGGTCTAGTGAGGGACCCCCCCAGGACCTAGACCCAACCAGGCCATGAGGGCCTGGACAGCAGCTACGGGGAACAAGTGAGATTTCTGTCTGGCAGAAAAGAGGCAAAATGAAAATACATTTTGTAAAACCATGGAATATCAGGTTGGAACAGACCTCAAGGATCATCTGGTCCAACCTTTCTTGGCATGGTCTAGACAAGATGGCCCAGCACCCTGTCCAGGCACTCAAGTGTTCAGCACTGGGGAATCCACCACTTCCCTGGAGAGATTATTCAAGTGGTTGATTGTTCTCATTGTGAAAGTTTTTCCTCATTTCCAAACAGAATCCTCTGGAGTAACTTGTACCCACTATCCCTCGTCTCTCCCTGTAAAAAGGGAGCCTCCACTTTCTCTGTACCCATCCTGTAGATACTGGAACATGGTGATACAGGAATCTTAGGCTCTTTTGAACTTCTCTATCAAAAAACCACCCTTTTGTAGAAAGACTGACCTCCCCTCTGCTTGGCAGAATTCAGTGTGAAACACACAAACTCAAGAATAGACACATGCATGACATCCGTGCCCATCCCCAGAGAGGGACAGTCGTGAAGGGCAGTACACATGCGACAGCTTTGCTCAAGTGGAAGAAAAGAAGAGCAAAAAATCCCTCTTTCCTCAATTTCCTCACAGGACTCACTTGCTTCTGTCTCACCACTGGCTAGTTAAAAGTCATTTACATTTTTTTCCCTGATACAAACAATACCGATTCCCATGATGCAGCTTCTCCTCACCTTCACAGAAGAGTTTTTCCTTCACAGACTTATCATTTAACCAGGAGATGATGAGACACTGTGGCAACTTTTTTTTTCTTAATCCAAATGTATCTGTAACAACAAAAACAACAAAAAACTCTGTTACTGATTTCCAACTCATTAGCAGTTAAAAATCATGAAGCTTCCAGAAACTGAGGGTGGGGGAGGGAAATCTGCAGCCTCATGTCACCTGTAACAGCAGAGCGTAATCCTCCCACGTTTGGTAACTTTGCAGACACAGGGAACTGTAGAAGGTAGCAATTTTCACTGATCAAAAAGTTTTCTGACTCTGCATAACCCACAATCATACATATCCTTGAAGGCTGTTTCCAGCCACTCTGTCTATTAATAAGTTATTTAGTGCAGGCATGACTCTTAATTCAACATAATACTAAGGCTGCCCAACACTCTCCATTTTGGATGTGTTTTCAGCTGCCAATGGCTTTGCCAAACTTGTGTTCTATGCCACTGTCTGCCTCAAGTTAATTAGCTCTGTGGAATATAGAATAAAAACAAAACACACCATGCACCCACAGAGCTTCGCACAGATTAGACGAAATTGCAAATGATGAATTGAAAAGAATTCAGTTATCCATGTCGTGCTTTGATGAGGGAATCTGAAATATGGCAGGAGGTAGGGGGTTTTATTGTGTTAAAAATGCACTCATTGCTGTTGTAGTGAAAATCTGTACCACATCAACCACCTTAAAAGATTTTGTGTATTTTCCCTTACCTTCCCTATCAAGATGCTTATTCTTAAGCTACTTACAGTTTATCACCTCAAGTCCCAGGGCTACTCTGACTTAGTCTGTGGGCACAAGATTGGCAGGGGAGATTTCATCTTCTGCTTAGATTTCTGCTCGACTGGGGCAGTGGAAAGCAGGGACGACAGAGGGATCCCAGGGTCAGCACTAGCGAAAGGGGTGGGCAGGGACTGTTATTGGGGACACAGGCTTGCTTCAGCCATCCAGCTCTCCCTACATCTCTCCTCTCTGCCCAGATTACTCTGTTAGATGGATTCCTGTGGAAAGCACTTGCATTTGGGAAGCTGTTTTGTTGCTTAAATGCTGGAGGTGGATTATAAAGAGGGAAGGACTGGTTAGAGTGTTTTGAGGTGTGGGAAGAAGGAAGTTGCTAAGAGAAAAGACTAATTTGGGCTCCTAAATGTCTCATTACTTGCTCATGCATATTCCTAGTCCAAGGTTGAGAAAGAAATCACTGCATATCCAGCTCTGACAGCAACTTAAAACCTGGATTCCACATTCTATCTTTCTTTCTCAGTGAGGAGGCAGGAGACCTCAGGCTGTGACTTCAGCTATGCACCCACTTGTTGGGAAAGATGCCCCTGCATGTGCTCACATTTCTGGTTATAGATGCACAGGAAAAAGCAGACAATTCTTATGTCCTTTACCCTCTCAGGACAAATGAGCAGGGCTAAAAACTGTCAGAGCCTTGAGTGCAACATTTAGTACTTAGACAGCACATCTGAAAGAATGTGGTAAGTAGGGAAAGAGAAAAGACATAACTTGCTCAAAGAAATAACATTCTTCATTTCCCTCCCACCTCCCCCTCCATCATCTGCTTCATGGAGCAAGTGAGTAAAAAATCATAATCCAGAGGGTAATGGCTGGCTAAGAGAGGCTTCCAGGTCCACTGCAGGCCTGCCTTGCTTCAAAACATAGCTCTTGCCCAGCACTGACAGCTGAAACCTCATCTTTGTAATCTATGGCCTGGCTGTGGAGTTCTCTGCTCTAATTATTCTGCATTTGTCTCTCCTCTCAGCCTAGAACAGGTTTTCAAAGGCCTGAGACCACTGGAACGGGGAAGATTTATGGAGTCAGTCAAAGCTGGCTGCATTCTGCAGAACTTTGAATAAGAACCAAAAGACTATTTGAATCTTAGGAGGGAAGTTTCCCTCTGATTCGAGTATTACTCACTTCCTGGTACACTGAAGTTGAAGGATTAAGTAACTTTTCCCAAATATAGAACACATCACACCCAATCACACACACACACACACACTGCTGCCTTCTTTAAGTGAAGCATCTGAGGAGGAAAATGAGATTACAAATTTAGGAGTATAATGAGATCAAGTTAAATTCACACCATTTACCCGCCTAGGCACAATCTATGTCATTAGAAGAGATTAATTTTTTTGTTGCAATTTCTAATCTCATTATACCTTTTGTCACAAGAATGATTTATCAGAATTTCAATACTTAATGCCATACATTTTGTATATTCACTTGGCTTCTCCAGTATTTTATGTTTTCATTAGCTGGTATCCACTCACTCATGCCATACCGCTCAGCACAGCTATAAATAGAGAGACCAACCAACCAAATCACACAATATTGAAAAGGTCAAAGTAGTATATTACATTACTATAACTTAGAGAATACTATTCACAAGGTATAAAACTTCGGCTCCTTATTTATGTGACAACGAAAGTAAAGAAAATAGGAGGCACTGGGAAATGATCACATCATTACCACACATCCTTGGGAAACTGAGGGATTGTAAACCCCTCAACATTATTATCTTTACAGCCTAATATAAATTCTTGTTATTCTTTATGTACTGTATATCTTATGCTAAGAGAATGGTCTATTCACTACCACTTCTTATGTTTTTCAATCCAAATATTTAGGAAGCTCTTAAGAAGTATTTATAAGGATTTTTTTTTTTTTTAAGGGAGAAACCCCTTTTAGCTAACTTGTAAAGAAATTTAGCCAGAAAATAAAAATTTGTGAAACTTAAGCTAAGGATTATTATTACTGACTCCTTCCCTCCACCAAGAGAATGGCCTTTCTCTCAAAGTCTATGGAAAGGATCTGCTTGAGCTCAGTGGCTGTGTCATCATAAAGTACTTTTAGAGAGCCTGTGAGCACAGGCTGTTCTGCAGCACATCCACCATCCTGTTCCCTCTAGAGACACCCATGTCTGCAAGGCAGAAAAGGTGTGTCTGGAGAACTGTGTAGTACCCCACCGCTTTCCCACAACCCAGGATTCCTAAGAGATCAGGTACACCCCGCAGAAACACCCGAAAATCTGCATTTACCTTCCCAGACCTAGGTTCATTCAGGTGGCTGATGTGTGCCTTGCATCACTGCCCTGTACCCAGTGCTGCTTGAGCCTGCAGAAGTCTTTAGCTCACATGACAGTCTCTCTGCTAAATCATCTACAGGCATGAGGTTTTACACAAAGAACAAAGTTACAGCTGAGATCTTGAAGACTAGAAGAGCTGTCCCAGACATAGCAGTCATGGCCCACATGAGACAATATTCACAGCAATAAAGATTCACAGAGTAAAAACGGAATGTTTTTAAAACTGGGAAAAAAAATAAAAGTGGAATGAACAGTGTTAAAGGGACAAAGAAAGATGGTATCAGCTGGGCTTTTTGAGATATCTACAGGAGAACTGAGCTTAGTTCTCAACCCAGAGTGCACTTTTGGTATGTTCCAGGCCACCCTGAAGACCATGGCAAGTTTAGGTGTCCACAATCCAACATGCTGTGGAAGAGGTACTGGAGGCTTCCCTGCTTTCTCCCTGTGTAGGCAGGGGGTGATCTGTATTTAGCCAGCATATGTGTGATTAGATCCTGGCATCATACAGCACTGTAAGTTTGGGGAATCAATAATAATGCCATTACAAGGGACTTAATAAATGCAATTGCAATTAACTTGGCAGATAACTGAGAAGTAAACTCAGCTAACATTAAAACAACAGCAAACAGTGACCTAATTTCCATCTTATGAGCCTCACTGTCTTCCATGAGAGAGCACACAATTCCCAGTGAGTAAGAGGGGATGCCAGGATAACTCTTTGAGGACTATTCACAATTTCCAGTTCAAAACACTGCAGTTGCAATAACACATGGGCAGATTTCCTAATGCAGAGCTGGAGCTGATCTGGCATCTCTCCCTTTCTCCCACTGAGTCCCTGTTAAGAGATCAGAGAGGCTGAACTACAGCAAAGCTGCAGTGTCTGCAGGCAGTACAGCTGAATAGCCACATTTACCTGCTGATGCTCCTTAGGTGCTTATATGGCAAAATGAGCCTGCAGCTTCTATTTTTCATACATGAGACTTTGAGGTTGGGGTTTTTTTGGAGAGAGGGTTTTTTTTTTGAAAGAGGGGAGTGCTTTGGGGGCCTTTTGGTGAGCTTTTTTTGGTGGGGTGTGTTGCTTTTGGTTTGATGCCATTTGTGGGTTGGTTGGTTGGTTTCTTTTTTTTAGAAAAGTACCTGATAGGACTTTGCTTAAGGCCTTGCCTACATGAAAATAATGTCCTGGTAGAAGGGATGAAGCCTCCTCTCCTGACAGTGACACCTCCAACAGAGATGCTATTATTTTAATAGCAAGGTTGTGCACACCCTGCTAAGCAGTTTACTGAAGAAGGGATTATGCTCCACCTGTGTCACACAATTTTTCAGATTAGAAAATTAAGGCTGTGCTCTTACAACAGACTAAATATCCATAGGTAAGACAAGCGAGTAATCTGCCAGGAAGGAGACTTAAAAAATAATAAAAAAGAAAACCTGCCAAAAGCAACACCAGACTTTATCTTTGCCAGCAAAGGTTACCCAGGAGAGAGCAAGAGAGGGAAATGTGAAGTAGGGCATCTCCTGGCTAATCCATGCCTCCTGAAGATTCCCACCCTGAGCTGGTGCCTCGGCACTGTTCTGGCAAGGCTCTGGACCCTCTGGCAGAGCAGGTGGCTGTGGGTGGCTGCTCCACCGTCCTCCCACTGGCAGCAGATTTGCTGGCACTGGGGGCGTGGAAAGCGAGCTCCACCTGAGCAAAGCGAGCCCCTGCACTTTTGGGAGGATGGCTGGAGGGATGCAGAGCATGCCTTATGGAATTTTGCTTTGAATCCTGCAGCATATGGAAATCTCTCTGCAAGAAAAAATGAGAAATATTTAGAAACAGTTGGAAAGGCTGTCATTGAAATTTATCCTGGCTAAGTCTAAACATGGAAAAGGACAACAGAAACCAATGCTAACTTCAGAAAAATGTAAAGAGAACCGACTATGCAACAAGCAGAAGGCTTGTTTCTTCCTAAGTATAAACAATCTGGTGAGGAGGAAGAAAGGCAGAACTATAAAAATAAGCCAAGGCAAGTAAAAAATAATGAGGGTAAAAATTAATAATACTCTGCATCAGTTTGCAGAGGTTTTTTTCTTGTACAGCAGCCTCCAAATATAACTTTAAGAGAGAAACCAGACAAAATATTTCTGTTCTGAGCTATCACAGTGGAAAATGGCTTAAAAGGAAGTTGTGCTGGGGGAAGGGGATAGCCTTCAGCAATGGACAAGCTTTTTAGAGACCTTCCTTGGGAAACTAATCTTTCTATACTCCTTACACAGTCAATGGCAAGAGACACCAGCCTCCACAGGACTGTTCAATACCCCTAAATGCAGGTGACATGGACTCCTTATGTGAAGTAAGGATAAAGGCTTGATAACAAAGCACAAAACTCGGACCATTTTCTTCAAGCTTTGCCCATTCAGAGGCCTGAGCTGAATTACAGGTGGAACAAACATGACTGCCTTCAGGGGGAGTTAAGGAAATGGGTGTGAAGACACAGAACCCTCATTTGACGCTTCTCCCTTTTTTCTGTCCCCCAAGCTCATCACTGTGTGTCAAACCCCTTCCCACTTGTCTTTGGTTTTGTTTTTTTTTTTCTCTCCTCATTTCTGTAATACTTCTCTTCACTTCAGTGCCATGGGCAGGTGCAGGCAATGGGAGCTTGAAGGCTGCAAGCTTGCAAAAGTGCAGAGCACCCCCTTCTTTACTCAGATTTCCTCTCCCACCAAGGTTTTGTGCTGGTGGAGAAGTCCTAGCCTTAGGAAACTACCCTTTAGCCAGAACAATAAAACTTGCAACAAGAGTATCACTTGTGCAGTGTCTCTAGTTCAAAGGCAGTAATTTTGTTCCCAGGGAACTTGTAAAAAAATTTTATAAAGACAGTAGAAAAAATTAGCGTGGAAGCAGCCTAACAAAATATTTGAAATACCAAGATTAACAACGACTGTAAATAAGGCTAAGGACAGAAGTAGAGATAATTGCTTCTCACATGAACACCATAACATTTACCACTTTCCACAGACGCCAAACAGACAAGATTATCTAGATTTTCAAATGAGTTTATCTGTGACCAATTGGCTGAATGGATTGACAAAAATACTGTAAGGTGCTGAATGTGAAGCATGTTTAGTACAGAAACACCATGACAGATAATGCTGTAATTACTGTATGCAGTTGCTGAATCTAACAATGTAAATTCAATGCAAAACATGAGTTTCTTTTCCACAGCTTGTGAGAGTCAGAGCGACCTAAATTGCCCTGTTTTTTTTTTTCAAAAAGAAAGTTAATTTTAAAAGTATGTATGCATATAAATTCCAGAAAAATCATAGGATTCTTCTGCTTTCCTTGCTTCCCACACTGTATCTGAGAACACCAACTTTTTTCATTTATTTAACTTTCCCTTGTAGGACTCTGACAGAGATGCAATTTGGCTTGGGAGACCAACTCATTGAATTTACTTATTCTAAGCCTATTACCCACTAACTTTGCATTGTGCAACTACCTGGAAAGAACCAAACAGAAAAATCACCATGCAGATATTTGCAGAAGTACATAAGCGATCCTTTACTTAACAAGCATCCATGATTTTTCAGCTGATAATTTATGTTCAGATCCTAAATTTCAAATTCGCTGGTTACTCATAATCCTTTCTGACAAATGACAGGCACCACATCACATCCTGTGTTTTTCCACCTTCTGCAGTACACAATTTCTGGACACGACTGCAAGCAGCAGACAAACCGCAGTTTCATATTGGTAAAAACTTCTCAAAAAAATCTCAGGTGCCCAGGCATTTCTGCAAAAATTAATTGAAGATTTTGGATTAACAACATTTTGACTTGCTGATAATATATGGCATAGTTTAGGAATTCCTGGGGAAAAACAAAAATGAAAATCAGAAATAGTCATTGAATAATGCATAATTTATTTATCATGTTACACCGGTTTCTTAAATCTTAAGAGAGCAAGCACACCCAGTGCTGTAGAAATGTGGCATTTCCTGGCCTTCATTGCAGGAAGCACCATCCTCAGTTGAGCTATCCCATGACATATGGGATATGTAAAATAAAATGTACCTGACATAGCAGGAAAACAAATTCAGGCTGATAGTGCAGCACACCTGTATAGCAGCATGAGACAGGCTATGTCATGCTGGAGGTGATGGAGGGGAAAAAGGAGAAGATGTGGAACTGACTTAAAGTACAAGTGAAACTCTTCATGTCTGAGGCAAGTGCAGCCAATGAAAACTCCTATAATTTTTCATTGTTTGTACAGGGAACATTTAAATAATTTCATGGTGTTTCCCTCCCACCCTTCTCGTCCTTGCCTTCCTCCACTTGCAGCTTGTCTCACATCACATCTTTTTTTTTGTCTGTTAAGGTTGGTTGTGAGACATCTTCCTTTACACATGAATAAGGCCACGCTGAACAATGTGCACTAGAGTATGAAACAAAAACCTGTTTCCTATAAATATCTTGACCAGCCAGAACCAGGAAAGCAAGGGAGAATTCTTCTGCTTTACAAGTAGGGGTACGTGGAGAGGTGACATATTTTTCTCTTTCTTTAGGTTAAATATACTTGTTATTTACATGAAATCCATCTGCTACAACATCTTACATGCCCGGGAGGACCATACAGTTAAAACATATCAAACCCACATTATCGTGCCTTTCCACACTGTGACATGTTAAAAAAGATTTTAGGACTGGGCTGTCAGACATGCACAATGGATGAATAGCTGGGTCATGAATACAGAGAGCACCACAATCCATGAAAGGATACCATTAATATATGGCAATACAAGTAGACTTTAAAAAAAATAACATTTAACCCTGGATTTTAGCCCTTCTCATATTTTTGGCCTTTCAGCAACTAAACCTTTTGGAGCTAGCAGCAGGAAGCTAGGCTAAAAAAAACCCACCTGTGAAATTAGTGGCCCATTTTTTTCAAGCAGCTATAAGGGATGCAGAACCGCCTATGGGAGCAGACATACTCAATGCACAAGTAAAACCTGTTTCTGTCTAGAAAAAATGGATAATTGCCAATGTTAGGTGCTCATCTACTTGACTACATATGGAGAAGGTTATAGTGCATGACCTGTATGGACACTGGGGGAAATAAAGAATTATTTCAATGGTTTTAATATTCAAAAGCAAAAAGAATAAATTTTTTTTTCAAAAATCTGTGCTTACCTCCTCCACTCAGGTCTTCCATATATGGAGATTTTGTGTTATATGGCTTTTACTGCAGTAAGAATAATGTTTAGGGAAGAAAGATGGCACTGTCCGTGTAGTAGAAGGATAATAAAAAGCAGTGTTAGGGGCTTGGCAGCAATATGTACAGATATATTTCCTTTTAATGGCAAATACATATCAGATCTACCAGTCATACACACATCTCAGTAGATATGGCTACATTTCCCTCTTGACTTTGTTATCCAAGTGTTTCTTTACCACATTTATATGTCCCTCAAAAATATACACAGAGAAGTGAAAGGTCTTTTTGATCAGATGAGGGGTCCCTTTGCAAGTTATTTTTGCCCATTTATCTAAAAACCATACAAAAAATGTCTCAAGTTGTTCCCAAATTGCTTTCATACTTGTTTTGCTGAATTCCTGTTACTTCCTGTTTAACTCCACGTCTTGCAGCTGTCATTTACACACCTTCCACACTGCAGCATGCTGCAGGACATATTGTGCTTGCTGACATATTTTTTTGTGAAGGAAATCCTTGCAATCAGCTGTCCAACATACGAAGCTACATTTGACTGCAGGGCATAGAACGAGGGAATTGTTTTTATGACCAAGGAAATTAAAACTGTTCCTCCATAAAGTTCTGGGAGGAAAGACAGGGAGGGGGAAAGAAGCACAAACCCCCACATCTCTAAGAGCATAATGAAAAGAAAAAGAAATCCTTTCTAAAGGCCTGAGGTTAAGAAGCACTGAGTTCCAAAATCCCAGAGGCCAATGGAAGCTGAAAGCATTTGATATCCCTTTGGACTGGTCCTATTACTTCACTGTTCAAATCTTACAATTTGCAGCATGTATTTTCTAGCACACAGAAGAAATTGGTGCTTATTACAACAGCAGTATTTTGGGGATGGCAGTAGCAACCACTGCTAACTGCTAAACACAAATTAGAGACAAACTTCAGAGCCCATTTAGCACTCCATTTCCACATGCAGCTTGATTAGGACAGAAAACGACTCAGTCTGTTGCAACACACTCCACAAGAACTACAGAAGCTGACTGAAGGCAGTAACAGGTGAATAGATGATTCAGGAAAAAGCTGAGTTTAGACATATGATATTGACATAAAAGTTCTGATTTTCTCCCCGTTCAGTTTTCTGAGCTCACACTCTGGCTCTGCTGAACAACCAGGCTTTGTCTTCTGCTGTGGAAGGGGAACATCACTGAAGCCAGCAGACACATTGGCTGCAAAGAAAAGGTCACTGTTACAAACCCAAATCAAGAGCCAATCCAAAGTGGTTTGTGTGTTTCAAAGCTAGCTGGGACTCATTTATGGTGAATTTTAATGGGAATAAAACACCTGCTCCCTTGACAAAAAAGACTAATAATACACACTACATAAATAGAAGTGGCTCACAAATAACTTAGTAATATTTAATTAAAGTATCTGCATAAAAGCAAATAACATCTCTGTGCTACGTAAAGTATTAAAGCACTTAAAGAAATCCTTCTTCCAGAGAACATGGCTGAGCTATTAATACAGGTTTATTTTATGCTTTCTTCCAGGTGTCACAATTCAGAGCATATCCAACCACCTCTTTCCAAAATACTCTGCTAGGAACCTTCCCTCTGACCTTTGTGGAAATGTACTCAGGACTCTCCATCCACAACTTAAAAGGCATTTCTTAGGCACCACCACACTCCTCAATGTGTAGAATTTACATACCCAGTCATAACAACATCCTATTTTCTTCTATGTCCACTCTGAAAACTACTTCAGGAAGTCCCCCATTTGTCAAATCATCAGCAAGCTTTATGTGACTTTATTCTTTATTTTTATTCTTTCCTAAAGAAAACAATATGTAATCTATGAACAAGAGTGTGCATCTAATATTTCTTGTTGTATGACAATGTTTTACCAGTTCATGTCCAAAAAAACACAAAAAATGAGTCTGAAGACTAAAGTCAGGAAGATGCTACAATATTTGGGCAACAGAAACTCTAGTTTGGTGTCTTTAGAGGGGCAGGGAAAGAGCCTTGTTTGTTCCACATGGTTTCATCGTACGCAGTCAGAGTGGGAGAAAAATAAGTGGCAATTATTTTTTAACTGATCTTTCCATCTAAGCTGGAGGAAAATGCAGATTTAATGTAGATACTGTGCACATAAAAACAGAGAAGAGGTATCTCCCAGCCTGTGCTGTTGTGGGCAAGCTAAGGCCACAGCAAGAGGCCCTAAGTGTGAAGGGAATTAATTATTGTTGTACGCAGTTGTAATAATGCAAAGGTATTAAATCCCTGTGTTCACCTTTGCCATCCATTGTTTGGAACATATTTGTATGTACAGAACATCTCTAATGTTTATATGTTATAATAAAGATGCTTCTTCATCAAAATAACAAAGCAAGATATTCACTTTTCTGTGTTTGGGACGGTTAATTAAATGAATGAGCTGGACCTCTGCTTTGGTGTCTACCAGGTCAGAGAGTTAACAAAGGAATAGAAGATACTGTGCAGCTCTAGGGCAAGTGAGAAGCATCTCTGCTTATCTCCACCGAGCAACTGCACGTGGCAGGAAATTGTGTGCTGGAGAAGCACCACCCATTGAGACGTTCCAAGTTTGGGCATGCAATTGAACAGTGGTGAGAAGGTATGAAAAAACTCAGAATGTTCTTATGCCTAGATTTTCTGTCACTATTGATTCTGTGTTTTAAAGCTCTCCCTATTTATAAACTTCCCGTGCTTTTGTCTGGCTCCTTCAGCTGAGCTACAACACTTCCGCAGTCTTCCTCACATCCCAGCCCCAGCCTGTGCCTGCCACGGCAGCTCTAACTCAGGTCTCCTTTACTGCTGACTACAGAATTATTCTCCCAGCACTGCTACTGCTCACAGATGTCTTTGTTTAACTTGAATATGCCTTAGCAGCTGCCAGCATTTTCCCCTAGCTAAATTCCTACTAAATGCACTTTACTTCTCTAAGCCTCGTCAGCTATTGCTCTAAACGCATCCCTTTAAGAGAAAAAAATCTCCACCTGTCTTTAATATGTGTATCAATAAAAGGAGGATTAGAAATCTGCACTTCTAGGCTGTTAAACAAACTCTTTTCTGCCTCTATTTATTCAACCATAAAATGGCTATAATATTTACTACAATATCTCAAAGAACAGTTAAAAAGCTTAATGCTATTAATTCAATACTACTCATTCTGTCTTGCTACAGGGAATATATGAACATATCCATGCCAGGTCGATATATATTTACAAGATTTATAGTTTATGGTTTGCAGTCATTAGTATAACATTATTTGCAAGCTTTATACTCCAGTCCTATGGAGCAGAAGGTAGTAAGTGCATTATAGGCAAGATTATATTCTTATTTGCTAGCTATTCCTTTTAAGTAAATCTGTAACATTTATTTTCTCCTATAGGGCTGTATTATTAATAAATATGTACTGCCAGTAAGCTTTAATTTATGTAAAAGCCTATTGTTTCTAAAGAACTTCTCTGGAACAAAATTAATCCCTTTTTTTTTTTTTTTAAATACATAGTACAGAATCTTTTACCTACAATTGCTTTAGCAAGGCTTTTCCCTTAGGTCTGTATATTATAGAAATATTTTCAAAAGAATGTAAGAAAAAAAAACAAAACAACAAAGCAAAGAATCAGTAACTGGTAGAAGTACACAGAACATCATTGTAACCTAAAGACAAGAAATTCTATTTCTAACATCACAGACCAGAAGTTGTGCTTAAAAAAAAAAAAAAAGAAAATAAGTGACTTCCAAGTTTGATTGTGCAGCCCATGTTTACTGTAACATAAACACGTGAGCCCATCCGCTGTCTCTCGAAAGGAAAGAGGGCTGTGTTTAGCTGCACTAATCTTCTCTAGGAATTGTTCTGCTCTGTGCAGGGGATGACTGTCAGCCATTTCCAGCACTAATTGGACTCAAGTATGGTACGACCTAATTTCTCAGCGTATACCGCAGAGTTTTGAGATTCCTGAATGCTTCAGCCTTTTGAGAGTTTTGTTGTTTTCTGTTAGCTACAACTTCGCTGTCTCCGACTGCCAGCAGAGGGAGAAAATGGAATATGAAGTAGAGCACAGAATACAACACACCATCTCTCATCCACACTGCTGAAATAAATATGATGTGGTTTCAACCATTTCTTTTCTAGGGCAGGGTGCACTCATTCTAAGTTTCCCAGTCTACAAGTAATCTGATTAAATTTGGGTGTTTTTTGGTGTTTTTTTTCCTCTCTCCCTCCTGTCTTCCCCCCCCCCTTTCCTCTTTTGCCTTTTGTTCCATGCAGGCGGAATCTTTATGAGATGTATAAATAGTGGAAGAATTATGCAGGGGGGCTTATTATGAAACTAGAAATCATTTCATTGGCATTAATGGGAAAGTCTTTCTTTTGGAGAGCTCCACATTTCTAGAAGCCATTTCCTGTTCTCAAGGTCCCTTAATGCAATGAACCAGGGCAAGACGGGAATTGCTTTACCTCTCTTGGGCTTCAAAGACGTGTGTACATGAGATGGGCTGCTGAAAGGCTACATTTTTTTAAGGTAATAGCAGTTAGTCTTCTACATAGACTGGATTTTGTTTTAGTTAACAATTTTTTAAGCTTAGTGGCACACAAGCAGTTATTTTAACCAGAGGTGAAAAAACTTCCTCCTAAAGCTGCCCTCCCCACATCTGGGGAAGCGCGTATACACACCAGGCTATATAACACACTGTTTAAATAAAGTGCTTTCTCATTCCTTCCTCAGGCATAAAACCTGTTAGCTGTAAGAGAGACAAAGGGCAGACAGCTCTGGCTGCTGCCTCATTGCCTCCCAGCTTTTGGCACCGAGGCTTGGCCAGCTGGGTCAGGAGCTTGGTCCTCATTACATGGATCCTCACACTCCAGGTGAGGACACAATTGTGACTGACAATTCAGGATCCCCACCTAATGCCTGGAGCTTGTACCACCTGCTTTAAATAAGGGACTGGGGATGCATTGGTGCAGCCAAATGGTAGAGGTTCCCAGAATAAATTACTTTCTTATTGCTCTCATATTCCTAAAGCCTGTCTTTTGGTTGCTCTGCTCTTTTCAGCTGTAGCATTTTACACACACAGATGATCATGGACCTTACAGCAAGTGATAGCAGTGCTAAGTCAGACTTCCAGCTGTCTACAGGTGTCCATGAATCATCTGGTGTCTGGGGAATTTCTGTTCCAGGTCTGAATGAAAGCAAGCTATGGAGAGATAACTGATGACCAGAAAGCATGAGACACTCACTGAATCAACACCCTTGTTGATGACAAAATCAATAGCAAAGGGATAAACCCCAAGTGAGATCCTTGCTCTACCAGCAATCAGAGGTGTTTGATCTGGGACTTCTGTAAATAGAGCTCAATTTCTTTTCCTGAAAGATTCGATTCTTTGAAGCAGAAATTGGGACAAACCCCTTTCTTCCCACTTATGCCTCACTAGGTTAGAAAAGACATCAGAAACTTTAAGGACAGCAGTTTCACAGGGCAAAGGTGGTCTTCAATAGGACTTCAAAGAAGGAATAAGAGGTAGCAGCTTGAATAATAATGTAGCACAGGGGGAAAAAGCTCTACAGAGGAATGCAGAGAAGCAGGGGAGTACAAGACTTAAAATTTGTGTTACATGGGTTTAATATGATAAATAAAGCCTGCTGCCATCCAAAGCCTTGGGAATGATGCAGACAACCCCTTCACAGGGTACAGACAGAAGAAAAGGTTATCCATGACACCAGAGGAGGGCTGTTGCTGGGGCACAGCCACAGGAGCAGGAAACTGAACACACAGTCAAGGGAAAATGGGCCATAATAGATTCAGGACGGAACAAGAGGCTTGCTGACAAGGCCACAGAGGAGAGATGCCAGCTGGCTCACATCCTGTTAAATGACAAATGGATAGAAAAAATGTCCTGAGGTTTATGTCCTGTCTAGCCTGGCAGTGCTGAACACAAGGCATGGGGCTGTTTTGCACCTCCATCCACAGAGGGCTGCAGCTCTGCTGGCTGGAGAACGGACAGCTAAAGCACAGTCTGCTGCTGGGCAAGGCCTGTTTTGGGGTCTGGGTTGCTGGTTTTAGGACACTTGCAGAGCCAGTTGCCTTCCCTGCCCAGAGCAAAGGATACAGGCTGTGTGTGTCACCAGGATTTCAGAGTAAAAGCACCTTCATCCCTGGGGACATAGATGCCATGGGGTGTAGGGCAGTCCCCTGGGATGGACCCCAGCCGTGTACTTAGGCTCACAGCTAGGCTGGGTCAAGTCTGAGCTTATGCAATCCTGTCCAGCATCAGAAGGTGATAGACGAGCAGTACAGAGGACCAATAAAAGTTCAGTCAGCATATATGTGTACCACCTCTTCCAAAAAAGCAGTGAAAGGAAAACTACCACCTGCCACTGAAACAGGGATGCAGGAGCCTCACTGCTGTAAAACCGCATTAATCTGACAATTGGAACTCGGCACACAGCAGTAGGCAATAAACTTCAAGGACCAGGCTGGTGCTGCTGGAGGAATGGTGCAGCTGGCTAAGCAGTTTTTAGCTGCATGTAAATTCTGCTGATTTAACCACAACCTCCTCCAGGGATTTCTCTAGGATCTAGGTTTCTCTTATGTCAGAAGGACTTACCTATGTGTGATACACAGTCAGATTCCTTCAAAAACTCTTTGCTTCCTGGCTGTTCCTGCGATGTGCTCTCAGCTTCTGCACTTCAACCACTTGCCAAGCAGGTAAGTCTGTTGAATATTAATTATTTCCTAAAAGAAATAATTCCAGAAGTTCCTTTCCAGAAGTTCAACCCCACCACCTCAGCCAGCACCTACCCAGGTGGTTTGTGCTGTACCACTGTATATGGTTGCTGATAATAATTTTGGTAACCATAACAGCTTTGGTATCCATGGATATATGGATATAAAGGCTTGGATTTATCAGTGTATACCTCCAAGTTACACCTGGTCATGGCACCAGTGAAGCTCACACAGCGTATACCAGTGACAGAACATAAGTGATAGAGTTTTTAGGTATGAGTGTTCCCTGACAGCTACTGGGCATGCTCTGATGTGTAAGCAGCCCCCAAATCAAAGCTGGCAGGCAGCTCACAGGCAGACTTGGAGATTTATGTCCTGCAAAAATAGGCCCATGGACTTTAGTGAAGTCATTGCAGTGGGGCAAAGGAAAAATCAGGCCCATATTGTGCCACAAACGGCCTGTGCAGCATTGTAGGTGTAGTTAATTCTGCACGGCAAGAAATATTTACCCAGATTATTTATTGCTCCTTTTCTTATGAGGCTGTGGCTTGTTTTCTCTCGAAAAGTCATGTTTCTTACTCTCATTTATAACTTGCCAGAGGCAAGTAAAGCACAGCAAATACACAGAAAGCGAAGGCCTACCAGAATAGCTCATTTTAGACTTAGACTGCTTGTGGCATTTGCTGCTTGTGTCAACTTCTACAAATGGGGCAGGCATAGGGAAATGGTTTCCCAAGTGGTAAGTCGTATGGCGTACTTAGAAAGTAGTGGTACACTTAGAGAAGCATGCAGACTGTGAATAAAAGCCTCACATATTGAATCAGCAGTATTTCATGGCATCTGCATGCTGCAGAGAAGGCAGAAATTGGCAGTGCTATTGGGTTTGCTGTTATCCATTCTCATCACAGGGATGAAAGCACAAGGTAATGAAAAGATTGATCTCCTGGAAACAATACTTAATAAAAAGAAAAAAAAGTCTGAAAGTAGTTCCACATTTTCTAATCTCATTCTCTAAATTTTGCCTGACTTTCTTGTAAGCAGCTACAAAATCTAAAAATCAAGCTTAAGTCTATGGACTTGATTCTGTTTTCACTCAGTCCAGTACAAGCCTAGAGTAAATTAACTGAAGTTAATGTAGAAACAAAGCAATAAAAGTATGAATTTGGCCTGATCTGCAGAAAGGTTTAAGAAAAAAAGTAGTCCACCTCTTATTTGCTGGTTCAATCAAACCAAGGCAAGAAGAGTATTGGCAGAAAGATACAGAAGTCATGATATATTTGTGGTCTGTGTCAAGATTTAGGTTTTTTAAGGAGTCATGACACAGTACCTGATTTTGTTGTTTTAGAGGGAACAAAATTGAGATCTGATCACACTTGTTTGGGGATTTTAATTTTTTCGATACTATGTTGGATATCATACGCTGCAGACCAAATTCCCAACTAATTTAAGTGGGTTTAACACCTTTAATTTCAATGCAACTCCATTAGGTCATAGTACTGCTCAGCACTGGCATTTTCATGAAATGTATTACTACAAGCCAATGCAATTTAACGACACAAGCACAGCAGTATCTGGTAGAGGCTGAACCAGCTCTATTTGTTAATGCTAAGACCAGCAAAGACCATTACATTATAGAGTCTGATCTGCTGAAAAGCACAGCCCAATCACTGAGGCAAAACCTCTCATTAAAACAGATTAGAATTTGATCTTGAGCGTGTAAGAGAAATATCATCATTCTTAGGTAGCTAAGAATTATGAAAGAGAGGTTATGGACTGAGCAGCACCCATCCATAACCATCCACGTTTTGAGTTCTGTTCTCTTTCCAGCTCTAACTGCATCTCTCTAGTTCAGTGTTTAAGGAGGAGAAAAAAAATTTAAAGATGATAAAAATTTAAACCACACTCTTTAAGGCCTGCAGACAATTAACTGAAGTACGAGATATGGTAACTAGCTGAACAGAAAAAACAGAATACACTGAGGCTGAAGCTGAAAATTTTATCTTCCTTACTAATCTGCAGAGTCACACTAGACTAAAACACTCCTTGGAATGAATTTGAAAGACTCCTTGTGTCCACTCATCAGGTAAACTAATCTCAGCACTTAATTATCCTGTTCCTTTGCAGAGCCTCTTTTGTTCCTGCTCCTTCCTTGTGCCTGGGAAGCTCCCTCTCATGCAGAAATTAAATTAGTTCAACTCCACCTTCCAGCTACTGAACTGTGATGTGCCTTGTAACAGTTGCTGTCATAGCACTTTCCATGTCCCAGGACTGATTTTCAGCCATGAAGTGCTCCTCTAATGTTATTGAAGAGACTTGTGCATGCAAATGGTTCAAAAGTCTGTGATAAGCTGCTGCAGCCACTGGTTCAGTTCCAATTTCACTGCAGCATATTGCACAAGCCCCTTAAAAGGCCAACAAACAGTTAAGTCTCTGTACATGCTAAACGAGCATGCACGGAACATTTCCTTTTATCATTGTTGAATCTGTCCATTGATTTCACTCCAGAAGTTTCACATCCTCTTTCAATCTCCCTTGGACATTATTCGCTCTATTACCAGTCCTCTTTTCTGAGAAACTCTGCAAGTCACAAGACTGTGTCACAGCCTAGCATGTCAATAGAAACTCTGAGGAGCAGCAGGCTCCAGTTTTCGGGGGAAGCCACTAGAGACAGTGTCTCTTTCACTCCTGTGCCATTCTCTCTGTTATCTGCAGACAAGGTAGATAGTAGTTTAACATTTTATACATCTCAGATAAGGCAAGTTTGCTTAGTAGTAAGACAAAATACAGTTTTATGGCTAAAGCAGCGTAAATTCAAGGATGGTACGTCAAACAAGCCACTAAGATCTATAAAAAACTGCCAACCTCCCATCTCACTCACCCCACCACTCTCTCCTAAAAAAATTGAACAACCTCCCATTAATTTTTTCATTAAATAATGCCTAAAATGTCTAAAATATCATTCCTATGACCATTCTCCCCAGTACCTGCAGGGATCAGCTCACCTTTCCCCGCTGAACTGTGCAGTCTTTCCATCTGTCGCATGGGGTGGGTTCATCCCCTGCTTGTGCTCTAGTACTGAGGCACTCCTGGCTGCTGCTGCCCCAGCTACACCTCTTTTTGTATTTTTAGCACTAACATCAATCAGTCACCCAGCTGCCCTTCAAAATTTCCATAATTCCACTGGCTTCCCACAGAGGACCAGCACACAACTCGCAAGCTTGTGAGCACAGGGAGTTGCTTACAGAGACTTCACACCAAATGCAAACAGACATTTTCACATCATCCAAGCCAGGTTCTTCAAAATGGTAAATAATAGCCATTTGCTCCACTCTTCACCAGAAGCATATGATTTATAGCTAGAAAAATAGAATGATATGGTCTGAAAGCTTCTCCCTTCTGCTTGAAGATTGACAGTTTTCTCTGATGGTAGCTTTGGATGTAGAAAGCTCTCAGGAAAGCAAAAGCATTAAAAATAAATGCAAGATGCTTCATGCACGTTATAACATACTGAACCTTCAGAATAAATTATTTATACCAAAGGTTGGATGCGCCATAATAGCATCCACCCAGCAGCTAAAAAATGTATAGGAAATAGGAGAGCAAACCATAGAGATTAACAGAGAGAAGCCTGCCAGCTATGGCTGAAAACCTAGTAGGGAAAATAACATAGTGCTTAACTGAAATTATTCAGAGAGTAAAGGGATGATCAATTCACTCGAGTTTTGGTTCTTTTCTCCCCTGATAGTCTACAAAAGAACACAAGGACCAGAGAACTCTGCAGAATTACAAACCTGGTGTATTTGTTTATGCTGTGCATCTCTATTTCTGTGCAAATAAAAAGGGACATTGTTGCCAAGCCTTCATTTTTAAAAAGAGGTCCGACCTGAGATTTCCCATGCAGTGATAATATAAAATATACGAACTCTTTTAATCAAATATCTTAGTTCTTACATTGCTTTTAGCACGGTATTAACCAGCACTTTCCAGTAGTATGGTGTTAACAAGATCAGCCCTGGCCAAGATACTTCCTGGAGTTAATTGCCACCATGCTGCAATCAAATCACCTCTCCTGGGATAGGGTTACACGGTAGAAAAAATCCATTGCATAAGGCAGCAGATAGAGCACTAAATACACACTTCTCAGCTCAGCACAGCACCATATTTTATCTCCATCTCCTTGCCATTAACATAAGAGACTGAAGCGTTGGAACAAAAATCCATATGCTGATCTGGGGATGCAGATCTTTTCACACCACGGCACAGAAGCCAGAGGTGGGACCTAGTGAGGTAGAATGCTAGGAGGAACTTATCCAAATCTCTTTAGTAAGTCCTTACTTCCACATTGTTGAAGCTCTCTTCTACACAAACTGGCAATCAGCTCTCTTAATACCAAGCGTTTTGAATCCAGAGTTCAAAAAGATGGTGCAAAATAATCACCGTATCATATGATTTTTGAAGTTCTCTTTATATTCTGAGAGCTCCCTCCACCAGAGAGCTGTTAGGTCAGAAGAGAAACATACCTTCCCTGAGAAGGAGAACCTTTCAGTCAGAAACCTTTACTGTAAGAAGTCAGAGTGTTACACCTGGAGTATATTGCATCTCTGTGAAACGTTTTCACCTGATGCCATGCTGACACTGTCAGAGTTTGGGGGTTTGTTTTAATATAGTTTGTTCTTCCTTCAGAGAGGCTTCCTGAGCAGGAGAAGCCTACTAGCCAAGCACAGTAGAGTATTGCCAATTTGAGAGTGCTGTATTCCAGACTGCAAGGCTCTTCTACAAAGTAAGACAACGGGTTACTTATCATAACCAGAGTTTTACACAAACACACACACAGGCTCACCAGATCCCCAAATCCCATAACCTCTTTGCTGCAGAGATCATCACCATGAGGCTGCAGAGGGCACACGCTGCAGCCCGCTGGGAGTGGTCCATGTTTTCCTTGGCACTGCTCCACAGCTGTGTGCGACACAGGCAGGAGGAGCACAGCCAGGTACACCCTTACAGTTGTGCTTCAGGCATAAACCATCCTACAGAAGGGAATGGTCCCTGCCTCGTCTTCAGGGCCATCTGTAGGCCGTACATCACGCTTGGTGAAAGCCCCTGAACTCAGCAACACGCGGTTTATTGTCCAAGACTGTCACCTAAATATAACAGAGCACAAACCAATCATTTTTACTGCTGTCATGAGGCTGAACTTAGGAGGGTAGGATGGAGCTGAGGGGCATGCTAACTTTCAATAAAGAACCTGACACAATATTTCAGTTATTTTCAGAATGGGCAACAAAGAGGCTGCTCTTGCACTGCAGGTTGCTTTGTAGGCTTAAAAGGCACGAGTGTCTACCTTGGGTTTTTCATAGACCACTTTGGAGAAGCACATACTCCCCAGATGATGGGACAATACTCCTCATTTCAGTATTTTTTTGAAGATGCTAAATTAAACAAACACCGTCCTTTATCAGTGTAAAAGGGTAGAAAGCTCACAGAGAGACCCTATATATGGCAACCGCTAATAGTTTCAGCTGAAACCAGAAGAACATTTAACAAGGCATGAAGAATGCAAACAAACTTATAAAGATAATTCTACAGCCAAACAAGCTAGTCAGACCACTACTTTTCTCATCAAATATATTTGTATTAAAAAGTTGGGGGTAGGGAATTTTAAATTTGCCATTGGAAAGAAAGTCCCTTCATGGTATCCTTACAGGCAATTCTCTTACTAGCCCCATAGTGAGTGCTGAGTAATTCCACTGACATGAAAACTACACTGGTGTAAAAGCATGAAAAAGATGACGACAATTGTGTCCAATATCATCCAATAACAGGATGAATAATGAACAAACTGAGGCAGAGCTTTAGCTGGTGTAAAGCAGCTTGCAGATTTAAATGTGGCAAGGTTAATTTACACCCGCTGTGGATGTTGGTCCATTGTCAGCAAATCCTGTTTTCTCACACTTACATTAACAAACCTGTTAGTAACATGGGAACAAATGTAAAAGTAGGTGTAATGATTAATTTGATGAAACTCTGAATTCATTTACTCCATTAAAGCAATATGGTATGCCCTATAAATGGACAACATTTAAGTTTTGTAAAAAGCCATTAGAATCACAGTAGCTATTGAGCAAATTAGAGGCTCTGGCAATTATTCATCATTTCATTACAATTAAAAGCTAATTGAAAGCCTAAGTAAATAACGTTAGAATTTTATTCATGATAGCAGGGAAAATAAGTTTGAACAGCTTTTGTTAGAGACAGACTCTTGTCCTTTCACTAACAGGGAGGATTACACTGCACAACAATTTTTGCCATCACCAGCGTTTATGCTGCAGCACTAAACACAAAGATCAAAATGATGGGTTGCAGCACAGAAATCGGGGCGATGGCGTTAATAAACCCACAGGGCCCAGTCGTCCTGCGCACCACAGGGACATTCAGCTTCGCACAGTTGGTGTTTGGAGGCACATATGTGACACAATTAGTATAACAAAATAAGTTTCTCCTTGCTGAAGCGTTTACTGCAAATTGAGTCATTAATCTCATTTACAAAGCAGGCACGATGGCTGGCACGCTGCGATTGGCCAAGGCGATTTCTTCTCATTAGTGTGCGAATAGCTCCATCCTGTTCACTTTAAATGTGGGTCATTTTAGCTAAACATAAACACTTCAGCCCTGAGACCCTGCAAGAGCTGGTGCTGTATTTATATGAACAATCAGAAGTCCCAACATGCTGGTGATGCAGTGCTCTAGCACCTGCCTGGATTACTGCTTGGATGGAGATGCTTGGCATGTGAGCCCTGCTTTTTCCTGGTCATGTTTCAGAGATATTATCTTTTTTCAGGGTAAGTTCTCTGTGGCATTGGATCCAGCCTCTGATGCCCCATATGCAAACTTGTATGAGTTTTGCAGGATCAGGGCCAGTCCACCTCTAGTAAAGGACTTCTTCCAGTCCTGAAGAAATAACCTGTGCCTCCTGACAGCAAGTACAGCCCAGTCTCTACACTTGCAGGAAGGGTCAGCCTCTGGCTTAGATACATAATCTAACCCAACCCTGAAGTCACTGCTTTCCCCTCATTCATTAGGAACTTCCTTACTTTGGTAGACCACATATTGCATGAATGGAGAGTGACCAAACCTGGGGAGGGCAACTCCCTTGAATTACTTCTAGCAAAATTCCCTTCTTCCTGGTAAGGACTTCTCCACGTAAAAAAAGAGGCAATGCTAGAAATCTTCTGCATTCCTTGTAGGTCTTTCCTTCACAGACTTAATTTTAAAGTCTTCCTCCTCTGCATACATAACCACTTGGATGACTCATGCCACATTTACTTCAATTATATCACCTAATGTAATAAAGTGCCACTCATTCCACCAAATGTAGAGAACAGCCCAGCAGATCAGCACTAGGAAAATCTACAGCTCATCCAAGGAGGAGGGGAAACATTACATCACCCCTCCTCACAGCACAGACTGTTTTATTGCTTTTAAGTTAAAACACACCCTCAGGCCACCTGTCAGGAGTTTCAGTCCCCATCCAAGGGCTGCCCCATCAGCAGAATCACCACAGGGTAAGGTGTAGGATCCCTTCACCTTGAGAATGAAACAAGCTCCAGCATGCCATGGCTTCTTTGAGGCTCAATTCCCCTTTCCTTCCAAAGGGAATCTGCATCATTTAAACAGAGCAACCAAGTGCTAAGCAGTAGAGAGATCAAAGTCTGACCTTCTTCGAGGTATCAAAGGCAACTCTTTTTTGTATGCTTGGGGGTTTTTTTTGTTTCAAAAAACACTAAAACCAACCACGAAATCAGGCTGATATACTCATCAAGCTCCTAAAGTTCACATTTTAACCAAAGCAACAGGTTTGCAGAGAGGCTTAAAAGCCTCCTGCAAGGAAAAGCACGAGGAGATCCTTCAAAATATCTGAAATATCTGCTCTTACATGCAACAACTCTGCAAAATTAAGTTACCTACTTACCCAGCTAAAAAGGCAGAGGTTAGCCAAGACTCCACAAGCCTCTTGTCTCCTTCCTATGAATATGAATACAGCTGTATAAAAATTGATGTATAGAGTTTATGGTGTTTCATCCTAGACAGATTTGTTAGGAATTTATAAATGAAAATAAAAGTTTTGGCCATTTTTTCATATCAAAGACTTGTTCTGTGCTCAAATAGGGCTCTTCTCTGAAACATGGGCTCAAAGTAGCAGCTTTAAGTGAAGGAGCCTGCTTCCTGTGTGAAGTCCTTTTGGATAAGCTGCAAGGCTTTGAAGCAGAGATGGTCAATTGCACAGTGCTTTCTATGTTCCAGCTTTACGGGTCCTCTGCCACTGTGAAGCCTCCAGACATTTCTTTGTTTTAACTAATCATGGCACCAATTAATAAAGTAGTGATTGTTTGTTCTGAAAATTTAAAAATATTAACATTTTGAATACTATTATTACAAATTTTCATCAGTCACTGAAATCCATTGACTGCTCTGAAATTGAAAATAGTGCTACTTTTCTTCCTAAGCCAAAAAGATGATGAATTTCAGAGAAAAGGATCAGGTCTCACTTACATTTGCAGGGCAGTAAGACCCAGAAGATTTGGCTGAAGTCTGGACCTGGGACACCTGAAAACAGTCCTATGACATTATAAGCAACTGTGGCATCTGAGAGTGGGATTACCTTTCCTTACCACAGCCTTAGTTTTCGTGGCTGAAGGCAGAGCTTCCTCATCTACTCTTTCACCTGGAGCTACTTAACCCTCTTCTGGCAATCCTCCTGCAGTCCTGAGGAAGGAGGGGAGTAACAACATTAATCCACTGCTGAAGGTGCTGGCAGGAGTTAAAGTACAACTCTCATTGGAGGCCTTGAATATTTGCAATTGTAATCCACTGTGGCAAGTGTTTTCAGCTTGTGCTTTCATTACATTTCTAGGCAACATATATTTTTTTTGTTGCTCAGAGTAAATACCGGGGCTCTGAACTATTAACAATCAGAACACTTGCTGTTGTTTGTGAAATATTAGCTGACCTACTTCATTGCAGTTTTAATTAGGTATTACTCCCATGCTGTTCTCGTCCCTGTGGGGATTCTACATTTGGCACTGATATAAGTGCTCCTACAGCACGGTGATTCACCAGGAAAGAGGCTGTGCAGAAATACATCATTCAAGGTGCAGGAGCACAACAGTGTACTGGAGCCTTACCTGGGCTGTGCCAGCCTCCCTGCTCCCATATCAGGAATTAGCAGGACAGGACCACTGCATGTGTCCAAAAAGGAGACCATCTGGACCTTGTCCTGATTCCCCTCTGACTACAGCCTACATCCAGAAAGACCCTGCTGTACCGAAAGTACTGAAAGCCTGGGAGTGTGCCCAGGGATTCATCACCTGCAAGCTATGGTGTACTGTGCTGGCAACTTAGGAGTCATTTTAACTGTTTAATTTCCCAAAATAGGTCTTTTTGCATCATACCTCAACAACTGAAATAATTTCAAATGAACTATTTTTAGTTTAAAGCAGTCTGTTGAGAAACAACAAGGCAGAGATCTTAGATTATTTTCTTCTTTTACCCATCCGTAGAGCCATGATAGCAGTTATTTTGTTGTTTCACTGTTGCAGTTCAGTTGTATGCTGCTAACTACAAAAACGTATTCCCTAGGATTTTTTACAGATTCCTTTCTTCTTTTTTTTTTTTTTCCTTTTGGCAAGATAACTCTGTATGCAAAATTTCACTGCTCTATGTCCAAAAATAAGAAGCAATACATTGAGCAAGAATATGATTCCATGACACATGAAACAGATACTTTTACACACATCAAAGTAATTTCAGAAGCAATTAAGGATGAAACAGAAATCAGGGGAGCCTGTACTCCCATTGAAGCATCCCAGGGGATAACAAACCCCTTAACTGCCACTCTCCTCTAATTATACCTAATGCAACTGTATAGGATGCAAAAGAATTGATAGCTATGGCTGCCTGCTGGCATTTGGCAACAAAAGAGAAAGTTAAAAGCTTCCACAGCAGTGAGGTTTTGAACTTCAAAAACATCAAGCATATTTTTGTTAGCTTGTTTCCTTTTTCCTCTCAAAAGGAGAGCTTTTGGGGCAGTCTTCCTTAAGCTGTGCCTTGGATCGAGGACCTCACTAATTTTCACTGACCTATAGCAGAAACCTTTTTCCTCTCTGTTTATGAATTTTAAGAATTATTAAAATCTGCCTTTCCTATTACTAATGAAGGTTAAAGTGCCCACAGCCAAATCCACTTGTAAACTGATGGCACAATCTTACCTTTTGTCACTAAAATGGCATCATTTTTTCATAGAATCATAGAATGGTTTGGGTTGGACGGCACCTTAAAAACCATCTACTTCCAGCTTCCCTTCCACTAGATCAGGTTGCTCAGAGCTCTATCCAACCTGGCCTTGAACATTTCCAGGGATGGGCCATCCACAGCTTCTCTTGGCAACCTGTGCCAGTATCACAAGACCCTCACAGTAAAGAATTTCTTTCCAATATTTAATCTAACCTGCTATTTTTTTAGTTTAAATCCATTCTCCTTTGCTCTGTCACCACAAGCCCTTGCCAAAGGTCTCTTTCCATGTTTCTTCTTGGCTGTCTTCAGGTACTGGAAGGCCACAGTTAGGTCATTTTCATTAAAGTAATTCAGAACCCGGAAACAGGGACAGAGAACTCCTGTGTAAGCTGGGCAGCTCTGATTATGATTTGCCCTGGTTTGGAACATACCTGTAATGCTTTTGTTCACTCATTAGGTTTGATTTGTCACAGCAGGTTTGTGGCTGCTCTGCTTGTGCTGTGAGACTTCATGAGGGTTGGGTGACTTAATGAAGCAGTCTTTCTCCCATTTGCTGCAAACAGCCAGTTAAACCACAGCAGACTTCATGAAGGTGACATAAAATTAGTGAGTTCTGAAGCCTTTGCAGGAGGATTTAGTCCCATACCTCTGTAATGATGTTTATAGGACTCATGTGGCAGGAATCTTTCCGAGTTCCATGAAACAGCACCACAAGACCCCGCATCCCAACAGCTTCCCTATTCCTCCCCAGAAGCAGGTTTTGGGCAGTATCATTTTGTCATGACCCAGGAGACCTACAGGTCTTCCATCTTTCACCTACCTGAAAGATGGGCTCCTTTGAAATCAGTAGAACCTTAATATTCCTCTCCCAGATTCCACTCAGTGTTTCTGGGCTGGGCCCAAATACTCAGATGTAGGACAGAACTGCTTCTAAAAGTTGGCAGGGCAGGATGCCCACCTGTGCTACAGATCCACTTTAGAGGCCTCAGATGTTGCCAACTGTGTCATTACCTCTCCCTATTCCTTTCATCATTTGCAGGATAGGGGACTGATCATGGGAACTGCACAAATGAGACTGAAGCCAAAAAGAAAACCAAAAAACCAACCCAGGAAGCAAGAAACAATTTTTCCTAAAATAAAAAAGCAGATAAGGTGATTGTGTTGTACTTTTACTGTCTGTAGCTTGTACAAAGAGCTCCAGATTCTGTTCTATACATCTATATGCAGAAAGCTTTACAATGAACCTCAGTTCTATCTGAATGATGTGGAATTTTCCATCATGAGCATACGTATTTCAGTGGAAAACACTCATTTACTAAAACTCCCCTTTCCATTTCTTTTAAAATACTAATTGGAGACACCAAGAGGTAAAACATGGACTTGAGAAAAGTGATTTCAATGAACATATTGCCGTCTCAAATCATGAGAGCTGGTTTAAGCCTAATTAGTACAGGGTTTGAATGGGTGAGGCAGATCTCTCAGAATTCAAGTTGTCACAGCTTAATTCTGTTGCAAAAAGTTTGGTACGTATCTCCTGCATATGCAAATAACCTAAGCATCAAGTTGTGTAGCAGTCAAGCCATTGTAGAAAGGGGGAAATTTAATCTCTGTGGCTCCTGATAATCCTGACTTCTTAAACATAATGACAACAGTGCATCTCTTATCTACCTGTAACACACCATGCCATAGCCATCAGTCTTTTGCTGATGGAAGTGATTGAGAATAACAAATCTGAGTCATGAAACAGGAGCAGGGGAAAAAAAATACTATATTTTCTGTACTTCGTTTTCTGCTGGGTTTTTTTTCTTTTTTTTTAATATCTAAGATTTAAAAATCACTACATACAAATTTAATCATAATCTGTTATTCTTGAGCTATAAAACACGAGCCATGTCTTGGAGGAAATGGAGGAGAAAGAAAGCAGAGATTCTTAAGGAAATGCCACCCACTAAAGACACAAGAGAATTTACTCTAAATGTTCTGCGAGATCCTTATCTGCATGCAGGGCAATAACAGACCCCTCTGTGGTAACTCCTGTTTTCATGGTTCATGAAAGCCACATTATGTTCTCTGCGTGTGGTGAGTTATCATTTTTGGATGAATATGTAACAGAACCTAATGCTAGGGCTGACTCCTCCCACAAGCATATTTATTCTTACATTTCAATTGTATTGGCATTTCTGGTGCCAGTGTTGCACCTGCTGGAATTCTGACCCCGCTGAATATGTAGCAAAAGACAAGCATGCAGCATTTTGGTCAGGCTTTGAGAAAAAACATCCATGCAAACCTGCCTTCGAGGAGTAAGCAGCAAGCTACTGAGCATAATATACTTGTAAAGGTGGGCTCAGCACTGAGCAAAGCCTAAGCAGAGACAGTCTTATACCTTCAGAAAAAATACGTTGTAATGAGTGAAAGATGAATATGTTTTGCTTTTGTGGAAATATGTTCAGTGACTCACACAAGTGGGCAGTTAATTTCAGTTCCCTGGCTGCAGTGCCTTAAGTTATAAATTTCTAGGTAACATTCAGAGAAAGGAGTCATTTATGAATTGCCTCATTTCTGCCTCTATTCTATATTAATACTTGCATTACTTTTCAAGCTGCAAACAAATAGCCAAAGATGAGATTCAAGAAACAGGATCTGGGCTGCTGCTGTTAGGGGTGGGTAGAGTACGCAGCAGAATATCTTTATACAGGGGAACTGTCCGTGTGAGGGGAGTGACTCACGTGCATTAATGTTTCAGGAGAAATCTCTTGGGGCGTATTATACATTTTGCTTTATGGATATACACAAGATTATTTCATCTTTCATCCTATCCAAAGCACACTGAAATCAATGTATGCCTTGCTTTGATTTCGCTGAGGTTTGAATCAAACCCACGACTGTAATTATGAAGGGCAAAGAGCGATCATAATGATTTGTGATCATTTTGGTGTCTTATAAGCTGAAATGTTGATTTGCCATGTTCATAGCCCATTTCCTTTTGCTTTATGGGGATTGGAATTGATTCACACACATCAGCAGAAAATGAATTTGATGCTTCTTTTTCTTCCCAGTAAACTTGTCCAGAGCAAACAGCTATTTCCTTAGTGGAAGGGCCACCAGCATCTGCCATTAGCATTTGTGCCAGGTCAGGACACTAAACTGAGGGTAATGCCTTTTTTACAACTGTCACTAACAGTTGCCTAGAACTTGAGGGCACATCCTGCTGGGGAATCCCATGATGTTCCAGCATCTGCTATCTGGCACCACACAGAGCGCTGGGGGAGGCGAGGGAGGGTCACACTCACAATCCTGCCAACTGGCCAATCTTCCACATAGCAGTAACTTGAAGAGATGCTAAACACCACAGGTTGGGCTCTTCTGAGTGCCCTGCCAAGTTTATTGTAGTCCTGGTTAATACTTCTTATTGCTCTTTCAAATACAGGAAGCCCCTAAAGTTCCTTTTCATCTAGTTCCCTGCCACCATCTTTTTAGTGCTGCTCCCAGCAAGTGCCCCTAACTAATAGGAACAATTACAAATATGCCAAGAGTTAATTAGCCTAACACAAGGACAGGTTTTTCTGGAAAGTTTCCCAGGTCCTTGACTGACATCTTGGCATGGGCTCATCACAAGTGCTTCTCTGGTTGGTGAATATGAAAGCATATTGCAGTGTGGGCCAAGGAGGGAGAAGACAGAGATGTTCCCCCAAGTGCTATGAGCAACAGTGACAGATAACCAGAAACTAGGTTTCATGCCTCTACCGTTCTACAGATGAGATTTCATTATAAGCACAAGACACGAAGCTCTCAGTGTGGCTGTGGGGAACATAACGAACCCTCCAGAGATGCAAGTTTCCTTGCAATATTTCTTAAATTGTAAGTGATGGTCATTTCTATAGAAATACAATTTTGTTCACAACCACTGAGGACTGGAAGTACAGGAACGTTATCTTTCCATAAAAAAGCGTTTGAAACATTTTTCTGTGTTGATGTGGCTCTATCTCTATTCTGCTCATGCCCATTTTCTAATATGATCTATCCACAACCATTTAAATCCAGAGAATCACTTTAAAATATGTAGCCTGTTTCTGGATTTCCTGCTATTTTTTTAAAATATGCTTGCATATATGTCCTTTCACTGCATCTATCCAAGAATACCACTGCTCTTTATTTATTTAGAAATGATAGAGATTAGTGAGTCTGTATTCAGAAAAATCCCTCATGGTATATGGTATTACAATGGATTAAATGCCAGATTCTGATCTCATTGTAGGCAAGAGGGTGACTTGTACCAGTTTCAACATCTTTGCAAAGCTCTTCAGACTTGTTTCATAGCATTATGAGAAATTTATTCACAACCAAACTGAAATGTATAACTTTTGAGAACAGAAAGGAATGTCCCCAGTCTCCCAAAGTATTTTGGTAGAACAAGCTGACAAAGTAGGAAAAATATTAGTCATTATGTCTGGTGTCAAAGTACTTAGTGATGAAGTCACTGCTTAAAAAGCAAACAAACTAGCAGAAAGAAAAAAAAACACCCCAAAATTTCCAGAGAATCCATGATTAGTTATTTTATTCTAGGATTTTTATGACTTTCCTCTTTAAATATGGTAAAAAAATGATTTGGGAAATGTAGTGGCTTTGGGCAGTTGTTCCTTTATTGAGAAAGACAATGGACTTTACAGTGTGTCTTTAGGGGGAAATATGCAAATAATAAGGCTCAAGATTGAACTATGAGTTCTACTCTAAGCTCTGTCTTTACGCATACTGGGATCTGCAGTATGAGCAAGTATTGAAATAAATCTGAATCCTTGTTTTCCCAGTTATGATGCCCAGTTTATCTCAAAATCCAGAAGTGTTTACATTGGTCTTCCAATTAGGCTAATTATAAAAATAAAAGTAAACTTACTCTCTGAGAGGTACCATTCTTCACAGCACACATATATCCCTGCTGTCCAGCATGAGGATTTGAAGGAGATGAGTAAGCATTTTGAAGCTGTTTCTGCATCATTTTTCCCACATTTTCAAACACCTTCTGATTCTGCATTTGCATTTTCCCCAGTGCCAGCCTGCAGAGTGTGCCGTTTTCTGAGGCCAGCACGTCATTCTGTTTAGCTGAGCAAGAAGCATTTCCATGTTCAGTTTGCTCAAAGTTCTGTTGTGTTCTTTATCTCCCAAAGATGTATGATCCTGGTTTTTGAAGAGTGAATGCCTAAGGGAGAACAAAAAAAGAGTGCATGATGTGATGGCAGGGATCACTGAACTCCATGGACATGATTTGTCCCTCAGTGCCTACTCTGTAACCTGGTTCATTATGGTTGGTGCTATCGGTGCCAATGGACAACACTACTACCAGTCCTTTCCTAACCTCAGTGTCCCACATCTTAATTTTGCAAGCAAATTATGCCCACCAGAGAAGAGTTATTGTGCTGTTCTGTGAATCACTGTCAGAGAATCCCATACACAGAAATACCAAGTATATAGTAGGAATCAGTGAAAAAATAATTCCTTTGCCATCTCAATTCAAAATATCTTTTAACTATAGTTTGTAGATAGTATAATCTACAAACTCTTTGGTCACATTTTGAAAGTAAGCCGTGGTACTGCACTGTCCAAGGATTTATGTGGGATTCAGGGAGACAATAATGCACGATTCAAGCTCTTTGCACTCCTTGCACTTAGTTTGACTAAATTCACTGTTATGGCCTAGACATATTCGTGGGCATCATCGCAGTTGAGGAGAGATGGGAAGATGTGTTGTGCTGGTGCAGGTCATTGTAGTGTGAATGAACTCGCCCACTTATCCACCATTTGTACGCCTTAAAGACCGGTTCTAAGCTAACTGGAATTTGCAATAGCCATTCCCACTTCCTTTTCTCCATGGCAGTATGCACCATGGCAGCACCCTAATTTCTGTTGTATTAAAAGATTTATTTTTAAAGGTTGACAACCCCATTACTAGCCAAAATATCAAGCAAAGCTGAATTTCCTTCAAGCTCTTTTCAGAGCTCAAGACTGAGGAATTGTTGATGCATAGGTTAAATCCCATAGGTACTGAATGCTCCAGTTCTAGTCAATAAAATCACAGAAGGTTCTGAGGTTAGGACAAGAGATTTTTTCCTAGTCTCCAGTAAAATTACCTGCATACTTGAAGCTGAACATCTGCCTGAGTGCTCTGTTGGATTGAAACCAAAATGCTTAGCACTTCACCAGGCAGGGCTCTGACAGTCTCAAGGCCAATGATTTTTACAGCAGACAGCCAAGCCATCACAGGATTGAACAATACAGAAAGAATGCTGAAAACACAAACTTATTGGCTTGCTTCCTCAAGGAGATGACAATGTGTACCCTTATCACAAATTAAATATGAAAAAAAAAGGTTGTAACCATAGCAGCTGGGAAAGTCAGGCACTCTGGGCACACGATTTATTATGCCTCTACTTCATCACAGGCTGCATTCACTTACAAAGAAGTCCTTAACGTCAAGAACAAAAGAAACAAAATTTCTGTGAATGCTCTGAGGGTGCTGACTGCCTAATGCTTTGAGTGCCACTTCATAAGCTGGGCTGACAAGAAATAATAATATAATTAGGCAACAATGACCTTCAGGTCGGGCACTTCCTGGCAGTTAACCCAGTCTTTAACCTGGCGGCTTGGCTGCTCTTGGAAAGTGCCCAGTCCTGAGGCTTTCATAGCTATGACAACTGCAGGAGTTCTTAAAACAAATAAATTACCATTTTTATGTGTTGAAAAGTTAAAAACTGAACTGCACATTGCCATGGAGACAGCGTGCTATTTAGAGCACAGAGATTTTCCAAGGAGTGAGAGTCCAGTTTAATACCCAACAGGAAAGAATACTTGAGTTTTCATGTTTTGTTGGATTTATAATCGTTGTGCTTTGCATGTAGGATGCACAGAGATGATGTTAACTGATTCTCTAAAGTCGTTTGTGCATTCTGGAGACAAATCTTGACTACCATATTGGAACTGTGTATTCTGCTTTGGTCTGCCCCTTACACCACCTGCTTTCTGGGGTGTCCGATTACCAGAGACATCAGCAAGGACAATTTAAGGAATTGTTTAAGCATCAGCCAATAGAAACACTGTTGTAAACTGCCTTGAGTTTGCTGGCTCTATAACATGCACTGAGTGCTCCAAATTCAAGGTGTCTCAACCTGGTTTAAATTCTCTTTTATAAATATCTTTTTGGGGAATAGAAATGTTCCACAAGTTTGCTGGTAAACACAACTTGATTTGCACTATAGGAATGTCAGACAAATGCTTGGTATTTGTAAAAATAGCATGTCCCAAAGCATTAATGCATTTTACCAAGGAATCTTATTGATTGAAAAAGTCACTGACACTTTGCATTCCTTAATGCTTAATTTGAAATGTTTTTGTCATCTTGTCAAGGACTAGAAAACAATACATGAATGAGCTTTTGTTGTAAATATTGATTCTAAAGAAACCTATTACACAGAGACTCTGCACGTAACAAATGTATGAGAAGAAGAATAATGTGTGGGTTTCGCTCGCAATTATCACTCACAAACAACTTGGCCAGTGCTTCAGTTTTGTATTCTTGGATATACCCTCTGCTTGGCAGACCTGTGGAGGTTTTTTGGGGTTTTTAAATAACTTTTTAAAATAAACAATGACTTGTGGTTTACAAATGATTCACTGCAATGTGAGGCAGAACATGATTCAGAAGGGCATGCGCTTTATTGAAGGACACTTGCAGAAAAGTCAAAATACAAAGTTACTGAGCATTCCTGCTGGATAGCTAAAGATGGATCTGAAAGGAGAAAGGGATGGAGGGGATGAACATTCTGATTTATACACAAGTTGTGGAGGAAAGCATGTGTAAGACCATGTGTAGAAACATATTGCAAATGCTGCAGTATAGGCTGTAGCAATAGAAAATTAATCAGTACACATTTTATCAAAAATATTTGAGATTAGACATGGGATGCTTGGATTTCTTCTCTGCAAAAATTCTTTCAAGGCCTTCTAGATAGTTTTCTGTATTTCTCAACACTAGACGTGTCTGGTTTACTTGATCTAGACTCATGAACTAGGCGCAGGCCTCTTATTGGCTTTTTCCTTTAAGGGTAGAACAATAAGGTGCTATACAATAATATATTACACCAGTCAGATCTTGTGGAAATTAACAGCAGGTCAGCAAGCCTGTCTGAGTCTGACATTGATCTCAGCACAATCAGTTTCTACCTGTGAGAAACTTAGTGTCAACAGAAGGAAGAAATCTAAAACAACAGAAGGAGAAAACAGCAACAAGGCTGCACCTGGTGTTTTTCTGAATGCTTAGAATGCCTGTGATATAGATGACCAATAATAATATGTTGTAGCTAAAACAGCCAATGAATCTATTGTAGTAGTTAAACGACCAATGGATGGGTAACATGAATGATAAACATTCAGATATATATATATATGATAGAGATTAGCATGACACTAACTTTTAGAATAAACAATTTTTGCCTGCGCTCGATGCTAGAACTTGTGTGTGTCCCGTTCGCCTCGACTGCTACAAGATCTCAGGTTAATTTTTTTTTTTTGTGTAATACATAATAACTACCTATTAGCTACTCATTGATATTCGCTTAAAAAATTCTATAACAAATAAGCTTTAAAATCAGCACTACGNTGAATGATAAACATTCAGATATATATATATATGATAGAGATTAGCATGACACTAACTTTTAGAATAATCACTTTTTGCCTGCGCTCGATGCTAGAACTTGTGTGCGTCCTGTTCGCCTCGACTGAGACAAGATCTCAGGTTAATTTTTTTTTTTTGTGTAATACATAATAACTACCTATTAGCTACTCATTGATATTCGCTTAAAAAATTCTATAACAAATAAGCTTTAAAATCAGCACTACGATCGATACCCTGTATATAAACAAAAATTAGTATTTTCTCTTTGTGCTGTAAACCATTAAAAATATCTCACCAAAACTGATATGATAAATCAGTATCATCAATGAGGCAATTGGAGAAAACCAGAAACCTCTCTCAGACTGCAGCTAGTAACTCCTGTATTTGAGAGTGCTGGGCTGAACTCAGAGAGCACCTCGGGCTAAGGCTGTCCCCTGAGTGAGGAGAAAGATCCCCTTTCAGAAGGCACCAACCCTTGAGGACTGGTATCACACAAGTATCTCAGGCTGGGAATGGGACAAGACAAACGTGGAGATAATACATAGCCACTCCCTCCACACAGGGATAGCTGGCCGACTGAAGGATCTGATCCCGAGCACTTAAGGCTATGCCTGTGCAGCAGGTGACTTTATCTGCTCTTCACACCAAGCTGAGACCTTGCAGCCACAGCTGATATGGCACCGGCCTGAGATGATAAACTCTTTTCTTACAGTAGCAGACTAATATGTAGGCTTGGAGTGCAGGCAGAATGAGCTCATGTCTGCCCACAAAAGACCTTTTAAATCTATTTAATATTGGTATCCAAACACAGGCCCAACCACTATTAGCGATTGCAATTCCTTCTTAGCAAAGGTGGCCAGTCCAGACTATGAAAAATCATCACATAACTGCAAGATAATTGAGAAGCTCAGGCTGATGCAGCCCCAGAACAAAATACCTTGGCTTGGGACTGTGCCAAGCTTTGTTTTATCAGTGTTCAGAGCTGTTGTTACCTTTGTGGATAGGAAACAAATATCATTGAAACAGCAGAGAGAGAAAATGAGAACAGCGATAAGGACTTCCTTAATTACTCATATTCTGAATTTTCACTCTAGTGGTGCATTTCAGACACACCTTAGGGCAAGTAACAGGCCAGACTTGCATGAAGCTCAAAAGAAGCAGGAGAGATTCTGCATATCTTTCAAAAAGATGCTGCCATTTACCTGCCCTTTACATTGTCTCCATTTGCTTCCATTACGTCAATAAGCAATTGCTCTCTCCCGCACACACAAGTGATCTCTGTCCCTGCAGAGCAGGAAATCATACAAGGCCATAAAGGGAAGAACACAGTGATCTTCTTGTACTTTAGCAGAGAGAAAGGAAATTGCAAACACATTATCTCTCCAGAAAAAAATGGTACATGCTATTTAATAGTTATTCTGGAACTCAAGGGAATGGCGAGTGCATGCTCTGGGAACGGCACCAGATTATCCTAAGTGGAATCCAGCAACAAGTTCTTTTGTGGTAAGGAGGAGGCAAGAACAAAGAAACATCTTTCTTCTCCTCTCCTCTGAAAGGGAAGGTGGTGACAAAGCAATACAAGGGGGAATCACCAGTAAGATGACAACTGTTTTATCAACAAGATATGGGCACAGTCCTTCCCCAGACACAATGGTGGAAATAGTAGCAGTGACATATTCACTGAGGAATGGGGCAGAGCTGGTACCAGCACAGACAATGTGAGTGCTTTGTGCCAGCTGTAAACCATTCTCTGGTCCCAGCTGCCCCCATGTTTGACTCATGCAATGCTTTGCCACTGCTTTGGCTTGAAGCTTTGTCTCTGAGCAGAGGATGAGAGCTTTGAAAGAGCATCTTAAGGAAAGATATTCCAGTTATAGTGAATGTAATGTGTTGTTTCCACCTCGCATTTTTACAGGGTCATGTGTACCTTCCTAGACAAATCATAGATTCCATTAAGAGAAAAAGACACTTCAGTTTACCTGAAGCTTACTCTTGAAATTTGCCCAAAGATAAAAAGTTTCACTATTCCACTATCGAACATTCACAGTACAGAGAGTATCAGAGTCTGCAGCCTGGGCCTTGAGTACAATTATACAATAACCACTAATACTTATTAATTAAGTATTAATTAAGATTTTTGCCACTACTAATACATGCAGGGTGGCATCCTGCTCTCTAATTGCCTAAGGACACTTGAAATTGCACCAGCTCTATCTCCCAAGATACTGAGGGCACACAATAATGCAGAAATAGAATGAAATTTATCCTCTCAACATATCAATGGGGCTTTTTTGAGTCATCAAATCTCCGTGTCTCAGCAACAATGAAACCAAATCATATTCCCAGTGTACACAAGGTTGATCAATGCAAACAACTGATTTTCCATGTATTCAGGCAAAAGCAAGTCTGGTTTGAAAACTGTTTCTCAAGATTCAGCTCTTAAGGAATGAAAACAAGAAGGAGGGAAAAAGAATAGGAAGAGAGAGAGGAGCTCTCATGAAGATGCACCTGGGCTTGCATTCATTTATCTCTGGTCCCGTCTGTCATGTCATATGGTGCCATGAAGCACAAACTGATTTCCAAGAGAGAGAGAGAACCTTTTTCTAATATTTTAATAAAACTCACTCAACTGCATGAAAAATATTGTATTTGCATTCTGGAATTTTCAGCATTTTAAAGGTAGGTGTGATCAATAACTACTCATTGCCCAAAGGGTGGTAATTTCCCAATTCTCCATTAAATCAGTGAGTGGGAGATGTTACCACTCTTTTAGGAGTTGTGCCTCAGATCAGCTCTTTCACGTGTTGGTGCAGTAGTGCATAAACAGTTGAGGCAAAAAGCACACGACAGAGAAACCTCAGGTTCATATATTATAAAGTGCAGTTTCTCTCATTTAGGCCTTAAAGCTCTTTAGTTCTAGTAATCTCCTTTCTAATGTTTTATGCACTGTTTCTAATAGCTTGGTAGACCACAGAAGGAGAATTCTCACTTCAGAGAACACGTGAGATAAATGTTGAAGCTAATGGAGTGATTCTTGCCCATTGAAAAGGAAAAGAAGCATCTTAGTACATGTCCTTAGGCCAAATAAATGATATTTAGTGTTACTTCTTAATCTTCAGCAGTGAAAATCTATTGCATGTGGCCCAGGGCTAAAATGAATCAATCAGACATGTAAAATATTGCGGACAGTGATGAACTCAACCTGCAAAGAATCAAGAAACAGAGTCTTTTCCTTTTAAGACGGTCGCATCACATCCTGCAAAGTGCAAATAATTTCCAAGCCTGGAGAGTATGCTGAGTCTGTAAACCCAGCCCAAATAATCCTGATTCCTGCTCACTGACTTGGCTGGTTTAAAAAGGAACCTGTTTCCTGAGGCTCATCATATGTGCTCAGAGAGCTCCACTGACTGCACGCTGCAGCTTTCCCCTGATTGCACATCCTGCTGCCAGGCCTAATTCTCTTGCCTCTTCTTCCTCAAGAGGAAAAAGCCTGGCAGCCCCAGAGGTTAAGCCAGCATTTTAGAAAATCTTTACTTATTAAGCGATGACTCCCACTAGTTTGTGGGAAACATTGGGTAATATGACTGCTAATGCTCAGGCACTACATGTCAATACTTCCAGGATCCTGATAGAAAAATCCCACCACTTTGCCTGACTGCCTCAATTTTTCGTCTTGTAACATCCTGGTGTGATATCACAGCCAGTAAACTTTTTTCTGTTCGTGCTTGGCAAGGCTCCAGATGTTTTTTAAGTCACTTGTTCAGGCAGAAGAAGAATGGTACATTTGGGATGAAATTATCCTGGAGGGCATTGCTTCAATTAGAGAGATGAATGGCCCTCGGCTTTAATGAGAACACCAGGTACACGTTTCATGTGCTTATTCAGAGGAATCCAGCTCACTCAGCCAGGCAATGTAGTGCTGCTAAGTCAATACCTGTGGAACTGCAAACACTGCTTCTGGAGAAGGGGCCGTTTCAACTCTATGTTTACCTATAAACAAATCATATCTTAGCTGGAAAAAAACATCCCAACTGTCATGAATATTCTGCCTCATTCCTTCCAGCATGTCAGAGCTGCTTTTAAATTCACAGTAGATTAGTGTGCTTGGGAATGCTGGGTGGGCAAGAAAGGCAAGATTAGGACATTTATATTACAGTTATAAGTACACCCATGCCAGATAGCATGCAATTACATATCTCGAATCTTATTCTAACAGTGAAATTGTTTCTCTGCTACTTCAACAGAAATCTGTTCTTTAAACCCTGTTGCTTTCCTGTACTTTTTCAAGCTTCATGAGATAATATTTTGTGCTATCTACAGCTTTGCAAACACAAAAATACTAAAAGGACTGTATTAAGATCATAAAGACAAACTCTCTTAGTTGAGGAAAGGAAAGAATTAAGGCTGCTAGAGCTGCCCCAGCTCAGTTTCCCTTTTCTGTGTTGATTATGATATAACCTTTGATGATTCGATCATATTTTTCCACAGCATTTTCCCTGCCTCCTTTTGTGCATAGAATGGACTGCACTCACTAAATGAGCAGCAATTCAATATTTCGTTTCCTGCCTGTTATTCAATGTATCGCCCCAGGCCTTATTTACTGCACATTTACAAATGTGGTTCTGAAGACAGAATTATTAATATCCTCCTGAGTGTTTCTGTGCTGCTTATCATTAGCGTATGTGAGTGCTTCACATAGATCATGCCATTTATCTTCCCACCATTTTTCAGAGGTGAGGCGATGGAGCCATTCCTGTTTTAAAACTTTCAGCTCACAGCTTTCAGACTTTTTTCCCCTTCTTTTTCTTCCACCACCTCTACACGTCTAAGATTTGTCCTTTCCCCCTACTTCAGGTTGTCACCGGCATACGCTTGCCTCCTCAGCAAATTCCAGCTCTCATTTCTGTGACCAGCAGGAAAAAGCCCCAGGAGAGGCTTTCATTCTTGGAAAAGGGAAATAAAATTCTTCCTTTTTGTTGCTAGCACTGACATTACATGTAGTTACCAGACAGGTGGCTTCAGTCCCATGCCAAACCATGCCCCATCCAAGCAGAAGCTTTGGAAAACTTAGTGGTCAAACCTATTGACTTTATTGAACTCCAGCAAACCAGATATTTTCAAAGGCTTTTTTTTTAACAGACATTATAAAAACATTCCTAACAGCAACTCTGTGCTCCATTCAAATTTCAAAGCCTCACTCAAAGTGTGAATAGTAGAGTCTTTTGATGACTCACTCAACTTTTTAATAAAAAGAAACCTGCTTTATCATATTTCAGCTGTAAAAAACCCAAATATTCTTGTTAAAATTCATATATATATGTAAATAAAATTTGGATGATCTTATTACAGAAAAACCTGCCTTCAAATTAATTCTTTGAAGAGTTAAAACACCCGTTTTTCAGTTTCTTTTAATAAGATGTGCTTGAAAACTTTAATTATAGAAACTGTTATCAGCCATACCTGTAATACATGAATGGACACACATAAACTTCTTATGTCCAACTCCATGACACAGGGAAAAAAAAAATAGAATCTAATAACTAGACTCATGCACTTAGAGAAACATGAACATATACAAATGTGTTTAAGCTTTCATTTGTTTAGATAAAAACACCCAGAGGAATTCTTTGAGGGAAAATACATACAGCGGGAAAAAATCCCTAAGTTTTCTGGGCAATTTATTGTGTCCCTCCTCAAATAAATATTCCAAACATTGAGTCCTCTCACAGCTTTTGAAAAAATGAGGTAACACTTGTCAGTGGTGAGCAAACTATCAGCACCACAGTAGAGCTGAATTTCTAAATGCATTACCGAGAGTGTTTCCTGCTGGTACTCTGGTGGTAATTACAACACACATCTTAAAATCTGTCTGCACCCTCTGTGCCGCTGTAGCTGTGTGCCTGACTCCCACACCCCACCTACCAACAGCAATAGGAACAAAATGTTTTACAATAATGAGACTTAACTTTGGATCAGTATCGTGAAAGATCCAGGTGGCCACGATCGTATGTCCCAAACTGCAGGACACTGTCACCAGCATCCAGGGCAACAAGGCACAGAGCCTGTAGCCAAGTGTTTATGTGTTTGGGGAGATTTGAGGTTGGTTTTTTCTGGTTGTTTCGGTCTTTTTTTTACACAGATGAGACAACATCTATCAGTGTCAGACTCCCTCAGTACCCTCAGGCTTGTTCCATTGTTATCTTTCTGTGCAGCAGGACACTGACTTGGATAACAGCTGTACCCACTGGACATTTCTTCCATTCACACCCCGCATCCCAAGTCACTCTATATACTGGAGCTGTTGTTACTGCTTGGTCACCTTGTCGAAATTTAGGAGAATTACTGTAGGAAAGAAACAAAACAAAAAACCAACCAGTATCCCAATGACAGTAAAGATCTCCCTCTAACAGAAATAGGATACCTTAGTGCTAAAAATCTTGAAACCCCTCAGAATTCGAGTCAGATTAAAATTACTTCGAATGCAAGTACTAATTTACAAAAATACAAAGCGTACAACAACCATTTTCAAAGCATATGTGTATTTTGTCTAGAAAAAAAATCTCTTATGATGTCAGATTTTCAGGTTACTGGACACTCTCAGACTTCTAGCAGAGGCTACAGTTCACTATTAATGCTTTACCCCTGAGTTACAGTCACAGAAGAGACTCTTGGTCTGGGAAATTAGGCTGGGTTTTGCACTTCTGGGAGGGAGCTTCCTTGAGGATTCATTGAGTTTCAGTCTCATTTCCCTATTCTTATTCATAGAAGTATTTGACATTTCTTATCAGACCATGAACTACTCTCACCTCTTCGGAAACATCCATTTGTCTGACAGGTTGGATGCAGCCCTCTCCTGTGCTTGACTGAGCCAATTGTTAACTCCCTGAGCAGTAAAACCTTCTTTCTGTCCAAGGAAGCACTGCCTATCTCTAAACATGGAGTATTTCAAGGCATTAAAAATGCATAAAGCATGTCAACTGCTTATTATGCTTTATACAAAAATGTATTAAAATATAGATAGATAAAATTACACATGGCACAGTCACACCAGCTATGGGACTGAAATTGGATTACAACAAATCAGCCGCAGTGGAGAGATGGGATCCTAATGAGTTTGGAGCCCTGAGTGCCCACAGCTGTCTGATGCCATGCAGGAGGCTGAGCAGGAGGTTGGAACACTATGAGCAGCAGCTGCAATCCAGGACCTGGGTAAGTCAGCCAGGATGAGCATTTCTGCCCCCTGGGTGCTGGTCCAAACTGGGACAGAGGGGCTGGAGCCGTGGCTGGCAAGAGTACGTCATGTACAAGAGTCTTTGAACAGAAATCTTGCTACAAAAATTGTTACCCATTCTCTAGGCCCATCCCACTTAGTAAATACAGTTCAGATTCTGTCACTAAATGATGTGATTATGTCCCTGCATCTGCTTTATCCTGCATTCCACCATGACGACATGCCAAGCCCCGTCAGCCTTTCATACCTGAACAGAGCACGGCTCCCTTCTACATAACCTTTCTGAGCAATTATTTTTCAGAAGCTGAGGATACGTTGCCTAACCACTGATTAACTTAGGCTAAACTGCATTTCTGCAACCTTAGACTTGAACAACAACAAGGTACGCCAGAGTGCCCACTAATCGACTTTAAGTGCATTCCTCTGAAGGCTGAAAATTACATGGCATAGCAAGACACTTGGCTTACAAGGATTGCTGGAGGAGTTAAATGCCAAGGATTTACTGCTTTTGACCCTCCAGGAGTTTAGCATGGGGTCTAAGCACAGTCAAATAGGGTTTTGCACAAGGGAGGGAGGGTTGCCAGTGCTGCTAGTGCAGGAGAACATTACACAGATGTATTCCCAAGGACACTGCAGCTGTACCCTCCGTTTTGCCTTGACCATTTCCTGGGGACGCAGGATAAGCCACAGGAGTTTCTCCCGCAGAGCAGGTATTAGACACCAATATCCCTGCTGGATGAAAATATGCTGAAAGTGGTTCCTTCCATTGTCCCCATCAGAACTACTGTCAATGAGAAGAAAGATCTAAAATGAGTGTGGTACCTTTCTCATGCATATGTGCATGGATTTCACTACATGATGTCCTTTTCTCTAGCAGGCATCAGGCCTTCCATCAAGTCCAGCCAGGCCTTTGAGGGCAGCACTGTCCTCTTGTTGCTGTATTCGCAAACTGGCCAGAAGCAAAGAACTGAAAACCTTTTTTTTTTTTTTTTTGCTGCAGACTTCTTTGATACAAGCAGCTAGCTGTAGTACTTTATTGATTGTATTGTTGGTTTCTGTAGAAACAGATATGAAGTTAATTAAGATCAAGGGTTAGAGCTGATAAAAATTGATATTTTCAATGCAGTTCATCTATCATGCACATTCAAATTAGTTTCCCCAACAAAACATCTATTGTGGAGAAATGGTGATGGCTGAATCATTTAAGAGAATGTTGAGAAGAGCTTAAAGATGCTAAATTTGCTTTCTGTTTATCCTGCTGAAGAGGTTTTCCTTTGATAGATAAATAAAAACAACTTTTAAAATTCGCAGATTTTGGATTTAATCACCAGAAGATCCCTTTGATCAAAAGCAACCCTCATTACAACCTGCTTGCCAATATTCATTTCTACTAATTAGTTTTCCCAAGGAACGTGTTTTGCACAGCTGCTAGAGCATTTGTCCAGGTAAAAGGAGCCCCTTCTTTGCCTCAGATGTTGTTATTCCTGTCAATTCGCGCTATTACATGTAACAATGAGCTGAAATTCTTTGTGGGGTGGTGTGCATGTGCCAAACCTTTGGGTCATTTCAGCTCAGCAGAAGCCAAATGTGTCCTGACTTTTTGCAAGTAGTATCATGAAGAGATAGCTCCCAAATCCAGGTTGCACTAACAAGCTGCCTGCATTTTGACAAAGCTGTCCCAAAGCCACAATTAAAATGTTGGTGGTTCTGAATTTTCCTGGTGGCTCCGTATCCAAACACCAGTGCATTTAACCATTTGTATTCTTAGAGCCTCGTGTTTGGAAAGACGAGCCTTTGCAGCTCCATCAAAAAGCAGAGGGGGAAAAGGACTCCCTGACCTGCCTGTTGTATGCTGGCTACAGCTTAATCATCTTGTCAGCTCACGGTGTGTCGTGTTTCCTGAAGTGGAACAGGAAAAGAAAACAGAAAATCATGGATAACGCAGTACGTTACCCTTGAATCGTGCTTTCACATTTCAGATTCACAGGGAAGGTCCTCTCCAAACGAGCTTGCAATCAACACAATGAATTAAATTACTGTGGTATTTCTGTGACCCTTCAAAACGGCATCAAAGCCACAGGCAGATCCTGGTTTGCTATCAGCCTGAGAAGGAGATTGTAAGCTAGATCTGAATTCTGTGTTTCACTGCATTTCCCCAGAAGGGCTTTAGGAATGGGGCAGGCTCAGCTGAATCTCCTAGAGGGCTGCAGGAGCACATGTGCCACTGGGGAGGGATGCTGGTTTACCAAGGCCTTTTCCTGTCCCCAGTGCCACCTCTCAGTTCCCCCTGTGCCACTGCTCATCTGATGCTCTGTGAACCAGGAGGATGAACTGGCATCAAAAGTACAGGCAGCCACTTCCACCTGACTTTGACAAAGAGGTTCAGCTTCAGAAGGAAGCCCAGCAAAGTCTAATACAGGAAGGCTGTGGAGAACAGAAAGTGCTAACACAGCCTGTCTGTCTGTGTTTTTAATCACTGCTTGTTTATATCATGGGCAGCACTACAACATGCCAGTTACAGTGCTACATCTGCAAATCCTGCTAACAAGTTAAATATGACAGAGCAGTCACTCCTGACTTCCCCTGAAATGTTTCTACCTCTGGTATTTTTGCCAGATAGGATTTCTCAGATGCTGACGCGCCACACAACTGCTCCTAACAAGGGCGACACACGCACGGCATAAGCTGTAACTTACCCAGCAGAAACTCCAGAGGGAATGCAGGTAGCCAGAATGTAATTACTTAAGCTGGAATTTAGCCAGGACAATGGGGTTAAATTCTCTATTTGTTTGGATTAATTTAATTGCTAAATATATTGTTCCACCAGTTGCTGTAGAAATAACCTTTTTGTGCTAGCCAGCAGGTTAAATAACACTTTCATTGAGGCAGTTGCCGGCTTCTGTGCAGTCACATCTGCTTTTTATTGGACTTCCAAGACTTTTGCATGATCTCTGTCAGCCTTGGGGCTGCAACTCCTAAGGATAGGTACAAAAAGGATAGGACTGGCCCTGCCAAACTCTGAGTATCGAGGGAACCCCCCACCTCATCCTGCCCATGCATGGTTTGGGTATAAAATGTCACAAAGTGTAGACTCTACTCAAAGTAACATCACACATTCCCAAAGAGGTTTTCCATCCTGCACACATCTTACATTCTCCCCTAGATTATTTGGAAACTAGAGCAGAACAGAGAGAAGGGTCTACAGATTAAAGGAAAGAAAACAAATAAACACACATTAAAAAAAAAAAAACCAAAAACAAAAAAGAAAAAAAACCAACTCAACAAAAAACCCCAGGAGAAAACTGGAAAAGAAAATAGGAAAAAAAAAAAAGGAGAGGGAGAGAAAATAGAAAGGAAAAGGAGGAAAATAGAAATAATTGGAGGGAAAATAGAAAAGAGCAGCAGTTTGTTCTTTCCCCTTCCTTTTGATTCCTAGGCTTGTCCCCCATTTGGACAAGTTAAGCCCCCGAGAACAGAGCACACAGGCACTAATTGGGAGATATTGTAAGAAGAGGCCCAGAGCTGAAGAAACACCACTCAGAGGTGTCTGCAGTGCTGCTGCAGGACAGCACAGCAAATGCAAAAAAGGCTCCCCTACCTCCAATATTAAATATGAGTACAGCTGGGTAACTAAGATCTTATTCAAAGCCACTCTCTTCTTGCCTTATTATTTCCCCCTCACTGATCTGCTATCTGGAAAGGCTTTGTTCACTTCCCTGGGGATAAGGACCCTAATACCCCTCATTAGTGCTCATTGAATGAAGCCAAGACAATCCTGTGGAAAGGTTTTGATAGAGAAAAATCTGTCATGTCTAGAGATTCATTTTTCAGGGTACCTAAAGAAAATGCCGAAATTGTTTTTACTTCAACATCTCCACCATCACATATTTTCAGGAGGCAACATACTGCCAAAAAAGAAGAGAAAATAAGCCATGCAATTCATTGATGGAAGCTCAAGAGAGCATAAAAAAATATCTTAAAGCTCTTCCATATTTCTATTGCCTGCAAGAGCAGGTGTGTAATTGCCATCTATGGAGAGCTCAGAGGGAATCATAGAAAGCCATTAAAACTGACCAAAAATAACTCTTTTATACATAAAGATGTCAGAAATGTGAAGCTTTAAGACCTCCAAGTGCTTGAAGGAAATTCTTTCTCACTGGGAAGCTCAATTCCAGCCTGGAAAGCACATGTGTTTGGTTGTGAGGAATCCCACTGCTTCCCAGCTGAGAGTTTATCTTGAGCTGCAGAAGCAGTAAAAGCCCCTGGGACAGGGCTGATTCCTGTGCAGCTCTGGCATAGGTGGGTGATATGCACTGCAAGCAGCTCCCCTTATGCTGGAGGAAAGCAACAATGGGACAGAAAACCTGCCAGCAGAGGAGAGTGGTGGAATAATGGGCTTAATGCAATGGAAGAAGGCTCAAAAATCAGAAGTGGCCAGTAAAGATAAGCACCATCCAAAGAAGTGTTTCTCTAGAATTCTAACACAAAGATCTTGAGATTTACAGAAAAAGAACTGAGGACCATTCTCTTCTTGAGAATTATCCCCTTGCACATCATCATACTGTATAATCCCTTTCATAAATTGTCCCTTAAAACTAGGTAATTCTGGGGAAATAGAGTGGTAGAAAATCTCACTTCTCTAACAATTACAAACTTCTAACGTGTATTCTAAACTTACCTGTGGTTGTAAGATCCAGATACGTTTCTTTACACATATGAGCAATGGTGAACTCCTCTCCTCTGGATAACTCTTCCCAAATATCTCATAGAGACACTGTGGATACAGAATGGCCAGGCCATCACCTCTCCCTAATAAGTGGTACAATTCCTGACTACTTTGCCTAAGCAACACTTCTCTTTCTGTACTTTCCCCTTCATACTGCTGGTAAAACTTGATAAAATAAATTAGACAGTCACCTTCTCATGCCTTCAGCACTGGATTAAAGGTCCCATAGCAGCAGCGTAAAAAAAAACCCCAAAAACCAACCCTTTAGCAACTTTATTTTCTCTCCCAGATTGACTCAGATACAGTTGTGGTGTCACAGTTTAGGAGCTGGCCACAGTGACCTGCTATGTGAGATGCTTCCCTTTTATGATAATACTAGAAGGAAAGAAGATGAGAATGGCTTGGGCAACAGGTGTCTATATTCCTTTGATGACAGCATCTTTTGTTCCTTGCTCCAACACCGTTTCTTTTTCAGCCTTTTTTCAATGACAGGTCTAAGGGCATTTTCAAATAGAATTTTGACCCAAAAAGCATTTAACCACTTTTTGCTAACCTTTTAGTTGTCAGTCATATTATGTGGGGCATCATCACTTCAACCTTTCTGAGTTTGTTTGCTATAGAAAAGCTCAGGTTGACTACAGAAGGATTATTTTATACCAAGTACTTTCACTATTTTATAGACATTTTCTTGCAGAACTAAAAACTCTTTATTACATGAAGGGAATTTAAAATGTTCAATGACATTAAATTTCAGGTCAATATAGATTGGAGAAATTGAAGTACAATATGATCTGAAGAGAATACTTTTTGAGGGAGGATTGTGTGACATTTTAGAAAGCATAGCTATTTTCTAGAGCTTGAACTGAAAACAAACAAAAACCACACTCAAAGATGCATTAAAAAAAAAAAGCTAAGATATAATGACACATTTTACAAGATAAAGCTTTCTTTCAACAAAGCCTGTCTAACGAAACATCATTGAGCAGGCAGGAGTGTTGATAGCAGTCTTACTACATCAGGGATAAATCCCTACAGCCATGAAAACCTCCTCCCTTGCTTACAGTTCTAGAAGATCATTTCCAGAGAAAGGGAAATGTCCTCTCGTCATGCCACTGAAATCAGTCAAGCCTCTGCCTTTGATAGATATCAGCATTATCATTGTTCTTGGTCTCTATCAGGTTACTCTAATCACAGTTTGGCACTGTCTGGTAAAGTATTTTTTTGATGTCTTTCATGACCCCAACGATGATTAACGTATGCTGCCACTACAAATATTTCTCACCTCAAAAATTACAAAACAGGTGGTGTACCCAATGTTATTTAAGTAACTCCATGGTACTGTTGGCCAAATGAGAGCCACCAACACATGTAATGATGATCCAGAAGCGTGTTCTGCCCATCTCACCATTAATGAATTCCCTGAATCTGTGCTTGGTGCATGAATACATTGAGCACAGCTAGGGGAAGCCTAACAAGAGGAAGAAAGCACAAACCCAAAGTTTTATGGTCCTGAGTTTCTGTGTATTTGCAGGTTAGCTCTGTAGCTAAGCTGCATGTGGTTTGTATTTAATTTCCCCAGGGATTCAAGCAGCAATTAAAATAAATTATAATTAATGACTGACCAAGCTCAGAACTCTTCATGCACCTTAACAAAACCTGAAAATAGCTGGTAATGTTGAAATAAACAAAGCAATATGCTTGTTCATCAAGACCAGGAGCCAGCAACATAATAAAATTTTAAAAAACACTCTTAAAAGCTATTGATATGAGGTACCATGAGGTACCTTGAGGTCTGCTAGGGAAAAAATCATGCAAGGTTTCTGATAAGTTAATGTACCTGAGTGTGTAGGTCCTTGGTGTCCTCTGCCCACAGTCCCTATTAAAGAGGTGGGATATTTCTCCTTCGGCAGCAAAGCAGCATTTGTTGGGTCTCTGCAGGTGAGTACTTAGAGTGCTCAGCATTTACAGCTCTGGAGCAGGGGAAGGTTATCCCTCTGGATTCAACGTGGAATTTACAAATCTAGGAAAGCTGTACATGTATGACTGGCAAAGCCACCTAAACTAAGCCCAGTGCAGCTTCTTTTGCCAGCTGCTCATCAGCCCTGGGGAGCCTGTTTTCCCCACAGCTCCCAAGACCACCAGGCTTCTTAACCAGAGCCACCTCTCCCCAGCAAGCTTCCCACCTTCAAATTCACCATGGTATGCCAGGAGCACGGAGCCACACGTGGCCAGGCCACTCCCTATGACAGAAAATTGTGTGGTGGGAGGTCTGCGTGTTTGGTCCTTTAAATACTGCTTGTTTAGTGGAACCAGAGCTGTCTTTCCTTATAGACTTTTCTCAATTTATTTATAGTAAGGCCCTTAAGCTTTAGATTAAGCACTTAAGCCTATAATAAAAGGGACACAAAGAAAACAGTAAACGGTTAATTTGGATAATAGTGAGAAAGAAAACCCTGCAGATTGCATGCCATTCTAATTCCTCCCCCTCACGTCCAAAGCTAAGTCTCTGTAGGTTTCTACATTCAAGAGTCCTCAATGCAATGCAAACACTACATACCATGGACCCCCTGCTGTAGCATATAAATCCTGAAAAGTGATGGAAAACAGAATGTGAAGATAAGCTTCTTTTTAATTCTTCACCGTGCAAAAACCTAACAGGATATCCCAGAACTCTCAACGCTAATGACTTTTGTGGTGGAATTGCAGACCACAAAGCAGCAACATAAAACAAAGCCAGAAGTAAGTCCATTTGCCACCAGATTTCCAAAAAGAATTTCAACTCGCCTATGCAGGAGGCAACGTGGCAAGCTGGCTAGCTCTACGATCAAAGGATTTTCAGCAACAGGAACATGTCTGTCTCCAGGAAATTTGCCTCTGCCCTGACAGAAGACATGCATCAAAGAAATTCCAGTGGAGCCAGGCTGTTGCAGCACTATGAGAGGGATACTGAAGTGGCAGGTGTGGCTTCTTCATGCCTGTTTCTGGCATTTTCTGAAGAACTATGAAAACAATGTGTCCCTGCTGTTACATCCACCCCTACCAAAGTCCCTGCCTCTGGAAAGAGCCAGTCAGCAGCGTGTCAAAGCCTGCCCACCCTTTAGGTCACTAACCCAAACCTGCTCTCTGGACACAGCTGGTGTCTTGCTGGACCTACTGGGAAACAACCTCCTTGCTTTGGTGCAGATCATGGGATAAGCACTGCCAGGGCTGTGATACCAACCATGGCTATGCACTGGGGATGGATCTGTTTCATTTTGGGAACAGCACCCTGGATCATTCAGTATGGAAGCTTTGGCTGTGCCATGAAGTTCCTCAAAGCCGATGAAGATGGATGTGCAGGACTCGTTCGTATAGGTGTGCAGGTATATATATGCCTGCAGGTACACTCCAACATGCTCTCCATCCAAATTTTTACTGCAGGCCACCTTCCAGGAAGACAAAAATCCCTCCCATAGATCGCCCAGCAGCACCTTTGTTGCCACACTTACTCCATTCCCATTGGACTTGCAGCACGTGGCAATGTCACATTTAACAAACCAGGTCCTCCACATGGTGTAAAAGAGGGCAGGACAGAGAGTCACTGCTGCCTCACAGCGTCGAGTTTCCCTGATTCTCATTCTTTGTGAAGGTATAGCCTTGCATTTTTACATATATTCTGTTATAATTTGACAGTTGCATTAAATCCTTTTTCTCTCACTTAGAGAGAAGCAAAATGCACACAATTTGCCTTTGCTGTAGCACTGATTATTTGGTGTAGGTAAAGCATGGCCTCGTGTCTCTGCATTAAGAAGTATTAATCTCCTCTCACTGTCATCTTATGGAAGTCTTTCCCATGTCTCTGATAATTTTTAGCTCTCCAGACACCTCTGTTTCTGCTGTATGCGTCAGATAAGGAAAGAAAAAGGCACGGTGATAATCTCTGTTTATATACTGTACAGAGAAGCTGTATCCAGCAGAAGGAAAAAAGCTCAGAGGGAGGGACTAGTGAAACATCACCTACTTAAAGCAATGCCACACACAGCCAGTGAAGGCTTATAAAATAATGAGATTTGTAGCAACGACTCCAACTGGGTATTATACACTAAAGAGAGAGATGTTACAGCAGCCTGTCCAAGGAAAAGATTTAGTGGTTATTTCAGAAAGGCTCCTGAAGCATTCAGCCTGATATGCAGCTACATTAACAAAGGAGGTAAAGAGGATGCTAGAACGCCTTGCTAGAGGCACACAACGTACATCAAAAGGCTGGTAGTTAAATTACCAAAGCGCTCCACATGGGCCAAAAGTAGAATTTTTTCCCATACTTGCACTAAGTTGTAGATAGCAAGTAATTACCTGCAAGTTACTACCTGTTTCCCTTCCTACAATGTGATTCTTTTTCTTCCCCATGACAACACCTGTCCAGTGAACACACCATTGATAGCAGTGCCTGCCTGCATTCATAGTGACTTCCAGCCAGCAATGCTGGACAGCAGTGGGTTTATTCCTAAGCTGTTCATTGGATGAAACTACAGCATGAATGAAACAGGGGCCTGTTTTTTCTCCCTTTTAAATTTCTCAATTAAGCAGGTCACTGATGCACCTTAAGTTAATAAGCACAAACATTTCCAGATAAGGATGTAACTGAGTCTCTTCTTCTGTACTGCTGCGAGCAGCCATGGCTTGCTTCCCTCCAAAAACACCTTGGAAACCAGCATAGTTTGTTCCTCTGCTAAGAAAGAAATATGTGTGGCTTTGCTCAAGAGAGCAGTAAATAAAATACAGGGGTGGATGAAAACAAACACCTCAAATTGAACTGAATAGAAAGCAAAGTGAGATGGTGAAGATCACTTTTAAATGCTGCCAGCATTTGAGAAAATGAACTCCATTTGAAGGGGGAATTTTCCTCTCAGTTATATTGCTCTAGATCAAAAGCCAGTGTGACAGATTGCTGTGTATGGGACAGATGTAATTGGAAACAACATGCAGCCTGAGTATTTCCAACCCTGAATGTTAACAGGGCAAAAAAATGGCCTAAAACAATAATCAGGAGCTATTCCTAAAAGAAATTATGCTGTTTAGAATAAAACCATTTGAATTCCTTTTTACCTTCTCACTTCTGAGACTTCATGAAGTGCATCATATCAGCATCGCTTTCTACACCAGTATGGAAAAGCAAACATACACACACACATGCACATATATTCAGAAAAATAATTTTGAAATCACCTGACTCCAGGAGCTGAAAACACAAGGGAAACACCAATGTTGCAGGACTTACAATAAAAGCACAAGACTCCATCACAGCAGTTAATTTTTTCCAAGTAGATTTTGCTGCATATTCTTGCCTTAAATAAGTAGATGAATTTTGCAATGCTTCTTCAATAATCACGAACCTGGTTTTTAGTATAGGACAAAGCAAAAATTGTCACTGGTGCCTTAAGCAGATCTGGTTTTAGTTTATTACACTTACTCTCTACCTCAGTAGCAATGCTTGTGCATTACACAATGAGAACAGAAGCAAATCCTGGCATGAAGAAAAGAGGGAAAAATATAAAAAAGTGTGAGTAAAATTCCTGCACTGCGGAATGTGCACATTGGTCTCATGTGACATTACAAGACATTTACTTTCCTATTTTTTATGGGAAGATTTTACTGAACTACCTGCAATATTGAAAATGGTAAGATAAACTCATGCCTTCTAGGCACCAAAAAAAAAACAACCCAAAACCATAAACAACAAAAAACAACCTAGAACAAACAGCTGCCTTTGGAAGGCTTAAAATTCCCATTTTACACCTTTCCTTTGCACCTCCTGAGGAAGGATTTTGCCCACTTTGTTCCTTACACACTTCTAAACCTGCCTAAGTAGCTGATCATTCTCTTTTGTATCCGTAAAAGCTGATGAGTCATCAGCTGGAAGAACAACAGCCATTTGGTGGATTTATGAAGCATGTTCAAAAATTTTCTGGCAACTAAAAAAGAAAAAAAAAGGAAAAAAATTAAGTAGTTTTTTGCACTGTAACTTAAGAGGCTCATGAAGGATCCCTTGAGAGTACGTCCAGATAGTGGCCTACAACTAAGATAGAAAAAAAACCCCCAGTATTTGTAGCAAGGAGAATGCTCAAAGCTTTGAAAAATATAAAAACATTAGGATGAATTTGAAGTCCAGAAGTGAAATATCTGTATTGTTGCGGAGAAAAGACTAGATTATTTATAAATGCAGGGATATCTTTCCTAAGTGCAAATTGAATAGGTATATTTAGCTTTCTGCAGGGATTCATGAAATTAGGTTCAAATAGAAGAAAACTGGCACGTGAGTGCTCTTATTTCTTATGATAAATGAACAGTGAAACAAGCACATTTTTATAAGAAAACATGCACCTCATCCAGCATACTGATGAGCAAAGCACTCAGCTATCCTGGGGTGGGGGGGGGGAGGGAAACACCAAAAAATCTCCCTCCCGTTGTTTCATGATTTATCTTTATGGCTCTAAGAGCCAGCAACTGCCTCTGTCCTGCAAGGTGAGGAGTCAAGAAGAGCACTCCTGTTCTCTCTGGAGTCTGCAGTGTCCATCGTAATCACTCTTGCAAAGGCTGTGGAGCCTGCCAACGCTGCCTGGGGCACTGGAAAACAGCCCGTGTGTGCCAGCTGGAATGGGTTTGGAATGCTGCTTTCACCCTCAGTCATCACCCCTGCTTCTGTCTCAGCTGCAGAGCAAGCTCAAAACCCAGCCCAGGGTATCAGCAGAGCAGCTTGACAGGCGAATTTATCCCACTCAGTAGGTCACCAAAACCCTAAAAATTGGAGTGGTTTGGTCCTTTCCCCATCTCTGTACTAAATTGTGCTGACAACAGACTGGTCGACAAAGCCTAAAGGAAATTCCTATACAAAACCCCTTTCATTAAAGTAGAGTTAATCTTCTAAACAGCTGTTTATTGCTGAAGGGAAAAACCTTGAGACAATACTGGAGTTTTATCTAAAAACATATTAAATAAACACTGGGAATTGAAAGTTCAGATTATAGCAAAAAACAACAAAAAAAGAAAACCCAGAATGCAACCACACAGCTATTTGCATAGAAATGTATATTTAAAGTCACTCAAGAACCTTTACTTTGTCCTCTCGTGTGTGCTATTCACCTTTTTGCAGCATCTGTGTCTGGTGCAAATGAGACAAATTTTGATGGAAGTTTTCGCTCTAAAGCCTGAAGCAGTTCACAGGCTGTAACCAGACGAAACTTTAGGCCCCTTCCTTGGATCAGTTTTCCCAAGGAGATGAGAAAATCTAGTGCACACAGCATTGCAAGTGCCCAGAAACAGATTGATAGATGTCAAGACCACAAGACCACAATAAGCACAAAGGCTGACCTATGTAACACAGCATAGAGACTTTAACCTGAGTCTTTGCCTCAAGCTCTGCTTGAGCTGGAACACTCCCTTTAAAAAGATGCTCACTTTTGGTTCAAACATTTTAAATTACAGAATATCTGGGAATACCCAACTCTGAAATTGTTCTGTGACATGTGTCCTTACAAATGGGAATCTAATTTGTAGAGAAACACATTATTTCCTTCATTGCTGCGCTCTCTTTGCAAACTGCACTACTTTATGTGTTCTGTCCTTATTAAGTATTTGCTCAAACTCCTCAGCTAAATGCATTTCCTGTCTTCATCTAAGTGCTTAAAATGAATGTTTTTCTTCACATATTTTGTTTTCAGACCATCTCCAAATCATTTCAGCTTCTCTACTTGCCTTAGGTTTCCTAGATGAGATTCTAGTTGGAAAAAAACCACACCACAAAACCAACCCAACCCTGTTAAAATTGAACAAGTGACCTTTGTAGCCTTTATACACTCTGAAAAATTCTACTTCTCCCTTAAGACCAGGGTTGCAACCTCATGCTTTTAGTGCGTGTCTCTAACCGCCCGATGCTTTTAATTAAAGTCCCAAGTCCTAGAATCAAAGGAAAACAAAAAAAATCTCAGCCTCTAGAAGAGCTCTAGCCCTCGTAGTAAGCAATAAAACCTGGACATATGACCCAAGCAACACAAGAATACAGCCTCAGATGTAAAATGGTTTCATGGTTTTAGACAGCTGAATCACAGACTTGAATGCATAGGTCTGGAAGGAGACCATTGCTAACTGGCAGAGGAGGAATCTTCTCCTGCTGGAAATTGCCATCATCTCCCAGAACACAGCAGGAGGAGCTTCTAAGCTAACCCTGCAAGCTTAGCCTTCAGCAGCCAAGTTCTGAGGCAGAAATTCCTCTTGACCTCACATTCTAAAGAAGTAGAAATGCTAAAAGGAGAAGCTAGAGCCCCTCTCTGTTTTTACGTGAAATGCATTTCAAGAGACCAACTGAAAACCTCTCCAGTTCCAGCAATTTCAAATCCAAAGAGCAAGACCCAACAAAGAAAACTCTATAGACAGTATGAACTTAAAATGGAGTGTCTGGCCTTACCTTCCTGAGAGCTCCCCACCATCTGTGGAAGGTGGCCACTATTCTCAAAGAACAAAACCAGCAACATGTTCCTCAGGAAAGGCCTCCTAGCCCAGGAATGAACAGGAATGTTTGAAACCAACCAGGTGTTCCTGAGCACAGTTTCTCAGCTCAGGACTCTGCAGATCACAAACACCTACCAGCTGCAGCTCAGAGCTGAGCTTGTTCGAGCAGTTGAGGCACTGTGCTCAGCAAGAAAAGGATTTTGGCTGAAAACCTTATCAGGTAAACAGAGAAATCTTACTCTGGGTCCACAGCACAGCTTGGAACACACTGCAGCTTCCTAAGTTGCCAACTAGTGCCCTGTTATCCCCAGCAGAGAGAGACACAAGCCAATTCACTGGAGATTTTCCATTCAGAGCTGCCTGATACCATTTACACAGCCACAAAGGACTGAAAGCAGCCAAACCAACCTTTCCTCTGTCCCTCGACTTCGCTTACACAAAACAAATTCTTATTGCTGGTAGAAGCACAAAGCTCTGCAGGGCATGGGGGACTGAGAGACAACTGCTGAACAGCTGGGCGAGTAAGAGATTTCACTGCTTACCAATTTAGGGTAAGCTAGGCATAACAGCACTATTAGGTTTATATTATATATCACTAAAAATACTAATTACAGAGGCCCAGGCTTGAAACAGTTTCTCAGAAGAAGGTGCCTACAGCTAGCATGTGGAACCAGTGTGCTTTACAGGGATACACATTCCCTCCTAAAACAGAAACAAACACGCACAGTTATTATCAGTTAGAAAAGACAAAAGCTGCCAAAGCCGAGGAAATGCCATCAGTGCTCTGAAAAGAGGCCTTTATTGTTTGCTACTAATTGCAAGGAAGAAAAAAATTCAGACATTTCAAAGCAGCTGCTGTCTTGTCCTTAAAAACTTCTTCCACTTAGAAAGGGAGATTTTAATTTTAACAGCTTTCAGAAGCTTTTATGGCTTGCTACCATCCAAGGCCATTCAGATGTGTTATTTCAGTATTGATTATATTGTGAGGTTCAGGGAAAAAAGGTCTGAGAAGCTAAGAAAAATACCTGGTGAGTCTCTAACTAGAGAAATTACTATTTAACTCTCAGCAATTTCTGTTAATTTAAGGATTAGTTCTCCCCCACAACACACGTTGGTCTTGTTAATTTTACTGGTAAAAATCTATGCAGACTCAATTGCTCAGGAGACTGCAACTTGATCCTTTGAAGCTACAGGTTCCAGCTGCTGCAAATCATCTGTGGAGTGAAGCTGATTTACATTAGCTGAGAAACTGGCCTGCTGTGGCAAAATACTCCCCATCTGGTTTAATCAGTCCCCCTTCTGGAAAGCCCTAAGGATGGTCGTTTCAAGCAGTATTTGTCTCCAAGACCTTTGTAATGTTGATATTGTGCATAGAAGCAGGAATATTTTACCCAGTGGTGGGCTGGGCACAGTCTCAGTGATGGGGGAACTTGCTAAATGAGGCTCAGAGGGTGTCCACCTGTCTTGCAGTGTCCTGCAGAATTTTTGATTTCAGAGGTTTCCCCAGCTAAATGTCTTTCTTTTGAGGTCTTGATCCTGCTTTTATCAGCCAGTAAAAGTAGCAGCTGTTATTGTGTGCATCTGACTGCTGGGAGCTGCCATCGCTGTATTTATGGCATTAGATGAGGAAAAAAAACTAAAGCATCTTCCGTGGAAAGATTTCACTTAATGTACTTTTGGTTTTCTCTTATGGGGAATAATGTCTGAATTCCTGTCTCTAGATCTCCAATTAATATCTGGCCATCAGTTCAAAATCAAGAGAAGCTCTTCTTGGGCAAATAGTGAGTAAAACTAAAGCTTCATCAGATGGAAAAGACAGACCCAAAGATACATCATGACTTTGGAGGCTGGATTCAGCTCTGCTCTGCCACAGATTCTGCCTGGCTACCTAAATAGGCTACTCAAGGTCAGATCCAAAACGGGATGTGGGAAACTACAGAAAGGAGGAGGCAGAACTGGAACCTGGAAAAAGTTTACACAGAAACACTTCACATTCCTTGTTATCAAGCTTGGAGGGGCACCAAAATAACAGCCATTGAAAGATCCAACTTCCCAGGTCCAGTTCCTGCAGCTGCTTAAAGGGATTAAGACGTGTCTACCATCTCACAGGAGCACCTGAACTGTCTCTGTCCAGAGGAACTGAAGAAGGGGATCGTCACAGCTTTGTTACAGCTCCATCATTGTGCCAAAATTATTTTGGAAATTGTGTGTAAGGAGAAGGTATCCAAACCATTGTAGTTGGGGAATTGCTGATGCACCAAAGTGGGTCCTGGTTCATACTCAGAATGCATTTTGTTCCCCAAATACTATCCCCAGGCAGCACACTGCAGAGCCAAACTCCTTCCTGCTGTTTGTCTTGCTCTCAAATTATTTCTGACATGGGCAACAAGTTCCGTGCGGGAAGGAAGGGAAAGGGAGATTAAATTTGCCTTAGCAGGCCACTAAAATGAGCACTAAACTCACTGTGAAGAAGGAGAGGTTTTATTTTTTTTCCTTTTATTTTTGAAAGCACTGAGGGAAGTCTCCAAAGCACTGGGAACCCATTGGTGTGCTCATCTGGAAGAGGGCATGGGCAGTGACCCAAAGCCAAAACTCCCTGAAAACCTGGATGAGGTAATCAAGATGGGCAGTCTAACACCTACTCTTGCTCATAACACTTCTAAGCTGGATAGCTCAGATGAGACATACACGAGAGCAGTCATTTAGGGCAGCTTCTTCCTCAGTAAGTTGACTATTTTGGCTCCCATTTAGAGAGGATGAGCCCGTCCTATAAACAGAGGCTCCTCTAAATGGGGACTAGGTGTCTAACAGTGCTCAGCATCCCATATGGGCACCAGATGACTGCAAGGTAGGTTTTGCAGTACTGTAATTCTTTATTAGATTTGGCCTTTAGTGTTTCAGCTCTCCATCTGTGAAATCAGGATAAAAGCACTTCCCTGTTTTGTAGCTCGTTTTCATACCCAATTGTAATTACTACAGAAAGATATTCAACACTGCACCACTTTCCCAGAGCAGTTACCAACATAGTTAAGCAGGAACAAAGCACAATATGGATGCTTTTAATCTGATTTCATAAACTTGACACATAACTTTGGGCATAATTCTGTAAGGAATTGGTTGGAGCTTAAATGACACTTCCATTTCACTTCTAGGGAGATAACTTCATGGCTAGGTAAATGCGCAGGCAGCCTTGTACTGCCAGGCACATAGCTCACAGCTTCACTGCTACTGGTGCCCAAGAGAGCCATCTTATTGGAGTTTAGGTGTGATTAACCCCACTGGATACCAATTAGCTCTTCCAACCACATGATCTATCAGGGGCTGTCAGTGACTTTGATTTCCTTGAAGCATTGCAAACTGCAGAGGCTCAGGAGCTGTTCCTCAGGTGTTGAGGTGTCTCGTAGATAAAACTACAGGTAGTAATCTTATCATCTGTCTCTGAAAATGTCACCTCTGTTCATCCAGCTGAGCCCAGCTGTCATGTGACAGATTTGGATCAGACACCTGGAATGTTTACTGTCTCAGCCCTCCTTCCTAGCAGACTACTCCTGCCTAGCAGGGACAGCTGCATCGGATGCTGGTCCTTGTGAGCCACCCACATTTAACTTGTACCGCACAGCTACAGCCTGTGCAGGAGCTCCAGAGTCAGTAATAGGCTCTCAGCCAGATGTTAGGCACGCAGGCAGCTTTAAACAGCTTCCAACCCACACAGCAGCAAGGCTGGGTTTAAAAGTCTGGACATGTTCACATACATTAACCTGGGCAGCAGCTGAAACGCTTGCACGGGGCAGGCACAGTTAACATGCAGCTGTCTGTGATGGATCATGCACCACAGAGGATAAAGCCCTAATTGTTACTTAACTCAGCAGTTTCAGTTAATGAAAGAGACAAGGCAATTGTTTGTGGGTCTGCTGTTCTTTTTGATTTCCAGACTCTTCTGATTTTGATGACTAAAGTAGACTGTTCCGAGGTGAGGTGTTCTGAGGTGCCTGAGCCACCCAAGCTCATTTAGACACTGGAAGTGGAGTTCCTAGTCTTCAAGGAAATTATTAAAACATTACCCTTGGAGTTTATTGAGAATTCGTTGATCTGTGAGCCTTTCTGTTTTTTCAAGGTCTCCCTTGACGCATACAAGAGCATGCTGTTAAAAGTAGTAATACTTCCAAAACCAATAATTCAGTTTCTGGGTTTTATTGTTGTGACTCAGCAGCAAGTCTCATTTATGTCTCAGAGAAGAGGAACCCCTTTCTCTCTCCTTTGACTTGGAGCACTGTGGCAGAGTCAGGGTGTGATCATGATATTACCCCCTCGCCTGCATGTCACCTTCATTGACAGTCTAATACAACACTTTAGACCAGGAGCTCCTGCAAGCAAGGTTCATGCCCCTCTTTTATTCAGCTACCACAGCTACAAGGATAAGAATCCTCGTGGACAGAGGGAGCACACAGCAGGAGGCTGTAATGCCTTAACCCACCTCTGTGAGATTCACCAGAGCTCCTTCTGCCAGGGAGCCCTATGTGCAGCAAATGAAATTTTCATGAAATGGTGAGCAAGCCTCATTAACATCTCCCTGAGAGAATGACGACGTTGGGTAGCAAGCAGAGCCTCCATTCAGGCAGCTTCTCCCACCAGCCCAAATGCTGCTCATCCCACTGCACGCTTTCGCCACGGAACGGTTTGTTCCCTGTGAGCACAGGGCAGCTCCCACCTGGCAGACTGATAAATCGTGAGTGATTGGTAGTTGTTAGAGAAACACTGGTTCTGACTGAAAATATAGAGGTATTTTTAGTGTCTGCAAGAAGTTATTTGGACACTAGGACTGCATGTGCAAACAGAAAGGCTTTCTTTATCCTACGGGAACATGTAATGAATTAGGTGATACTTATGACTGAGGTAAAATACTCACTTTTAGTTAAATAAAAGGAGGTGGGGGCGTCACACTTGTCAAATTCTTTCCTTCTGTCTTTTTTCCTTTCCTTGTTCTCACTTCAGAAAGGAGAAACAGCTTTCACAGCTGGAAGACAGAGAGTTTTGCACATTAATAGTCACAGTGAAGGTCAGTAAGTCTGACTCGCTCAAGTAACAGCTGAGTACATTGGATCTCATTTCATTTTATTGCGACTGCAGAAGCAGTGCTGATCAACAGTGTCATATTTCCTTTTCTTCAGCATAAAAGATGAAGTGATTGTTCCATGAGGCAGCCGTGGGGCAAGGAAAACAGGAGAGGAGCAGGACACCCAGCAGTGCGCTCACTACACCTGTGCCTGTGCTTTGTCCTTCCTCAGTTCTACCCCTTCTGGTGCCAACAGTGAGGGGGTACAGATAACCCCTCTGGGGTTTTGCAATGCTGCTTCGAGGTATTTCAGGGTCCCTTATATACTCAGAAAATGCAGATACCTGCCTCATGAGTGCCTTCTGAATGGGAATGCTGGGAAAAGTGGTACTTAATATTCCTGTACTGCGTGCACATATGTAAGGACTCTACCATTAAGTGTTAGACGTGTCACTGCCTGAATCTCCAGGGATTAAGCAGGAGGAATTTTCCCTCCCAGAGGCCACAGAGACTTTCTGAATCTTCCACATCAAAGTAAGATGGGGTGGCCCTTCATGAGTGAGTCCAAAGGAACTGGGATGCAGACTAAACTCCACCAGTAGGCTTGAGTGACATCCAGCTCCTTAAACCTGAGTACCTTCCAATAGTTCTGTGTGGCAGAGAACAAGGATCCACATTTAACTGCCAGTAAGCAGAAGTGAAACGACTGGATGAGGAGTCTTAGAGGAAGCCTGCAATGTAGAGAGAGACAGAAACCTTTCTGAAATATGATGTTAATTCATTTCCTATTGGGCCCTTTTTTGCCATTGGATCTCCAATAATTCTCTTAAATACCTTCAGTTCTTCACTTCCATGCTGTAATGCTGCTCCTAAGACAACACTGTAAGGTCCCAGATGCTGGGACATTTTGGCCACAGGCAATTGAAAAAGAGGCAAAGAGCTCAGGCAGTATCAATTATTGTCTTGGTCTAGCTCAGGACAAAAATAAGACCGTGATCCCTGGAGAAGAGCAATTCTTGTTGACAAAATCTGGATGGGCCTCCAACCATACTGCACTAACTTTCCTCTGTGCACTCCTTAACGTTTTCTGGCATTGATTTCCTGCATGTTAACAAGACCATCAGAAACATAATAGGGATGCTGCTAATAACCCCACGCTGGTGTTTGTTCCAAAGTCATCAGAAAGAAGTAAACGTGCCCCCAAATGCCAATGAGAGCTCACAAAGCTGCTTCTATGAGCAGCAGGCACTCCTGCCAGAAAAGGAGCTGTCTTTTCTCCTGCTGCTGCAAGAGGCTGCATGCCAAGTGAAACAAGCAGCTGTAGACAAGCTGTATTTCTAAGAAGAAAGACATTTAATATGTGGCCTGACCTGGCCCATCCTCCTTCACCTGGAAGAAAAGAGGCATCTGGACGTCAGGGTGCTGAAGGCATTTAAAATGGTGCTAGACATTTGTGTTCAGGCTGCCCTGGTGCCCAGCAATGGGGACATTTCAGATGTCAGTGTCCTTGAGGTAATTTCAGCAATGGAAGTTCAGACTTTAAATTCTGCGTTGGTCAACCTGCTTGACAGTCTTACGGCAAAAGTTCATGTATTGAAAGTGGGAAAGAAAATAAAAAGTATTCCTAAATATCCCTTGCTTATCTATGAGGAGACTGGAGGGGAAGGGAGAGAGGAGGCTCTTACGTAGCTTTTCTGTAAGGGGGCCGTGTCATAGCTCCAGGCCACTGCAGGGAGGATGCTCCCATGAGGGAGCATTCTCTAAGTGAGAGCTTTTGCCTCTCAGTGACCACTGCAGCAGCTGCTGCCTTAGCTGAAGAGGTCAGCTGGCAGCCTGGCTGGATGAGTTTGCTCATCAGGGGCAGCAGCAGGACTCAGTGGCCTCTGTATCACCCAAACCAGCACTTTTTAGTTATTAGCCACCTGGGAAGGAATTAAATTGTGGCCTGAAAATGGATATTTTTATGCAAAATACCAAATCCTGCAGGCTTCCACTCAGCTTCCCTGCTTCTGCAAAGAGTAGTGCTGGGAGTATGCACACCAGAGCAGTCGTAACCGTGGAAAAGAGAGGTTTTACATCACCAGTGGGAATTATCCTGTTGTACCATCTCCTTCACAACCTGATTCTGCCTTTTTTTTTTTTTTTTAGGAGTGAGAAACATTGATTATACATTTATGCTGAGTTTTGCCACTGTTAAAATGCAAACTGCAATTTTGTCACAAAATGCAGTATTTCTGAATTACTGCTCTTTGAAGCCCCAAAGCAGCCCCAGAGGAGCACTTCTGAGCACTTTTTTATTTTAAATTGTTTGCATTTTTCCCCAAGACCAGCCAGATAGACCTAATACATTCCTGATGGAGCAATTTGTTGCTGTTGATATTTTTTTTTTGTCGAATGACCTACACTCACACTCACAAACACCTTTAAGTTTCTCAACTTTTGGTAAGCTATTCCTAAATGAAAGAATTAAATCTCTCTCTCTTTTTAACCAAAACATTAGATGAGAACACCAGACTCCAGCTGTCTTTGTGATATCATCCACGATGGGGAACAGAGAAGTTACTCTGCAGGTGTTCAGCAGCAACAGGAGCTGCTGCTGAGAGTAGTCCCAGGGGCAGTGGCTCCAGACAGAGCAGAAAGGCAGGGAAAAGTGGTTCTTACCTGGCCATTTTCCCTTAGCTTCCTTCCCATCCCGGTGAGAACAGCCATAGACCCAGGGAAGAAATTCCAGAAGAGGAAATGTCCTGCCTCCAGGTGATACCTTGAGTGGCTACC